>JAKSZT010054518.1:1101938-1127921 GCA_026826555.1 Tolypeutes matacus | reverse complement strand
TGGATGGATGGATGGATGGATGGATGGATGGATGGATGGATGGATGGATGGATGGATGGATGGATGAGTGAGTGGATGGATGGATGTTTGAGCACTGAGTAGAGAAAGTATTGTTTTTTTTAAATATAAACTCTCCTTAATCCCCTCTGATGCCTTTTAGCCTTAGCTGTTAATTCTACCACAGAGACCCTCAACTCATCAATTATAAACATTAATTGTAAATTATACTTTTGCATAGTTAATTCAGCCTCTTCATTATGTATTTAGTAGAAGCTCAGCAGGCATAAAATTCAATAGCAAGCTTTGGAGCAGATCCAATTTCTGTCTTCTGTGATATTCGGAAAATGCTAAGTTTTACTACTGGACCTTGTAGTGTGTCTTTTCTGGAAGGTCTCCAACAAGTTCTGCGTTTAGTTTTTCTCTTGGAAAGAGTTCAACCCTTCTGGAAAGGCTGATATCTTCAAAGGATGCTTCTGCCCTTCTCTCCAACTGAGCAAAGGCTTCTCCTCCCTTCTTGAGCAGAAATTTAATATTTAAGCTGACTAGCAGAAGGAAGGGAGGTGTGACTCAGGGAACTCAGCTCCTGGAGCCATCGCTCATTTCCCACTCACTCCACAAATATTTATTGAGCACCTCCTGGGGGTCAGCACTGTGGTGGACAGTGAGGACAGAGCAGCAAACAAATCAATCTTGGCTCTCCCACGACACTTACTTTCTAGAAAGGGGAGACAGATGGTGAGCTACGAAGTGCATATAAGTGTCGGCAAGTGGCAATATCAAGTGGCTCCGTGGTCCAGTGAGAGCAGGGGTCAGTGTCGCAAACAAGTGAGCTGCGGGTAATGGGGGCGGGCGCAGCGAATGGGTGAGTGTGCCGATGTCTGAGGGGCGCACCACGTGCAGATGTCGAGGTGGGACATGCTTGGGGAGCCTGGGGACAGCGTGGAATGAACTGGGGGGAACACGGTGGAAAAGGAGATGAGAGCAGTAGTGGGCGAGAGGGGCACCCTAGTATCCGGATTTAGGGGACGAGAGCTCTGCCAGCACAGGGCCAGGCTCAGAATGGCCACCCAGGAAACGTGGTGAACCATAAGCAACGTCGGCTCACACGTGCAGCCGGTGCATTTCCAGTCTGCAGGCTCAGATGTGCAAAGCAGCACGTGCAGCTCCTTTCGATTTTCTGTAATGGAACTTTGTTTCTATCCCAAGCCCCCAATCTACCTGGTAGCAGAGAAATTAATCTGCTGGTTCCAGGTTTGCTAAATCACTTGAGCTTTAAACTTGGTCAATTCAACTTATTGAGCCCAGTTTGCCCCAAGACTGACCCAGGTGGCAAAGGGCCATATAGCACTGGACCACAGGGCAATGCCAGGTCTTCAGATACGCTCTCCCTGTGGCTTCTTTTGTGGGAATGACTGGTTCCGTCGTGTCCGCGGACATGGTCGTTGTTCACCACTGATAACTGATAAAGGCTGGCCGCTGGATGTGGCAGGGCATCTCAGGTTTGTCACAACCTCCACCGAGCCCCGTTGTCGCACCCCTGGTCTGCTCCACCTGTTTATTTCACCTGCCCTGGCTCCTTTATGCATTTGGGTTCGTGGGCCCTGCCTCCCTTCTCTCTGTTATCTAGAGACTTCTCTTTTATCATTGAAAAGCTTCAGAGAGTACATTGTTTCTAGAAGTTTCTCTTTTAATTCTTTCATTATGAATACTAAGTATCTATTATATTCTTGCTGCTGGACATCTAGCAGTGAACAAAACAAGTTTAAAAAACTCACTTACCTGGAGAAGGGAGGGTCTGGGGAAAGACAAAAAATAAGATAAATAAAATATAGCGTGCCAGATGGCAGTGAGTGCCCTGGGGGAGAATAAAGCAGAGGGGTGCATAGGGAAGGAGCGGGGAAGGGGATGTGGGGACGCCACAGTCAAGGTAAGACGTGAGGTGAGGACGTCACCAGACAATCGCTGAGAGAGGATTCTGGGCAGAGGAAAGAGCAGATGCAAAGATCCTAATGCAGAATGAGCCTGGAGTGTTCCGGAAGCTGAAAGAAGGGAGTGAGCAAGGGCACACAAGGTCAGAGGGGTGGGGGCCGCTGGGCACACAGGTTTTGCAGACCCTGGTAAGGACATCAACGTCTGCCCTGAGTGAGAGGCGTCGTTGAAGGCTCTGGCGGGAGATGGGTGGTCTGAGGCTCTACTGGAAAGGGCACTCTGGCCACCGCGTGGAAGGAAGACTGGGGGGCAGCAGGGGCTGAGAGCAGAAACGGCACCTGGGAGGAGGCACTGTGGAGACCCGGGCCAGTGACGGCGGGGGCCTGGGCCAGGGCAGTATCATGGAGATGCCGTGCATCCGGGTCCTGGGCACACTTGGAAGCTGATGCTGACAGCTTGGCTAAAGAGCAAAGTCAAGAGTGGCTCCAGGCATTTCGGGTTTATTCTTCATGCAACGGCCCCATTTACTGACAGCCACTAGGTACCGGGCTCAGAGCGTGTGTTAAACACGAGCTGTCATCGTCTAGGTGAATATACCCAACGCCTTGCAAGGCCAGCGTGGAAACCCCTGCTTCACAGAGGAGGAGGCTGAGGTTTGAGTGTGTGAGCGTGCTCGTCCCCGAGGCCTGCCTCACAAACCATCCCAAGCCGGGAGGCTCAGGAGGCAGACGTTCGTTCCCCCGCAGGTCTGGAGGGTGAAGTTCAAGATCAAGGTGCTGCCAGCCACGTCCCCGGAAGCCCAGAGGGCTGGGCCCCGCCTGGCCTCCCTGCCTTGGCTTCCTGGGCTTTGGCCGCGTCACTCCATCCGCCACCGCCCACACGTGGCGTCTTCCCTGCGTCTGCCTCCCTCGTCCTCTCCTGATGAGGACGTCAGTCATATTGACTGGGACCCACCCTAGTTCTCGTCTTAATCCCATCTACAAAGACCCTGTTTCCAAATAAGGTCAAGTCCACCGTGCCTGGACTGAGTTCAGCCCTTGACGATGGGCAGCTCCTCGGGGTTCGTAAGCAGTTACGTGCAGGGCCCCAGCCAGGGCTTTGACCCCAGTCTTGGCTTGCGCTCTTCTTCTATGCCGTGCCCAGTAAAGCAAGGGATGGGGAGAGGTCCCCGCGACCTCAGAGCAGGTGTGGGTGTCAACGTGGTGCCTCAGGGGGACTCTCAGCACCAGCAAGCTGGGGTAAGGACTTGTCTTTCTCCACTCGTGTCTTCAGCAAATCCCAGGACGTGTGCCCCAAGGAGGACCAAGGGGATGCAAATCCTGCCACGATTGAGCAGGAGACATAACTAGCAATGAGCACTCCCTCTTGTTGAATACTGGCTATAGTTGCCATCGTATGCACTACGCTTTTCATGTGTTATGCGTTTAATCCTTGCAGCGGCCTCATGAGATTGTCTCATCTATCACAGATCAAAACGCCAGCTCCTACAGAGGTGAGGTTAGTGGTCTCAGACATCAGTGTGTGTAGGATCACCTGGGTAGCTCTTAAGACTCCCATCACCCAGACAAAGGAAAGCAGGATTTCTGGGATGGGATCCAGGCATCAGAATTCTTTAAAGCTCCCCAGGTGACTGCATGGTGCAGTCAAGGTGGAGAACTGGTGGGTTAGGTAACTTGCCCAAGGTCCCCCCTTGGCTCGAAGGCAAAGTCAGACTTCAAACCCAAGTGTGTCTGATTTCAGAGCTCATGGCCTTCACGCCTTCTCAGTACTATCTCTGCAGAGACACAAGAAGCCAAAAATGTCAGCAGCTAAATGGTCACAGAAAGAGAAAGCCTTCATGTGTAGCAGTGCTTCTCACCCATGGCTGCCTGTTAAAATCACCTAAGGAGCTTTAAAAATATCAGCGTCTGAGCGCCTCCCCTTGAGAACCCCACAGTTAGTCCAGGTAGACCTGGACCAATCCATTCTGCAGCACGTGTCGTGAGTTCCTGCTTTAGAGCACGAGGAGGCTCAGGTTTTGCATTTCTCCTTTGGAGCAATGTCATTGGCTTCAACATGATTTGCAGTAGAGTAACTTCCTTCCTCAAGCTTCTCAGCATTTATCTGCTCCTATAAATTTCTAGGCTTTTGTGGCCAGAATGAGAAAATGAATTTTTTTTTAGTACAAACACATAATCTAGTCTAAGCCACCTGGAAGCAGGGCCACCTTCAGAGACCTTTTCCACCTTGCTGCCCTTCGCTCTCACTGCATACCCTGAACTCTGTCCAGTGGGGACTCAAGAACGGTCACCGTTATTTCCTCTACTTCCTTGTATCTGAAGTGCTTTCAATATTTATGGAATTACAGATAGCATTTGGATTTTGAGGCGACTCCCCCTGTAAAAGCCAGATTGTTTCTCATTGCCCTGGTAGATTGGGTTAGGGCATGTACCCTTCGCTCAGCAAAGGGCAGGGAACCAGGGAGGTGGAAAGCTGGTTTGGGCATCAGCGCATCAGCAGCGCTGTCCTCTCTAGAACCGTCTTTGTTCCCTCCTGGTCTCTCTTTTTCTCCACCCTTCCTAGTGAATCGATGCACTTGTTAAAGTCCCTCTTCTGTGTAAACCGGCTCGGATGCCTCAGCACCGTTCAGAGCTCCCAGACACCCCGGGCCTTGCCGTTGACCTTGGGGCCGGTGGGCTTTCTGAAGAAGGCATTTCTGTGCCCAATGTCCAGAGGGAAGGATGTGCCTTTGCCTTCGTGAAATAGAAAGAAGCCAGCAAAGCCTGGGCCAAATGACTGCTCTCCTGAAGCTTCCCCATTATAAGTTTCATTTCTTGACTTTGTTAGTCTCATTTCTTTCTGCAGGCGCTAAGCTGTCGACAGTTTTTGATGACTTTGGGACTAAAATCCCTTATACCCCGTAGTGGAAAGGTAAAGCCCTTTTGGCTTTTTAACACAGATGGAGTTCAGTAGCTAAGAGGTTCGGCAAATTGGGTTTCCAGTGGCCCAAACCTCATGGTGACTATTGGGGGAATTTATTTGCTTTGAGTAAGGGCTCTTTTTTTAAACCAATTGTGAAATTTTTTTTCAAGTTTACTGCAATAAATCTACACTATTGATTTAGCAGTGGTGGTTCCTGGGTGCTCTCTGGAGTCACTTAAGTGTTTAAATTCCTTTCTTTATGGCTTCAGCAATATCACCAGCTCCATAAAAGCCGGTGTTGAAGGGTCTTGGCCCCATTGAGGCAAAGGCTTAGCAAAGATTTCAGCCTTCTTAGAGGTATTGGGGAGGAGGCATTGATCACAGCCAGAAGTACAGGCAGATTTCTGCTTTCCTCTCTCTCCACCTCCCAGCATTACATGCACGTGGCATCGTGTCTGACAGATACAGGCAGCAAGGAAATGTGTTGCCCACATGTCTGAACGAATCCCAGTTTGCTGTGACTGGCAGAGGTCAGCATCGCTGCTGGGATTTGCTCCCGGTGAGCTCCTGGGCCGACTTTGGTGGCATGCCCTGAAGTTGGCATTAGGACTCAAAGTCACAGAGCACGAAGGTGGTGTCAAGCCTGACGTTTGTCGGGTGCTTGCTGGTGCCAGGTTCTAAGTGCTGTGGGCAGGTTAATTTCAGGAGGCAGTGTTGCCCAGGGCTGCCGAGCCAGGAACTGGTAGAGCCAGGCTCTGCCCTCGGGAAGTCCGTTGGAAATCCCACAGCACGAATCACTGTGCTTGGCAGTTTATAGTCTTCTTTCCAACTCCTCAGTCCTCTCTTCCTTATTCCCTTCCTTCCTCCCTCCTTCCCTCTCTTCCTCTTTTCTTCTTTCCTGCCTTCCTTTTTAGTGCTATGAGTATAAGACTTCATGGAGGCCCACTATATAAAGCATATCAGACTGGAGCTTCCCTCAGTGGAGCAGGAGTAGATCTGGGCCAGGGGGTTGCCAAGGACCAGTTCTAGCTGCATGGACACTGCCACCATGCCTGCTGGCAACGCAAAGGTTTGTAAATCACCAGATGGCAGCGTCTCTAAGGCATCTTCTGCCTCAGTGTCATGGCACGTCTATGAAGTGCTCCTTCCAGAACCCAGAAATACTGGAGAGAACCTGCTCCTAGTACCCCTTCCTGGCCCCACTGGCCTGTCCTCCCGTAAGGCAGCTGTTGGCAGGCAGGAAGGGGTGCTACTCCCCTAAATATCCAGAGCAGGGACCATGAGCACCCCAGAGCCTAAGCGCTCACCTGCACAAAAGTCTCAAATTTCAAAATATAGTGTAATTCCACTTAATTTGCATCTGTCACATTGCGCAGTTGTTAGAGATAAAAAGATAAAGGTAGAAGGAGATAAGGAGTGGAAGTGACACGGCAGCCCAAGGGTGAGCATGTAAGTCCATCAAGGCATGGCTGCCCAGAGGGATTCCTCACGGGAGTCAGGATTCAATCCCGAGGCCTGCCTGGGGTTTGGTTCTCCGCAGGGTCAGGCTTGCCTTCCTTTTTCGCTCGCACATCCCCGAGGTCCCTGCGGACCCAGAGGAGCTGCTTCTCTCCGCCCGAGGTCTCCGGCTCCCTGCCACACTGGTGCCAAGGTCTGAAACAGGCATGTGCCCCCCCCACCAGGCGGCTTGGTGGGGGATCTGGAAGTCCGCACAGCTCTGTGGAAAGCAGAAGTTTTTGTTGACTTGTGAACTGTTTGTTTTTTCTATTCTGAACCCAAGATGAGGTCTCGTGGGCTCTCCGTGGAGGGGTGCCGGCCCCGTCGGCACCTCCCGTCCGTGGATGCAGGCTGAGCCGCGCGCAGGCACTGCCTGGTGTAGACAGAGAGGGAGCCTCCCTGGGACTCGGGTCGAACGGGGACCTAGGAACCACCATCAGGGTGTTGATCGGGATTGGGGGCAACTCATGCCTGGCTCAGGGCCCAGCCGTAGTGCGTGTTCTGTAAGAATAGCAAGTTATTTTCTTTCTTAAGTTAACTTGAGCAATGTACCTTAGGAAGGTAAACCCATTGTTCACAAAAATTACATAGCATGATGCCTTTCCAAGTCAGAAAGAGCAATGCTGCTTCCCTTTGTCTGTTATAAGGTATTATCCTCTCCTGAACACCCCATGTTCGTTCGCATAATTGCAATGGAAGGGGCGCAGCCTGCAGTGAGAGAAGCTGTGCTGGCCTGTCTCCATGCCACTCTCCTCCCTGTGCAGTGGGAATGCTATTATTTCAATTTGTAGGTGATGGAACTGAGTCTCAGAGAGAATATGTGAGCTGTTGTGAGGCCCAAAAAAGAATTTCAAAAGAAAATGAAGACAGATGTTGGTTGAAAGCTCATTGTACACTCTACAGCATTCCTTTGGGGAACTAAGAGAGAGTCTCTGGGCAGTCAGACTTTGGCCACATCCAGTACTAAGCCACGTGAAACAGCTGCTGAATAGAGTCAATTAACTGGCCAAGCAGCACCGGACAACTGCAGAGTACCCAGCTCTGTTGTAGATAAGGTGACAACAGAGCCCAGAATTCTTGCTAGAAGGACAAGATTAAAACTCCTGAGATGAAGCCGTTTCAGTAGATCACCAGAGGGACGCTGGGTCAGAGAGAGCCAGAAGGATTTTGAGGGAGTTGAGTTGATCAGGCACGTGTCCCCGCAAGCCTCGGCTGCTGGACCAAGATTGCAGCTCTTGGTTTGGAAACACTCCAGCTATTTCTCCCTCATTTCCCAAGGATGGTAATTCACTCTCCAGGATTGCACAGCCCATGGCTTGATGTTCCAGACACTGGATTTATTTTCCCTCCCAGCATTCCATAAATCACAGTTCTCCGGGCCCTGCTTCCTGCCCAGAGAGCTTAAAGAAGGTTCATCTCCAGCTTTGGGTGGTGCTGTGACTTCCCCGTATCCCCGCCAAACAGGGTTGGGGGCGATGGGAAGGATGCTCTGGCTGTTGAGCAGGCCTGGGTGTCGAGTGGGGGGTCCTTCCCTGCCTAGCACCCGCAGCAGAGCGCAGGGCTTCTCCCCCATGCTACACATTGGCACCAGCATCACTTTTAAAGCATGTCTATTTCTTGTGCTGTGGAAAAGCCCCTTCAATGCATCTGAAAATGTGATGAATGCATCTGAAAGGAACGCTGCAGAGTGTGCAGTGAGCTGCCAGCTCTGTTTCCAGTGGATGGCGGCTGAGAGACTGCTATCTGTTGACCCACTTATTTTTTTTCCATTTAAAATATATATTTTGATTTTCCAAAGCAGGAAAAAATCAAACCTGAACTCTATACTTAGAGAGTCACTGGAATAAGATTACTTGTAAGATATGAAAGTATAAGTTTTGCTACTGTAATTCCACTGTTTTTCCCCACCTACTTAGTCACAGGCACAATGGGGCATTTTAGAGTTTGGCAGGAGATCCCATTGAGTTATCTTTATTTATTTATTTTAATTTTTTTATTTTTAAAGAAGCTTTAGATTACATAAATGTTACATGAAAAATATAGGGGATTCCCTATGCCCCACCCCCGTCCCCTCCCACACTTTCCCACATTAGCCCCAGCTTTCATCAGTGTGGGACATTTGTTACAGTTGATGAGCACGTATGGAAGCCTTGCCACTGGCCGTGGGTTAACATTATAGTTTACACTCTCTCCTGCACGGTTTTATAGGTTATGGCAGAATATGTAATGGCTTGTATCCGTCATTGCAACGTCATGAAGGACAATTCCAATGTCCCGAAAATGCCCCATATTACACCTATTCTCCCCTCTCCCTCAGATCCTCTGGTGGCCACTGCCTTTATATCAGTGATGAAAGTTCTTCCATTGCTAAAAGAACTATGAATCTATAGTAGAATAATAATAAGTCTACTTTAGTCCATAGTTCATTCCCCAATCTTGAGGATTTGGGGATGGTGATGCCCACTCTGTTTCTGATTGAGAGGGGGCTTAGAGCCCATGGGGTAGATGGATGGAACTGTCTTGTTTGCAGTTGTAGACACTCCCTGTTCCTTGAGATGGTTGTTGTCCATCATCATCTCCTTGTTAGTTGTCCTGGGTGAGTCCAATGAACTGGGACACTGTTGCAACACTGTTGAGATTCAGGGCTCAACCGGCACTTGGAGAGATCAAAGAGACAAGTCTCTGGGACACATATTTAACAAGTATAGTGCTGATGAGTTCAAATAAAAGGGGCAGAAGAGCCATGTGTAAGGAAACTATAAAGGAGTCTAATCCTGTTACACTTGCTGACCCACCTATTACAACAGGCAGAGGGGCATTGGGGGCACCTCACTCTGGATTTCAAGACCCACCAAAATCCTAGCCCACCCTACAAACACAATTTTATTCCTTCTTGTTTCCACCTTATTTCTACCAATAATAATTCTATGAACAGCTCCAGAAAGTATCTCCAAGTTTCCCTTCTCTGACCTCCGACAGTAAGAGTTGGCAAACTTTTTCTGTAAAGGACCAGATAATAAGTACTTTATGCTTTCTGCTCTGTGCAGTCTCTGTTTCAACTACTTAACCCTGCCATTGCAGCAGGAAGGCAGCCATCGACCATGCACAAACGCATGGGCACAGCTGTGTGCCAATAAAACTTTATTTACAAAATCAGTGGAAGGCTGGTTTTGGCTCACGTGCCAGGGTTTGCTGACCCCTGTCCTAGAGAAACTCTTGTCAGTGCCTTGTGATTTCACATTTGGCCTCACAGTCTTGGAAGAGAATGCTGTAAAGACAGTCAGAAACTGGGAGACGCTACATTGGTAGTGACTCTGCCACCATTTTCCCTCTCTGGGCCTTAACTTTATCATCTATAAAATAAAAACTTTGGACTCTCAGGAGTTTCCAAACATGGGTAAGCATTTGATCTTGCTAAAAATACAGATTTGGGGGGCCCCTCCCCAAATTGACTATATAGGTCAGAATTCTCAGTGGCTGACAACAAGTCCTTCTGTCCCTCTAAGCAGAAGAGGTTTCTTAAAAGAATAGTAGGCAGCTCACTGACTCTCTTGGAGAGCCATCAAAGGAAATTTATACACAACAGTCAGGCTCAGCACACACGAAGTGCCAGCCACGCCAGGGGCCTGCTGGAGCCAGAGCTTAGCGCCACGGCATGAGGGACAGGTGTCAGGAACACTGCCAGGCTGCCCCCAGAACCCAGCCTCACCCTGCTTGCCCAGAAGCCCTCACCCCCTTCACCGTGCTGCTTTCTAAGCCGCTGCCACCCCCAGGCATGAGGCGAGTGGGTCTGACTGGTGGAAACTGTGCTTCAAGCAGCATCTACGACAAGGGACACCAAGATGGGGGGGTCTGCTTCCCAGCCTCCATGGTTCAGGAAGGCAAGCAAGGAGGGGTGGATGTTGATCGTGACTGGGCCATCCCCCAGCATCTGCCACACCTACGAAATTGAATTTAAAGGGAGGTGGCCATTTAGTCCAGAAGTCATCCGTGTTCATACTGCAAGGACAAGGCAAACTGGATTAACTCATTGTCAGGAGAGCTGGTTAAAACCAACCCAGGACCTCCTCGATTCCCCTGCCAAATAATGCTCAAGGCGTTGACTCTGCACAGACACTTCACTCCTGGGCGGTGCCGGACCCCAGGTGCCAAGGTCCCTAACTCCTGGGCGGTGCCCGCAAAACCATAGAGCTGTCCCTGAAAGGCATTTTCTTCGTCCTTATACTCTGGATACAACTGCAGAGGGCGGGACAAAGGGAGAGGAGGGTCATTCCATTGAGCAAGGTCAGCTTAACGCGATCTTCTTTGGCTCCCTTCCAGAAACAACAGCTTACTCAATGAAGTTGTGCAGATGAACTTCGAGATAGCCAGCTTCAGCAGCCTCTCGGGGACGCAGCCCATCACGTGGCAGGTCGAGTACCCACGGAAAGGGACCACAGACATCGCAGTGTCCGAGATCTTCATCAGCCAGAAGGACCTGGTGGGCATAGTTCCCCTGGCGATGGTAAGAGCCGTGCAGTCGTGGATGTGCCTAGATTCCCCTGGCTGCCTCCTTGCGTCCTTGTCTTTCCCGGGATGTTTCTGGCAGTTGTTGGTTGGGGCTGCTTACCCTTTGAGGGTCCCAGGTTCCTCTAACCTCGAAGTTGCTACATCTCCCCAGCACAGCCTTCCTCACCTTCAGTTATTCTCATACCACCTTCGTGATCATTGCTGTATTTCACTAGTTTTTACTTACTCCTCCTTCCTTTCAGTCGCCTCCAGTTTTTTTTTCATTCTGTTTTTATAAGGAAACTTTATACACTATGTGTATTAATCAGGATAAGCTAGGCTGTGCTGCAATAACAAGTAACCCCCAAATCTCAGGTGCTTAATGCAAGAGTAAATGGCCTATGTGGTAGAGGCGTTCCACGTAGTCAGGGACCCAAACTCATGGAGGCACTGCCGTCTTGTAGCTTTGCCATCAGAAACACGTGGCCTTCTTGGCCACCATGACAGAGGAGCAGGGAGAGGGCCACATGGCTGCTGTCGTAAGCGAAGGCCTGCAAGCGGCACCTAACACTCATGTCCCATTGGCCGGCCGGGGTCCCGTGGCCCATCGAACTGCAAGGGGGCTGGGAGACGTGCGTGTAGAGGGAGAGTTTGTTGAGGGCCCCATCTCACCTCATGTAGGTAAGTCAACCCTGTGTCATCAACACAAATAGAGCACAAGTGCTAAGTGCAGGGTACATGAACCCCGTTACTTGCTTCCCGCTAGACCCTGTCGTGCTGGAAACAAGCAGGAAAGAGAGCAGTGGGCGGCTGGGATGGGACGTCTACCCCACACTCACCCACCATCTGCCCTGTCCAGGGACCATGCGCCAGAACAGCTGCTGGGCTGGGCACGGTATACAGAGTCCCTGGGAAGAGAGGCAAAGCAGCCGGGGTTTCAGAGGCGTGGGAAGAGTGTTTCCAAGTGCGGCTACCACTGCCTTTGCCAGAATTCTCCTTCACAGCCTTGAAGCCTGCCATGGATAGTCTAAAATTAATTTCCCTTTGGCTTTGGAAGAAGCAGGCCTCTCTGCCCCCAGGCTGAGAAATATATCAATTAGTGCTCTTGGGTCGCTGACAACAGAAAATCCAGCCCAGACTGGCTTAAAAACAAAGAGAAATTCACCGGCTTGGGTAACTGGAAGACTGTGGTTTGTTCTGGCTTCAGAACTCCTAATCAGGGCTTCAACTCTGTCACCTGGACCCGGTTTTGCTGTCTCTTGGCTTCCGTCTCAGTCTGCTCTGCAGCACATGCTCCACGCGGATTCCCCGAATTTCCCCGGATTAAGCTCCAGTCACGCACAGTGGCCCTTGCTTGAGGGCGCACGCCTGGCCCGGGTCCCTGCCCCGCCTCCTCCCCCTCCCCTTCACTGAAGGTGTCCACACCTCCCAAGCATCACTCGCACTCGTGTCCCTGTCTCCTGGGTGCTTCCGGGGGAAACCAAGCTCAGTCAAACCACGTGAGACGGCAGTGGATGAGGGAAGGTCTCCTGGAGGCCACTTCAGAGTCATCGCGCTAGGAAAAGTGCGAATGGATCCGCCGCCATGCAAGGACTTGAAGGGCCTGGTCCCAGAACCGAAGCCGCCCCATCGACTAAGGACCAGCAAACTGCGCCGCGGGGGCCAGAGGCAGCCGCGCTGGTCTCACTGCGCCATAGGAGGCACCGTGCCTCATTGCCCATGGCCGCCCCCTGCCACGGCGGAGCTGAGTAGCTGCGACAGAGGCCACGCGGCCCCGGAGCCCAGCATAGCCACCCTCAGCCCCTTTGCCTGAGACGCTTGCCAGCTCTGCTGAAGGCGGCCAATGCAGGTAGCTGGGGAGAGTCAAGAATTTGTTGCTCGGACCATGCCCCCGACAAACTCAGTGGGCACTGCGCGTGGTGGAGGCCGGGAGAGGGTGGTTTTTAAGCGGGCTCCAGGTGGTTCCAGGATGCGGCCAGGTAGGGAGGCCCGAGCTTCTTCCGGCAGCCCAGCTTCTTCGTGTCCTCCTTCCCCGGGATGGCGGCGACCACTCAGCACTGGGCTCCCAAGCCTCCCACGCCGGCTGCAGGTTCAACCTGAAGTGTCCCGTGCAGCCAGGTCACAGGGGACCTGCGCAGCCCGGCGCTGTCCCAACCTCACTTCCAAGGAGCTTACTCTTAGGTTATTAGTATGAGTCAGCCGGGATGAGCGCTTGGAAACAAACGGGCTACGTGGCTGCATGGACACTCCGAATTATGGGAAGCAGCTCCGCCGGCACGCTTTGGCTTGTAAACAGTTACGCGAGCAGAGGGCGGACGTCCACGAGGCGACGTGTGCGTGACGGCGGTGGGGGGGCGGTGGCCTCTCTCTGGAATAGAGGGGCGGCACGTCACGCTGAGCTCTTAAGGTGTGCCGGGCACCTGGGACAGGAAAGGAAGGGACGAGGCACCAGACTGGGGAGGGGGTGAGACAGCACACGGGTAGGAGTATGATAAGAGGCTGTGAACAGAAGCAGGGAGCGGGACAGAAGGTACTGGCTTCTCGTCTTAGTTCTGCTGGTCGCCTAGAGTTTTTCCTGAGTCTAATTAAAATAAATAAATAATAAATTCTAGGCCTAGTCTAGAGAAGGCAGTAACCCCCCAATTTGGCAGGTATAACAAGAGGCCCTTTGCCCCAGGACCCACCAACTTAGCCCTCGACTGAGTACCCTGGAAGGCAGCGAGATTTGTACCCAGGACTTTGAGGTTTCAAACGATTATCGTTTTTCACTTCTGCAAACTTAAGATGCAGTCATTTTTCTCGGCCCCTGAAACATCCTGACAACTTGCATTTGTTTCCTTAGATAAAGCTTTCAGAATTCCTACACGTGTCCATCTCCCTCTGCGTAGCATCAAATTGAAACAAAGGGGCCGTCCGTGCGCCTAGTCAGGGAGAAATGGTGGCAAAACCATCGTCTCCATCACCTCTGCAGGTGTCCTGGGCTTGAGGGAGGGTTGAGAACTCCCTGGAGCCCGGGTGAAGGGTGCGGCACGGGAAGCTTGTCGGGAAAGAGATGGCACAGGACCCCGTGCTGACCCCCGGCTCCTTGGCCCACTGGCTTCCGGTGGGGGCGGATCAGCCAGTGGGGGCTCAAGGAGAGCACAGAGGCGGGCTTGCTGCATTTCTGGCAGGAGCATGTTCCTCCAGGCTCCAGCTCCCTTCTCCTCCTTCTCCTTCTCCTTCTCCTTCTCCTTCTCCTCCTCCTCCTCCTCCTCCTCCTCCTCCTTCTCCTTCTCCTTCTCCGTGGCCTCCCGGGCTCGGGCACCAGGTCTGCCCTCTGGCCTCCTGGAGGCCTAGCTAGGACCAAGTCTGGACACTGCCCCTTCCTGCCTTTTCCTCTGATCCTGCCCCAGCTGGACAGCAGCCCTGCCTCCTCCACTAAACCCCTTTGAAGAGGCCGCCTGTTTGCAGCCAGATGCTGAGCGATAACAGGGGGTGAATGCCACACGCTCCTTCCAGGTTCTTCCCAGAGAGCACGCCACCATGATCCCTGCAAGGCTGTCGGGAAGCTTTCCAGAGCCAACGCCCCTCGCCTCCTAGACCCTCAGAACTGAAGGCAGAGGCTAGGGGTCCCTTTAGACGACCTGGTCCAGCGGCCTCCCACAGTGGCTTTTTGCCTCTGCTAACTCCAGAGACCCAGCGTGACACGGAACGCGCACTGCCAGGCGGCGGGCATCGCGGCGGCGCCTCTGGGCCCGTGTGTCAGCCTGCCGGTGATGGATGGCCTCGCTCGCGTTGGGTCCGCAGGGAGGCCTTGGCAATATCCTCTCTGCTCGAGAAGGGCGGAGGCAGGCATCTCAAGGAGTTTGAGGGGATCTTCTTTGACAGGGATGGGGGAATATCACTTTTAAAGAGAAAACGGAAAAATGATGTTTTATTGTTTTTCAGAATCATCCCTCCCTGCTCTCCAATGCGCTTTTCCAACTTGAGAATTTTACATTTGTAATTCTCTAAGAGTATTTCACAGATGACTTCGATGCTCTGGGACAATTAAAAAATACTTGCTTGGTCGAAAAATAACTAGATGGGCAGAATAAGTATTTCCTTGTCACAGCTGGAACGTTACTCTGGAATTAAGTTTGAAATGTGTCCTTTCCGCCAATTAACTGGCACACGTTTCTGTGTAAAAAACAAATCCATGACACATACAGAGCTATTTTGATTTGGTAACTATTTTTGCATGATTACTGAATAATTATCCAGTCTCTGGATTACCTTCCCCACTGCCCGACACAAAGAGGATGTGCAAGGGATGCTCAGTGATGGGCATTGGCATTTCCTTGTCATCCTCGTTAACTGAGCTTTGGTCCCTGTCAGTAAAAGGAAGGCGTTGGATAGCGTGATGCCTCACATCTTTTCCAAGTTTAAGATTCCTATTGTTTTACTTACTTAGAATTGAAAGCTGTATTTTGATTTTAAAGATGATATACTTTCATTGGCAATGAGAGATGGAGAACAGAGATAAGCTAAAGGGAAAAAGAAAAACTCATCTCTCATCCCATGTGAAAAGAGCAACTCTAAATCAAGGAGATTGGCGGGAAGGTCTGTGAGGTCTTTCCGGTTAGCTTTGGCTTCCTCCTCAGCCTCTGGGTAGTTGGAGCCCACATAATAGAACAGGGCAGCCCAGGGAAGGGACCCGAACTGCAGCCGTGTCTCAGTGCCAGCCTTTCTGCCATGTCTGCAAACCACTGCCTCTGTCATTTACTCAACAATTTACTCTAAACAGAGAATAGGATGAGGATTGCAGGCTCGGGCTCAGGAGCCTGGGTCTTCCTCTTACTCGCTGTGTGACCTTGGACAAATGGCTTAACCTCTCTGTGTCTCCGTTTCCTCAACTGTAAAACAGAAATTAAAGTAATACCCGACTCCTAGGACTGTTGTGAGAAGTCAGTGTACCCAGGACCCCTAGCTTGGCCTTCAGGAAGTGCTAGCTCTTTTTCCTTTAATATGCTCCATGTAAATTTCAATTTATTCTTAAAATACTTCATGGACATTAAAGGCACAACTTACTTGTTTTATAGTTTGCTAAAGGCTGAAGGCAGTACACCAGAAATGGGTTGGCTTTACAGTGGGGATTTATTAGGTTGCAAGGTTCCAGTTCTGAGGCCGTGAAAGCATCCACATCAGGGCGCTGCTTTCTCCCCGAAGACAGGCACATGGTAGCGTCTCCCTCCTCTCCCAGGTCTCGTTGCTTTAGCTTCTGGCTTCCTCGCTCTAGTTTCCGCTGGTCTGAGCTGCTTTCTCTTGGGTGTTCTCTCTGCTCCTGCGGCTTTCTCTCTGTCTCTACAGCCTTTCAGCTCTGTAGATTCCTCCCGTTTATAAGGGACTCCAGTAAGAGGATTAAGACCCACCCCGGGTCACGCTCTACTGAAGTGATCTAATCAGAGGTCCTTAGATGAAGCAAGGTAATCAAAAAGTCCCTCCTACAATGGGTTCACACCCACAGGAATGGGTTGATTTAAGAGCATAACTTTCTGGGGTCCACAAGAGACTCAGACTATGACTTATTTGAGATAAATCTATGACTGCGGCAGCAGAACTGCTCATCCCCCTGTCGTTAGACTCACCCCGGGTGGGAGGGACACCGCCCTCAGCCCCGAGGGCACCCGACCTCCACTCACTTGGGGTCACCTGCAAACGTTGGCCCCCTCGGTGAGGAACCAGTCATGGGGGGCTGGGAAGAGGCACTGCTTGTGCTAAGGAAGCCGACGAAATGGAAGTGCTGCGCCCTTCGCCCGGGATCACAGAGGGAATGGAGGCGGGCGATGGACTTGAATGGGGAAAAATGATGTCTTCGTCGCGGCCAACCTCGAATGGAAACTGAGCGTTTCCAGCCACCAGGAGTGCAGGGCAGAAACCCCAAAGGCTCAGCGGCCGTGGACGAGCATCACGTGTCCTCACGTGGCAGCCGATGCAGGTGTCCTGCTGTGCCGTGCGTTCGTACGTGTCACTGCTCTGGAATTATGGACGCTCTTACCCCCTGCCCTGGAGCTTATCGCTTGGTACCGTAATAAAGACTCTCATATATTTCCATAAAGGAAATTGGTTTTTTAGAATATTTTAATAACTGTATTTCAATACATTTAGTTTCTTTTATAAGACAATTTTTTTTTACGTTTTAACGGACTTTATTTTTAGAGCAATTTTAAGTTTACAGAAAAATTGCACAGAAGATTCCGTATGCCCTCTCCACACACACACACACAGGCTTGTTTCCTGTTGTTAGCATCTTGCATCCGTGTGGGCCATCTGTGCCAAGAGTGACAGCTCGTTAGCTGAAGTCCATAGTTTGCATTAGGTCCACACTTGGGGTTTTGATGAACGCAGGATGCCATGGCTCCATCGTCAAGCCTCCGTATCATTGTGTGCTCTTCAAAACTGCTCCGAGAGGGGGTCCGTGGACTTCCCCAGCCCACTCGAGAGGCCCAGGACCCCAAGGTGGGTTCCGAACTGCTGCCCCAGGGGGTGAGGCCTCCCATGGCGGCCACCCTCGCCAGCCTGCCGAGAGAAGGGAGGTGCCACCATGAGCCTGTCCTTATTAAGTGCCTGCCGTGTGTCGGGCGTTGCTCCAGAAGTTCCCCAGCCCCTCCCTGAAGACCCTTCCCCAGACCTCCCTGTGGCCCCAGACTCGGCCAGGCCTGACCCCGCACGGTGCCGGCAGCTGCCTCCGCCGACATCCCCGTCTGCTCTTCTCTTCGTGGCGTCTCACAGGTCTGACGTTTCCGCGTGTTTTTATCTGTGCACGTTTTTGCCGCCTGCTCCGCCTCTCCCCGCCTGGACGCGGCTGCGTGGCGGCTGGGCCTCCGCCTGCGTCGTCTTACCTCCCTTTAGTCCTCTCGTTAAATTGCGGTGACGTATGTAACGTGAGATTTGCCCTTTCACGCACTGTAAGTGGACGAGTCGGTGGCATTAATTGACGTGAGCCTTGCACCGCCGTGACCGCCACCCATCACCCCAAAACAGACTCTGCCCCGTGCGCGTGCGCTCCCGCCCCCCGCCCAGCCCCTGCTAACCTCTGCCCCGCTTTCTGCCGCGATGGGTTTGCCTCTTCTAGGTATTTCACGTGAGTGGCTCCTGCAGTGTCTCTCCTTCTGTGCCTGGCTCCTCTCCCCGGTGTAATGTTTTCGGGGTGCACCCTGCCTTCGCACACAGCGGCGCTCCTCTCCTTTTTACCGAGCAGCGTCCGTCGTGTGTGCGACCACCTCCCGTCCGCCTGCTCACCTGTTCACGCGCACGTGGCTGGCTTCCGCCTTTGGCTGCTGTGCACTTTGGTGTACCCGTTCAAACACTGAGTGCCTGCTGTATGCCAGGGAAACGGCAGAGAATGAAGCCGAGGTAAAATTCCTGCCCTTCTCGGCTGACAGCCTAGAAATCGTCCTGCTACCTTCGCTTCGGAAGTTGGCAGGTTCTGCAGGACAGGTAAGTCCTCTCTGCTCTGGGCCCCGCCAACCAAGGAACTCGGCGTGCACCCCCCGCCCAGCACCATGGACGGAAGCCAGCGGTGCCTGCGGGACCAGCAACCCGCATCCTTAGCATCCCACGGGTGCAGAGCTTGCAGTCCCCCGGCTCCCCGCGTGCCTACCCCACACTCTGGAATTGCACCTGTCGAGCAGTGTTGTGCTTGTTCCTCAAAACACATCTCAAAGGCAGTAAGTCACCACCCCCACTGCCCCCAGCCCCAACCGAGCCACCGCAGCCCACCCCTGAGTTTTTTTACCTGTCTCTTGATTGGTCTCCCTGCTTCTCTCCTGGCCCCATTCCCCACTCCCCAGCCTAGATGGCCTGAATATATGGCCCGCAGCTGCTCTCTGATCAAAACTCTTTCCCTGCATGCCCTTCTCCCCGCATCCCAGCCCCAGGGCCTTTGCACCGCTCTTCCCACCTGGCACTCTCCCTCACCTCCTTCAGGCCTTTGCCCAAATGGCGTCTCCTCAGGCCGTCCGCAACCACCTTATCTTAAATCACAGCCCAGTCGCCCCCTCTGCCCTGTCCAGCTTGGCTTTCTTTCCCGCCACACAGCACTACCTGACAGAAAATTGCATGTTTATTTCTACGTGCATGGTGTGAATTCTCCACTTGTGCAGCAGCTTCATGAGGGAAATTGTCACAGTGCATCTCGAGCAATGCCTGGCACACAGTCGGTGCTTAATAAGGAGCTGTTGAATGAATGAATGAGTGAATGAATGAATGCCCATGTCTCCCTTCCCACCCAGCTGTAAGCTCCTTGGGGTCAGCGGCCTTTGTCTGGCTCAGCCTCTGATTGCACTGCCTAGCCCAGCTCCTGACAGATGGAACCAGCTCTGCAGATACTTACGGCCTAAGTCCACCCAGCTGAAGGGAGATTAATTATTCTTCTTCTTTGGTATGCGACGAGGGTTGCCAGGGCACCATTAAAATTATCAGCCTTTATCCTGCAGCCCCCTAATTATGTCACCATTTGAACATGTTAGAGCATCGATCTGTGAATGAATTCATAATTCATTTTAAATCATTGTCAGCATAGTGGGGAGAAAGGAAATATTTTGGAGGAAAAAAATGGAGAAAATGGGTTTGTGTGGACATAATGGATTGTCTGTGTCGTTGTAATCTCCCTTACGAATATTGTGTGTATTTAGACGGGTTTTACAGCATTGCCCCTTCGTTCCTCAAGTGAAGAGAGTCAAGGGCTGCACAGAGCCCTCTGCTCCGCCTTTGCTAATCGTCAGGGATTTAAAAGCGAGCCGTGGGCTGAGGCAGGGCTGCTGATTGCTCTGTGCCCGTGGTCCTCAAACTCGAGCGGCCCTTCGCAACCCCCTGCATGCCTGTGAGCCCACCCCCGCGTCCGCCTCCACAGCCGGGGTGAGGCCTGAGAACTGGCGTCTCCAGCAAGGTCCACAGCTTGAGATGCACTGCCCTGAGCCAGCGGTTTGCTTCCCTGACCAGGTGTGGGTGGGTGGGCTCCTGGGCTCACCCACGGCCGTGGAGTCAGCTCGTTCGGGTGGGGCCTGTTTGCAACATGCTCCAGCCCCACCGCCCTGTGGGCTCCCCTCTCGCCCCCCGCTCAGATGCCCCCTCACTGTCCTCCTCCACCGCCGCATTGGGCTCCTATAGCACTCCGGGAACACGTTACGATGACCCGGGCGGCGTGAAACCGCGGCCAGGTTCCCCCCTGCCATCCGGCTGTCGGCAGGGCCCTGGTCTCTGAAGGCTCTGGGGAGGGTGCCCCTGCCTCGTGCAGCCTCCCGCAGCCAGCTGTGCCTTGGCTGCCATCCCACGGCCCCTTCCTGGCGTGCCCTGTGTTCAGGCTGCCCTCTCCTTTCCCTGGTAAGGACACTGGTGCTTGGAAGTAGTGCCCACCCTTCTCCAGCCTGCACCCCTCTTCATTTGACATCTGCAGAGAGCCCGTTCCCACGTAAGGCCGATTCCCAGGTCCCGATTCGCAGGTCAGCTCACCACAAGTCCCCTGTGCAAACAGCAGCCTCGGCGCCTCGGGTGGCCTTCCCTGCTCAGCTCCTCTCGTAGCCCTGCGTTTGACATGCGTTTGGCAATCTGTCGGTGCCTGTCTGCCCCCTGGAAAGTCATCTCTCTGCTGGCAGATACTTCGGCTTGTTCATTGCTGAGTCCCAACTTCTAGAACAGTGCCTGGCGTCTAGCTGATGGTCGGTAAATATGTACATGGAGATTGTATTCGTCAGCCAAAGGGGCGCTAATGCAAAATACCAGAGATTGGTTGGTCTTTATAAAGGGTATTTATTTGGGGTAGAAGCTTACAGTTATCAGGCCACGAAGCGTAAGTTTCTTCCCTCACCAAAGTCCATTGCCACGTCTTGGAGCAAGACAGCTGCCGACGCCTGCCAGGGTTCAGGCTTCCTGGGTTCCTCTCTTCCCAGGGCTGCGTTTCTCTCCAGGCTTAGCGCCTCTGTTTCCTCCACAAGGTCAGCTGTAGACTCTCAGGCGAATGGCTCACTTCTCTTCTCCTGGGGCCTTCTCTCCACCATCAAAATTCCAACATCAAAACTGCTTCTCCAAAACTGCTTCCTCTGTCCTTTGCCATGCCTTTTATATTTGATTCCCCACCCACCTGGGGGTGGGGCTCAATGCCCTAATCCTAACCTAATCATGCCCAGAGTAGCAGACCAGTTTACAAGCATGATCCAATTGTATTCTTGGAATTCATAATTACATCAAATTGCCAAACGGCTACAGAGATAATGCGTTTATCATCATGTAAATACCTGTTACACATTTATAGCAACTCTGTGATTCCAATTACAGTCTGGGAAGGGAAGATTTGTGTATAAAGCAGTGCACCCCACTGGAACTTCCCATCACGATATCTGTCTGCTCTGTCCTATATGGTAACCAGACACACGTGGCTATTGAACTTGGCTGAGCAACGGAGGAATTTTTAACTTAGATTGTCATGTAAATAGCCAGAGTGGCTAGTGGACACTGTGTTGGACAGAGCCGTGCTACAGACTATCTATATTGGTGAAGAGGGCTGAGCTGGAAATGAAGATGCAGATTCTGCCCCAGCCCCGCTGTCTTCTCTCTTTTCCCTTCTTCATCTCTCCCTGCAGTTCATACAAGACCCTCCAGTAATGAGGCTGCCTTTCTTTTTCAGACTGGGTGCGATCTGGTATGTTAAACTCAAAAAATAAAACAAAGCAAAACAGAAGATCTTGGAAGCCTTCGAAATTCCTTGTGTTTTATCAGCACAGTTTTGGATCAGGTGGCAAAAGCCCATCTTAACTGTAATAATCCAAATGGAGAATTAATTAGATCCTGTAACTGAAAAGTCCAATGCCTTCAGGCACAGCTGGATCCAGGTGCTTCAACAACATGGCCAGCCTTCTGTCTCTTTTCTCAGCTCTGCTTTTCTGTCTGTAGGCTTCCATCTCAGCCACGGTTCCCCAAAGGTAGCTCCAGGCTTATGTCCAAGCAATTTAGCATCTCCAATAGAAATGCTGCCTCTTTCCCAAGAATTCTGGCAAAAGTCCCAGACCTCACCCTACTTGATCCGGCTTCTGTGACCCCATTCCTGAAGCAATCACACTGAGTATGCCTGGCTGAGAACTGTGTGTGCCTCCAGATCGAGGTCAGGTCCAGAGAACTGGAGGGGACAGGGAAAGGGCCAGCAGGGTCTTGGCAGGCAAAACCCAGCAGATGCCCGTGGCACCTGGCCTTACAGGAACCCCAGACAGGGATCTGTTTTCTGCTGCTCTGGTTAGTGATTTACTGCTCTCTGTAGAATAAGAAATCAGGGCAAGCCGAGCCTCAGCCTAAGCTAAGCATCCTGAATTTCTCATCCTCAAATACTTATCCCCTTGGGCTAAATTCTGCCCTGGTCATATCTTGCCAGATGCTCTGAAGACAGAATAAGGGCCCCTCAGTGGCTAAAGACATAGAGTGTGGTGTCCAGACCAGGCTTCAAGTCCCCGTGCCACCACCTTATTGGCTGTGTGGTCTAAGACATTTTACTTAACCTCTCTGTGCCTCACTTTCCTCATCTGTAAATTGGCTGTAATGATAGTCTCTACTTCATAGGGTTGTAGTGAGGGTTAAGTCAGCTATATATATATGTATGTATATGTATATAATACTTACAGTGGAACTTGTTATTCAACCCTTCATGTCACATCCTCAGCCCAAAACACATTCATGATTAATAATTAACATTCCCAGGGTAATGAGGAAACGGCCGAGGGCAGAGCACCCATTGGTTCATCTGCTTTACAAACACTGTATCAGGTGCTGCTGTGGACTTTGAATTAGAGGAGTGACAAAACGATCGTGGCCGCTGCCGAGGTGCAGCACGAATCAGCATGCCCTTCACGAATGAGAGAGAAGAGGCAGGAGGCTGGCTCGACTTGGAAACCAGTGCTTCCCCTTCCAAATCCGCTGCATCCTGAACGGAGGGCCACGCCACCAAACCGTGTCCCTGCAGATTAGACAGCGGCACAGAAAGCCTGTGGCATCTCCATAGAGGCAGAGCCCTTGTGCAGTGTAACACCTGCCCAACTGTGCTTGGCGGATCTTCCTGAAGGTGTCTGAAAGCCACTTTCCCGAGTTCCTGCTGGAGAGAGGTCATCTGACTATTGTTCAGCCGGCAGTGTAGGGTATTTGGGACCCACAACGGGGCTGCATTTTGTCAGTTTCTTTTCACCATCATTTTAGATTTCAGCACCAAACCAAGGACTTTGCTTTCTGCTTTGACTACGTGTGCCAGAGTCTAAAGTGGCTGTCGTTAGTGGCTTGAGATTTTATGGTGCCCCTTTTATTTCCTTTCCTCCTGCAGGGGCCTTGGAGAGGCGGGATTTATTGGAAAATGAGTATATGAGCAGTATATAACTCCTCTGCAAAGTATTACTGTCAGGCAGTCGTACAGCAGAAGCATCCCCCGTCCCAGGTGAAAAATGCTGGGCTGGTGCAGGTGTATGCATTGCCCACAAAAATGATAAGTGATCGAGCTCCTCAGAGCAAGTGGCTTAAAGCTCCCCCTGTGATCAGACCTAAAATCCACTTGCAAACGTGACCCTGGCATTGTCTCAGACACATTCCTGCCCAAATGTTAAGAGGCTCTAGACAACCAAATTTCTAAGGTGCTGCATTGTGCCCTGTAATGGGGGGGGGGGAATAAAAGTTTTCAGAATGCTAACAGAATCCCGCTGCGCTCAAGTTCAGAGATCACCTAAGCTCATGGCTCTGCATCCTAAAAATTCTTGAGAGTGAAAATGAAAGGGAATTGCTCATGGGATCTCGTTTTCGAGAACCTTAGCTGGGTGCAGGCCTGAATGAGAATTAATCTTGGCATTTTGCTTTATAACAATATAAGGACGGCTGCATGAAATGAGTTGTGCTCTTTTGGGGAGGGTTGTTTGTTGCCTCCATCTGGATTTTATCAGGGAGCTGGAAAAGTTCAGAATTAGCACAGTCGTTTAATTTATGGAAAAGTGGTCCATTTGCCCTCCCCGCCCACATAGGGGAGAGAGGCATTTTCCTTGGAGGGACCACCTGCCCCCAGGGGTGGGCCCCGGAACAGATCTCGGTCCGCGGGAGGCGACCTGCAGCCAGTTCCAGCCTCCCAGGGCTGCTGCAGAGGTTCTCTGGCCCCAGCTCCTTGTGGTTCTTCTACTGGGTCTAAAAAAGAGCCCCCAGCAGCCGGGGCTCAGCAGGTGGTGCCACAGGCGTGGCGCGTAGTGCGTGGCACGTGGCGTGGGCGTGTGCGGGCGGGCCGAGCCCTTCCCACCGCAGGACCAGAGTCCTAAAGCACCGCGTCCCTGTGCAAAGAGCTCCGGGGTGGGTCCACTCATCTCCCTGGGCTGCAGGCCCTGAGAGGCCTAGTTTTGAGGGCCTCTGCTCCCGCCAGATCTGCCACCTCCCACCCTCCAGCAGGAGAGACCCCCCCACCCGGGAGACCCCCCGTCAGCTCCACCCAGCTAGCTCACGCCCTGCCAGCCTGCGGAATTGTTCAAACAGGCCTGTCACTTCCTTCCGTGGAAGCAGCGGTCACCACTGCCTGTCACTGCACAGCCGCCTCCCCAGCCCCTGCTGGTGTCCTCTACCCCCCGTGGCCCCGTGTGCCGGGCAGTGTCCCCCTCCCCCCGCTGTGAGCCTGGCCACCTACAGCCTGCCGTCCATCCCGTGTGCACAGTGGCCCCAGGCTGAACCCCCTCCGTACCCAACAGGGTGAAGAGGACGTGGCCAGCACCTCCCCCCGCCCGCTGCCCCCACTGCCCCCTCTGGGAGGGCAGCAGCTCTTTGCCTCCTGTTGCACAGGGAGACCAAGCGGAGAGCTTGGGCTTCTCTTATCCACCTTTTGTTGATGTTCCCGGAGGGCTATTAGAAAACCCTCCACACCCTGAAATCCCCAACAGCGGCAGCTTTGGGCGCGTCCTCCGCGCTAGCCTGTGCTAAGCAGGTTACACAGCGTCTCCTGCAGGCACCCCAAAGGCTGCTCCTCGTCCAGCTGAGCGAGCCGAGGCTCGGGGCCTGCAGGCACGCACCCTCCTTCCCTGGAATCACTCGAGAAGCTGAGAGGCCAGCTCAGAGGCCCCGGGTGCGACGGAAGGCATCACTTCACCGAAGTCTTTTCCTAAATCCTTCTGGCCGTATCATTTATAAGGCAGCCCCCCTCTTCCCCTCTCCCCACCATACAAGCCCGCTTCCGGGGAACACACAGCAGATGAAACAGGACCTCCCCTTCTGCCAACATCCCAGTCGGATCCCACGGTCGGCAGAGTGGAAGTTTTCAGAACAGAGCTTTGCCGAGCTCGCTGTGAATGTTTGCCCTTCCGTGACCTGATTTCTCTGCACTGGGTAGGCGCTCTGGGACTTTCAGAGTCAGCAAACAAAATGCCACCCATAATGTGGGGGCTGGTTTTAATTGAGAGTATTTATTAAGTGACCGTCCCATGGAGACACCCTGGGGAACGAGAAGGCCTTTACTTTCTGCACAGCCTCCTCAGGTCCAGGCCCCACATGTGAGGCCTGACTCGGCGTGTTTTGTCCTCCGTTCCACTTGGGGGTGGGGTTGAGAGCAGGACTGGAAGCCTTTCTCGGTTCTGGGGGTGGCTGAAGGCTCAACAGTGAGTCGTGAGCCCCACGCCCTCGACGTCTGCGCAGCACTCTACAGTTTATGAAATGCTTTCACACTGCCGCTGTCCCTCCTGCAGACAGTGCTGTTTAATCCTGCGGAACCTAACCAGAGGGAGTCAGGGGCAAACACTAGCAAGAATTTCTGGAAATTGGAGCTGCCTTGGTTTGGCGAATCTGGGTCATCAAAGTTTGCCGAATCTCACTAAGTCTACTTCCACATAAGTGAGGTGAGCCCTGAGCCCGGGGGCTTCGTGTGCATCATCTCATTTCAGCTTCACAGCAGCCGCCTCCGCGGGTGGGAGCCCGAGGCCTGTGGGCAGAGTTCACATGCCTGTGGCTGCATAGCTTGGGGATGGGGGAGATGGGGTTTGATCCCGTTTCCGTGTGACCGCAGAGTCCATCTTCGTCGCCACCATGCCGAATGTTGGAAAGTCTTTATGGTAAAAGGGTGGAGGGGAGGAAATGAATGACGATGGTGGTGGTGATGGTGATGGTGATGATGGTGATGATGGCCGTGATGGAAATGGTGATGATGCCAACAACATTGGTGAC
>JAKSZT010054518.1:1054511-1101928 GCA_026826555.1 Tolypeutes matacus | reverse complement strand
TGATGATGATTGTGGCAGTGATGATGGTGATTGTGATGCCAACGATGATGATGATGATGGTGATGTTGATAATGGTGATTGTGATGATGGTGATAATATCATCCTCAAGAATAGCTAAATATAGATCTGATGAGTAAGGAATTTAGAGGAAGAGAATGGTGTCTTTAACCCAAAAGGAAGTATCAATAAAATGAAGATCTCTTCTTTCCTTCCTTTTCCCCTTCCTTTTTCCCTTCCTTTTTTCCCTTCCTTCCTTCCTTCCTCCCTTCCTTCCCTCCTTCCCTCCTTCCCTCCCTCCCTCCTTCTTTCCCTCCTTTCCTTGCTCTCTCCCTTTCTTCCTTCCTCCCTCCCTCCTTCTCTCCTTCCCTCCCTCCCTCCTTCTTGCTCTCCTTTCCTCCCTCCTTCTTGCCCTCCCTTCCTTCCTCTTCCCTTTCTTCCCTCCTTCTTTCCCTCTCTTCTTCCCTGCTTCCCTTCCCTTCCTTCCTCCTTCCTTCATAAATTCTCTCTGAGGGTAATTCCCAAGGGCTAGCGGCCACAAGATCTCAGACATTGGCACCTCCTAGGAGCAGACGGTTGGCTTCCCAGGAGGGTAACCAGCTGTCCCGGCTTGCCTGAGACTGAGAGGTGCTGGGATGTGGGACTTGCAGTGCTTAAACTGGCTCAGTTTGGGCAAGCCAGGATGAGCTGGTCACCCGCTCTCCCAGATTTATGGGGACATGCATGGTCTGCTGTGGTTACTTTAAGACTGTCTTGTTGCTTTACTAATGGAGATTGATAATGGGAAGACGTCCTTCGGCCAAATCAAGCTAGAAGATGTATTTTGTTTGTGGTCCGTACTTATCCATTGGGAGATTTTACACAAATCAATCCAGATTCCTGACCCCTCTTGAAAGAAGCAGAAGATGAGCCATTCTAAGGCCCACGTTCTCTAAAGGCGGCCACCGGCAGAGCTGAGCGGCGGCTGCATCCCCGCCCCCTCACACAGGGAGCGAACGCAGGTTTGCGCTCTTTCCCCCAGATCTGCTTCCCTAGCTCTGCCGGCATTTCAGCTGAAATAATGTAAGCAGTGAGCCCGGTGCTTGGCGCTTCCCAAGTACTCGGCAATGAAGTCATTTCAGCGCATAATACCTGGTCAGTGGTGCCGCCCGCGACCCGAGAGCACACGGAAAGGAGCCGAGTGTTGATCCGTCACTATGCTGAGTAAACGCAGACACAAAAGGCCACGTGCTGCATGTCTGCAATTGCGTGAAACGGCTGCATTCGGCAAATCCACTGAGGCAGAGTGGAGGGTAGTGGCTGCCTGGGGCTGGGAAGGGTTGGGGAATTACTAGGGCTAAGGGGTATGGGGCTTCTTTCAGGGTGATAGAAAGATTCTAAAATTGATTGTGGTGACGGTGGCACATCTGTGACTACACTAAAGATCATTGAATTGTACACCTTAGATGGGTGAAATGCGCAGTAGGCGAATTCTATACCGAAAAAGCTATTTAGACAGTACTGCAGTGTAGCTCATTTCCGCTGCAAATGCCACACCCCACTGGGGAGATGAGGGACAACGAGAAAAGCCCAGAAGGCTCCCTGGGAAGGCTTGACTCAGTCCCACATTAGAAGGCAGTCCCTAGAGCAGGGGTTCTCAACCAGGAAGATTTCAGGGGGTCCGTGAGCTTGAACTGAAATTCAAAAAAGCATTATTCTTATGGGGACGCATTAGTGCGGGTGTGATGTGTTTATTAAATAATACACAGTATAGTGTGGACTTAGTACGGTTTTTATTTTGATGTAGCGTGTTCTCCGTGCGGTGGATAACTGCCTGCAAAAAGGTTGGTGAGGATGGTGGAGACGCTTTTATGACACCGTGGGAAAACTCGAATTTCTAAACGCTGAAAATGACTGAACAGATGTTGAACTGTGTCAGGCTATCAGGTATTGAAATTATGAGAAAGTTGTAAAACGTAATTTTGAACAATCCTAACATTTAACTTAAAGACGTGCCGATGTTGAGTGTCATAAAACCACCTGCCGCTGTGTTCTGAGGAGGGGTCCGGGGTTTTCACCTGCCTGGCAGAGGGGTCCGTGGAACGCAGAAGGCTCAGGACCCCTGGCCTGGAGGCCCACTGGCCCTGCCTCGGTTCTGCACCGTGCTGGCTCCAGGCTCCTCCTCGTCACACATTTCGGCGCAGCCCAGGCAGCAAGACAGTCCCCCACGCACGGGACTCGCCGCTCCCGCCTCCGGGCCCTGCCCTGCGCAGTGGTCCCACGGGAGTGTGTCTCCCAGCATCCCTACTGACCCGATCCGGCAGCTCCGTCAACAAGGACACGGTCAGTGCCGACGCGTGTGGGTAGAGCTTGCTGTCCCGCGCGGGCGTCTACACAGCCCGTTCTAGGGCGCGTGAGTCCTGCACCCCGTGGGGTTGTGCTGGTGGGATTGCGGCCCTTAGACAGGTGCAGGTCCTAACGGCGGCCCCTGTGAATGTGGCCTTCTTTGGAAACAGGGTCCTTGCAGATGGAATTAAGGTCAGGATGGAGATGAGGTCATCCTGGATTAGGGGGCCCTAAATCTGGTGAGCTGTCCCCGTAAGAGACAGAACAGGACACAGCGACCGAGACGGAGGGGAGGGGCACGGGAGGACGGAGGCGGAGTTGGGGAGCTGCGGCCACTGGCCAAGGAGCGCCTGGGGCTCCCGGGAGCTGCGGGAGGCAGGACTGGACCCTCCCCCAGATCGTCAGAGGGAGCAGGGCCTGCCGACTCCTCGGTGCCCAGCTTCCGGCCTCCAGAATGGTGGGAGAATACGTTTCTGGGCTCTGAGCCCCCCGTGCGTGATCTTCTGCAGCCCTCGGACACTAACACAAGGTTTGTACTTTTGTTTCCCCTTTTTAAAGAGGAGGAAGCTGAGGCACAGAGGGTTTTCTAAGGACACAGCTAGTAAGTGGCAGAATGCACATTTTTTTTTTTTTTTAAGGATTTATTTATTTATTTACTTTTATCCATTTTTACACCCCTTCCCCCTCCCCCCCGTTTTTGCTGTTTCTATGTCCATTCGCTGGGCAACTCTGTGTCCATTTTCTGCCCTCTCTTCTCATCCTTCTCTTCCTGTCTTCACTGGGATTCAATCCTTGGAATCTCTGATGTAGGAGAGAGGCATCCTGCCCGCGCAACCTTAGTTGCTGGTTTTTCGGTGCGTCTCATCTTGCCTCTCCCTTGTGTCACTCTCCTATTATGTCATCATCTTGCTGTGTGGCTCGCGGGAACAGGGCCTGGCGGCCCGCGCACCTTCTATATATTTTTTAAATTTTTACCAGGAGGTCCCGGGGATCAAACCCAGGTCCCTCCATATGGGAGATGGACGCCAACCAGATATAGCCCCCTGCTATATCTCTTAAGGTTGACCAGAGATACCTAGAGTTACAGTCTTTTCCCATACAGGATGGTCATATAATAAATCAGGCTTAGTTTATCACCAGCATTCTAAAAACCAGACCTAGGGAGGAAAACGAGGTCTGGGGACACATGCATGGTTTCTAATATAGCGAATGTTTAGCCCACCCTGATTATCACAGAATCAGGACAGTGAGAATATTCGCATCAGAATGCACATTTGAATCGGTCTGATTTTCCACTCCGCCACCTGTGCAGCGATGCAGAGAGCCGGAGCGGGCTGGAAACTTCCGAGATCAGGGACTGGCACACACTCGCTGCACACCTGCCCTTCTCCTTATTATTGAATAATTATTGCTCATTAATCCTCACCAAACTGTTCTTTCTTGAATTTATCGGAAAAAGCAGAGTCGACAAACACTTTCTCTTCATCACAAAAGAGCCTCTTTTTCTCCCCAGATTTTATTTGTCCAATATGTCAGTAACTCCAGATAGGACAAGGGATTTCTGTGACAGGATTACTGCTATGCTTCTCAAAATTAAATCTGCAATGCTGGGCCGAGGCACAGGAAACCAGGGCATTGCTCCACTAATTGGCAAAAGGTTTCAGTTAAACTGTGAGATCAACCCATGGTCAGCAAGGGCGGCTTGCTGGCCGCTGCCTCCTGGGTGCGCCTTTTATTGCACAGCCCGGGTTCTGTGTGATGCTCCCAGACTCCCTGTTAACAGTGCTGACAGTGGTGATGAATCCGTGACCGAGGGCCTGTCTCACTGACGGCAGAGAGAAACGCCCGGAAAGAGAGGCACAGCATGCGCTCAGCAGCCAGCAGCCAGGGCTCCTCTTCAGGTGTCCTGAAGAGCTCGTTATTCAGACATGGTATTTGCTAGTATAGACAACAGGCAGGTTTTTGTTTTTTTTTTTTTTCAAATGGGAAATTGGGAGGAGAAGCTTGAGAGGGGGAGATTATAGTACTTTCAATTGAATGCATTTTGAAAGTTAACGTAAATAGCTGGTAGCCAAAAGCATGCTTTTGCTGTGCCTGCTACATAAATCTGTTCTCACTGCCCTTGTTTCCTTCAGTTTGTGCTAATTCATTTATTTCGTTGGTGATGGGTCTGCTATCTGGTTCTTTCCACATTCTCTTAGCATAAAGAGTAAAACTGATGTAGGAGCAAAGTCTTGTTATATTTGAGCCATTATTAATTAATGCATCGTTGCAATAGTGATTTAGATCTGAAATGTTAGGGAAATTAAAATGCTCACTATCAGTAGTCATTAGGGAAATGAAAGTTAAAACCACAGTGAAATGCTGCCTCACACACACAGAGTGACTCGATGGGAAAACAGACAATAACAAGTATTGGCATGGATGTGGAAAGACCAGAATCCACATACATCACTGGTGGGAGTGCAAAGCAATAAACAATTTTTGGGAAAGCAGTTTGGCAGCTTCTTAACACGTAAAATGTACAATTACCGTACAACGCAGGAATTCTACTCCCAGGTGTCTAGGAAAAATGAAAACATCTATGCACACAGAGATGGATACGCGAGTAGTCCTAGGAATGGTATTCATAATAGCCAAAAAGCGGGATCAATCCAACTGTCCCTTAGTGGGAGGCTGGGAAAACAAAGCGCGGCACAGCCAGATGCTTGAACCTTCTCAGCAAAAAAAAAGAAAAGAAATACGGAGGCACCAAACAACTGTGATGGAAGAAGCCAAGCATAAAAGGCTAAAAATTAAAAAGCTGAAATACCTATTGTATGAAATTTCTAGAAAAGTGAAAATTATATAGAGACAGAAAGTGATGACCTAGAGCCAGAGATAGGAGCAAGGGTTGACTGCAAATGGCACAAGGGAATTTTTAGGGTGATGGAAATGTTTTAAAACTCGATCGCAGTAAAGATTGCACAACTGTGTAGTTACTAAAACTCATCCAGCTTAAAATGGCTGAATTTTACGGTGTATGTATTTTACCTCAATAGGGCTTGAAAATAGTCAAAATATTAGGTGGACAAACTCCATTCTACTGTGATCACGTGTGCAGGCTGCGGTTTGTTGTTTCTGTTAAGAAAAGTCACGTATTAAAAAGTCACAGAATGCGTGTTTGCTGGGATGCCTTGCATTTCCGGTCTCGGCCACTAGGGGGCAGCACCACCCATTACTTATGGGTCAAGTCAGCTCAATGCTGTTCTTTGTCCGGTTCCGGCAGGTGACGACCAAGGGGGAAGTGAGAGCTCTATGGGCACTCCCGTGCAGGAGCTCTCGGGCCCTCCGGGGCGGCCCACAGATTCAGGGTGGACTCTGCCTGCGACCCACTGAAGCGTGCCCGGGAAGCACCGTCCATGCGGGGGCGTGGAGACCGCCAGACCCCTCCCCCACCAGCTAAGCTGGGCCGCCCGGACGGCTTTGGCTGACGGCTGGCACCGAGCGAGGACCCAGGCCCGCCACCCGTGGGCGTCTCCTTGAGATGTGGCGGCCCCTCTGCCACCCATGTCAGAGCACGGGGACGGTCCTGCTCCTGACCGATCCTTCCAGTGAGCTCCCTTTGGCTTGAGTTTTCCGGAGTTAGCTGCTGCCCACAGTCCCAAATCCCCACTTGATGAAAGTTCTCTCTGGGTTTATGGGCACAAAAGCCCACCTCCAGAGTCCTCTCCCACCATAGCCCAGGACTTTGCGTCCCCCTGGGGTTCTCCTTGAAACAGCAGTGCCCCTGGAAGAAGTCACCTGCCCAGTTCGGTCCATCGGCCTTAAACGCGAGTGCATTTCCCTTGAGGAGTCCAGCTCGGCTTCCGTGGGCGGTTTACACGGACTGCTAGCTCCCGCTGCAACTTCAGTGAGTTCACACAGCCCAGTTCATTCATCTCACTCCTGCAAAACGCCACGCAGGTGCCTGCACTCTGCTCCACCTGGTGACTCGGGGATCCGGCCTTTCCCATCCTGTGACACTGCCGTCCAGCTGTCCCGTCGGGGAGAGGAACCAGAGCAAGACCCCCTGGCCCAGAAGGGTGGCTCCTCATCTTTACACTCACACCCTTGGCCAGAGCCCATGGCACAGCCCTAATCACTGCCAGGGGTCCTCGGCGTGGCCCAGGAGGAGAGCGTGCTCACGGGAAGTCTCCCTTACGCTGGGGGGTGCTGCTGGCAAGAGCGGACCGTAAGGGGCGGAAGGAGCAGATCCCACAGGCCACTTCTGCCTCCTTTAAAAATCGCTGGAGCAGCCTCTGCCCTTAGGTCGGATCGAGACACTCTCAATCCGTAGCAATAACATTTGTATAGACTTAAGTGATGCCAAAGTATTGAAAACAGTGAGAGAGACAATTATTTGGAAAAATGAAGTGCACTTGCCTCAACTGCCTCCTGTCTTGGCCGAGTTGCAAATACGTCGACATTTCTCATCCAGGTTGATGCCTGATATTTCCCACCCCCCATCTCCAAGGACACTCTTATTTAATAACTCAATTATGGGGCTGGACCTTCTGCAGATTCGGGCCTTCTTAAATTGTATTGCTTTCTTGTTTTAAATGCACATTTCAGAATAGAATCTCTATCTTGCATTAGAAGCAAATTGACAGATAAGTAAAGTTCGCCTCTGCCACCCCAGTTTGCACTGCAAGTGAATTGGAAGTAAATGAGGTGGGAGCTGGGTCTCCCTAGAGTGTCAGAACCCGGAATTACCGGTCTGTTGCTGCAAGCCCACGGAGCTGTCAGTGTATGTCCTCAGGGAGGGAGGGGAATTTGCTCAGCCACCTTTCGAGAGAAGCCGCAACGCCCCAGGACTGATCTGCTAAGTGGTTTGCTGTCCTGCGTTTGGGACTCTCCGGCGGTAAGGGCTGGCCGAAACAGAGCTGCAGCGGGAGGAGGAGCGAGGCTTGGTCTTGGCTTCCTGGGACGCAGGCGATGAGCGCAGTCCTCTGCAACTGAAAAGCCGCGTGCCTGGCCCTCGCAGGCCACTCTCAGCAAGGCCAACTGCCTCTTTTCTTCTGATTCTTCGGGTGCCCCAAAGAGACCCAAGTAAGATGCTCATTAAGAAGGTCCAACGGCGGCCACGCAGGGGTGCCTGGACGCGCAGAGGGCGCCGTGTGCGTCGGGCAGCTCCCATCTTCCACCCCAGCACGCACAAACCCTCCACCTGCCCCCCAAGCAGTCAGAGCAGCCCGGCCGGGTCGCTGGCTGCAGCCAGAGCGCGCCGTGGGTGCCAGCTCCGTCTCTCAAGCGGGGGGCAGAAGCAGCTCCCCGCGTCAGCCGCTGCCCGCGCTCGGACGTCTGACCCTCGCCTCCACTCCACCTGACCAGGAAGGCACCTGCCCTTCTCTCCCCCTTCCGCTCTTTGTCACAGTGAGGGAGACATGTCGGTGGACGCCCCGAGCCGTCACCGTTCCTGTCGGCTGTCTGCTCTCCCGCGTCCGCCGTTGTCTCGCTGCCAAGCCCCCCCGGCCGTGTGCACGGCGGGCACTGCCATGCAAGGCTCTGCCCGGGCCCAGGGGCAGGCGGACAGGCCCCCTCTTCTTCGTCTGCTTCTGGGCCATCTCGGACCCAGAGGGAAGTCCTTCTCTGACGGTCTCTCTTTAGGAAGCTCCGTGCCCTCAAATCCCCCTCCCTGAAGAGTCTTCTCGGTTATTTGGCTTCTGTTCGTTATTATTATTGAAACAATGAAAATGCTCTAATAACGATTGAAGTGCTGAATGCACAACTATGTGATTATACCACATACCACTGATTGTGCACTTTGGATGGATTGTATGCTTTTTTAATATGTATCAATAAAATTGATTTGTTTAAAAAAAAAATATCCCCTCCCCTGGATGCTTTTAGGACCTGAAACTAGAGAGACGTGTGGACGATTCTCTTTCCTTCATTCAACGAAGGTTTGCTGAGCGCCGTGCCTCGGCGGTCGCAACTGCAGGGGTGGGGCTGGGGCAGTGAGCAAGAGCGCCTCAGTGTCTGCCCTCCTGGAGCCCCCACCCCAGGGGAGGCAGACGTTGCCCCCAACGCAGTGCAGCACACGGAGCCTCAGGCAGTGATCAGAACCATGGAGATCCACAAAGCAGGGAACGGGAAGGGGGAGTGCGGGAGGGAGGATGGCATTTGACCGAAGACCCGGGGAGGTGAAGGCAGAGCCGTGCAGACACCCGGGGGATGCGTTCTGGGCAGAAGGAGCAGCACCTGAAAGGCCCGGGCGTGGTCAAGTCGCTGCAGAGAGGTCCCAGCGGCTGGAAGGTGTGATGGGGGCTGGCAAAGGGGGGAGGGGAGGAAGCCCCAGAGGCGCCAGGTCCAGTGGAGCTTTGGCTTTCTGCTGGGTGAGGTGGGAGCCAAGGCAGGGTTTAGAGCAGCGGAGGGGCGTGATCTCATTCGAGTCGGCCTACTGTGTGCAGAGTAGACTCTCTTGAACTACGACCCCGCCACGGAGGCTGGACAGCCGTGGCGCCCCTAGCTCCATCCTGCCGCACATCACAGGCGTTTCTTCCTGGCTGTGGGGCGGGGGTCTGTGCCAGGAGTGGGCTCCGCAGACACATACGGGAAGGGGAGCAAGTCAGCCCCACAGCGTCCCACTGGTCACAGCGCCCCCCAAGAGTCCCTGTGCTAGCAGAGTGCCGACAGTGCGGGTCGCCACTGAGACACAGCTCTCCGGCTGATTCGCTGAGACCGTCATCAGTGAGATGCCATCGGGAGCGTTCGGGCTTGGGCGCCGAGCCTCATTCACAGGAGAAAGAGGGACGCTCGCCCGTGTCTACCGGGGGGCAGCAGCCCCTGGGACCGGACCCCTAAATGCTGGTCATCTCAGCCTCACACCTGGGACGGATGCCCTCTCAGCGCCTCGGCTGTCCTCGCTATGAAATGAGCATGAAAATAACCTTCCACTGCTCCTCCCCCAGGATGTCAGAAGGGGCTTGGGCCACGCTGGGGGAAAGGCCCGTAAATCCAGGACCTTGTTCTGCTTTATCCGTGCAAGGAGCTAAGAAGGATAGCTGACCTTGGAGAAGAGGCCTTTGCAACTCCGCCCCGAGGTATGTGCCCAGGAGGGTTGCAGACACGCGTCCACAGGCAAGCCTGGGCGCGGATGCCACAGCCACGTTATTCATTATAGCCGGAAAAAGTGGAAACAGCCCCAGCTGGCGAATGGGTCCACGGACTGTGGTCTCTCCATACAGTGGAGTATTATTTGCCCATGAAAAGGAGTGAAGCTCTGATACTGCTACAGCACGGTGGACCTTGAAAACACGATGTTACGTGAAAGCAACTGGTCACGAAAGGTCATGTGTTATGTGATTCTGTTGCTACGAAATGGCCAGAATAGTCAAAGCCGAGGAAACAAAAAGTTGACGAGTAGTTACCGGGGTTGGGGCAAGAGGGAATGAGGACTGGCTGCTGAAGGATACGGGGTTTAGTCTCGTGGGGACAAGGCGTTCTGGAATTGGACGGTGGCGTTTGTTGCACGACTCTGTGAGCTCATGAGCGTATACTTTAAGTGGCGAGGTGAATGGCATGTGAAGTGTGTCTCAGGAAAGCTGTCTTTTTAGGGAGCTTCCTGGAGATGTTTTATGTATGTATTTGCTTTTTTCAAAAGTCAAGCTGTGGCATGTTTGGGGTCTTTCTGTCAGATGGGAAGGGTTTCAGAGCCTGAGCTCTGAGGCCAAACCACCTGGATTCCAACCCTGGCTGCCCTCCCCCACCTCCTCACTTACCGGAAGAGATTCTTGGGCAAATTCCTCAGATTTTGTGCATCTCTGTTTCCTGAGCTGGGATACCAGGAAGAAGTAAAGTGCCTGCTTCATGGGACTGGTGCGGGAGTAAATAAGCCAGAGCCTGGGGTCTCCTGGAGCTCAGCGTCCCATCTCGGGCTGCTGTTCCCACCACTCACGACAGCGCTGGCTGGGTAAAGTCAGAGTCGACTCAGAGGCGGGAGCTCTCGGTGGAGGGCACGTAATCCAAGTGCTCGGTACCCTGTGGAAGATCTAAGGCGACCACGATGCAGGTGGAAATTCTCTGCAAAGGACGAAGAGACAAAGTGCCGGCGCCGTCATCATCTTCATCTCGTATGCACATCGGAGCTGCCCCGTCAAGACAGGCCGTGCTGGTAACTTACGGGCTTCTCTTGGGCCAAGAGGCTTGCCACTAAGCTAAGGTGGCTCAGCTTATAGTCCGCTCCCAGCGCGGGCGCGAGATGCTTTCCACACTCAGAAACGCACTGTTGTGCTGAGATTTCTAGAAGGAATTGTAACGTCCAGGCAGCATAACTGAGAGCAGTCCTGAGATGGATGGACCTGCCAGTTGACAGAGGGAAGGTCTGCACTCTTCTCCCTGTGACCTGGAAATGTCAGGAAGAGAAGGCCTTCCGCCCTGCCCCCAGCGCCCTGCCCCAGAGTCCTCACTGCTCCTGGAGCCTCCAGAGCAATTGCAAATTGCAAATGATGGCAGTGTTCGTCTCCCCATCAGCTGTGCATTATTTCACCTTTGGGAATCTCCCAATGGATTTTCCAAATCAATTCTGTGAAAAATCAGACTGAACTCTCGGGGATCATTTCCTTTGGAAATGGGAAAAGAGGAGGCGACGTGCGGAAAACAATCCAGCCTGGGTGGTCAAACCTGCCATTTGCTAATAAGGTTCCCCTGGCTTCTCCTAAAACTTGTTAGGCTGCGTCCTGAAGCAGAGCTGGGGCCTGCCCTTGGCTGGTTAGAGGGAAGATTACATTAGTGGGTGGAATTTGGAAAGGCCTACCGTACACGCCAGGGTGTGTGTGTGTGTGTGTGTGTGTGTGTAATGTATTCCTGATCACAGGATTCTGTGAATAGCTGGCTGCACCTCACAGAGTCAGCTTGTTACTCAGATGGCACGTCCCTGGGCCTCGTCTGCCCTGAATCCAGAACCTTCATTTCAAGTGCCCTCGCTCATCAGCACAGCGACTGACTGCTGGGCGAACCAGGCGTCATTTTAACTAAGATGCCTGGAACTGGCAAAACAAAGCACACTCTTGGAGTGGTTTTCTGCGGCTGCCAGTCAGCCTGCATTGCCTGTCTCCACTGTGCTCCTTCCCTCAACGGCCCCCTGCCCGCCCCGAGCAGCCCCCAGACCCAGCTACCATCTTACAAAGGCAGTCACCCGCCTTCTCACGCAGCAGCTTCTTTCCGTTCCGCCCTGGAAATGTTCCCCGCAAGTGCAACGAGTGGCTGTCTTCGTCCACCATCTCCAGCACGCAGAGATGTCTACGTGAGGCAGCTTCATTTTTAGCTGCATGTGACAGAAAGCCTTCAAAACCAGTAGCTGAAACAGAAAGGAAGTTTCTTTCACTTGCATCAATAAGCTCATGACCACTCGGTCCTCTGAGCTTTAGGCTTCTGCTATTTTTCTACCCACTGTTTTAGTTTCCTGGCTAAAGTTTCCATTGATGGGTCGGATTAAACAATGAGAGTTTATTTGCTTACAGTTTTGAGGCTCAAAGAAATTCCAAATCAAGGCGATGCTTTCTCCCTGAAGACTGTGGCATTTTGGAGCTGGCAGCCGGCGATCCTCAGTCCTTAGCTTGTCACATGGCAGGGCACGTGGCAACCTCTCCAGGCCTCTCCCTTCTCCTCTGGGTTCTGTTGGATTCAGCTTCTGGCTGCTTTCTCTCCCTCTGTCTGAATTTTACTCTGCTTATAAAGGACTCCAATAAGAGAATTAACCCATCCTGATTGAGGTGGGCTATGCCTTAACCGAAGGAACATCATCAAAAGGCCCTATTTACAAAAGGTCCTACAGAAACAGATTAAGTTTAAGAACACGTTTTTCTGGGGTACAGACAGCTTCAAACCACCCCACCCACCATCTTTAGTGAGTGACTTCCATTTCCAAGTTTGCCTCATGACCCAAGATGGTTGCTGATGTTCCAACCCTTATATCCAAATCCCAGACAGGAGGAAGGGAGAAAGGACAGAAGGAATGCCCCCATTTAGTGAGTCAGTTCTCATTAGGCAGATTTCCTGACGTGCCACATAGTATTTCTGCTTGCATTTTGACTAGGACTGTGATTCTTAAGCTTTCAGCAGCATCAGAATCACTGGAAGGATTGTTAAAACACAGGCTGAAGGCCCCACACCCCACAGGTTCTGATTTGGCAGGTGTGAGGTGGGGTCCAAGAATTTGCATTTCTAACAAGTTCCCAGGCTGTGTGGATACTGCTGACCAGGAGCCCACGCTTTGGGAACCATGGTGCTAGAAGTCACCTGGTCACACCTAGCTGCAAGGGAGGCTGGGAAGATTTGCCTTTTAGCTGGGTTCTCCTCCCCACAAAAAGCTCATGGCTGGTTACTAACCGTGGAAAAGTGGAGAGTGGGTTTTGACTGGAACTACAGTGTCTTATGACATTATCTACTCCACAGCCCATGCCCTGCCCTTTCCTGCCCACCCCCAGCATACGGGGATCCCTGTCCTTCCTTCCTGGAGGCGTGCCTCTTCCGCGGTGGAGCTCGGGAATTAGGACACCTGTTCCTTATCTCTCTCAGAGCCCTCTCTCATTACCTCCCCAAAGAGATAAGTCTTCCTTTCTGTGCTGGAGGTGTGGGTGAAGGGGGAGCCCCACTGCTTTTACTCGAGATGTTCTGTCAAGAGGCATGAACCATCTCCCCTCTGCAGTCCAGAAGACTTCCAAAAATGCCAAATGAGTTCCCAAGTTAATTGCAGTTGAACGCTGACCATCTCCCGGCCGAGAGACGGGAGGCGGCTCCAGAGCAGTTTTGGTGAAGCAGGACATTGAAATTCAGAGCCGCAGTGCCTAGACCCGCTTCCTGGGATCAAGGCGTGTATGGAGTGCCGCCTCCGGCCCAGACACTGAGCTGCGGGCTTGGGTAGGTCGTCCTGCCTTCTTCCCGGAGTGGCCCTACAGGGAAGTGGTTTCATCCACGTTTGACAGATGACGAAAGCAAAGCCTGGAGAGGCTGGAGCCAGGGAGCCACAGTCCGTCAGGTTCTCAGCCCTAAGTGTGAACGGCCGGACTCTGGTTTTCCAGGTTTTTGAATTTTGAAATTGGACCCAGAGGTGCCTTCCAGCACCTCGAAGCATCCCCCACCGAATGCTTTGACGGTTTCCCCGACCTACTGCACTTCGGCCGGGATGGAGGAAGAGGCGATCCTTGATTTTCCTGTTCCTACGCTCTTCCTTTTTGGAGCAGTGTCGCCACGTCGTCTGTTCCGCCTAAGTCTAAAAGGTCATTTGTAGGGGCTTCTTGTTCAGGTATTCTTGCTGGGGAACCAAGGGCTGTCCTGACGTGGAGATACCCACCGCTGTAAATGATGACCCCTCAGAAGACTCGCCCCATTCAAACCCCTCCTTTGTAACCCCAGACCTGCCTGTCTCTGCTGCTCTCCCACGGGCAGGGCAGGGGTATCACGAGGCAGAGCTGTGCCGAGGCTAGGAAAGAGGGCAGGCTTCCCAGAGGCGATGCGACGGGCAGTGAAGACCCGCTCGAAACGAGCTAAGCCGCGGGCACTTGAGGGTTCAGCCAGTTAGGCGTGGTGGCCATCGAAGAAGAGGACGCTGTAAGGACGAGGACAGAAGTTGCCATGCCAAAGACGCGGCCGTGTCTCTTAAGAGCAAACGCTAAGGGAAGCCCTAGGGAAAGCACTGAGGCCCTCGTCTTGTGCAAATGACCATCCAGCTCAGGTGTCAGCAGACTTTTGTGCAAAGGGTTTTAGGTTCTGAGGGACACATGGCATTCCTGCTGCGTGATCTTTTCTCTTTTTTTAACGACTCTTTAAAGACGTAAGAATCCTCCTTGGCTCGTGGACCTGTAAAAACAACAGGCCACGGTAAAAGTGTGGAAGTGAAAAGAGTTGATGGTAGCACATTATAGTGAGTAAAAGTAACACAGCTGATTTGTAACTGGGATTGTGGCTGAAAAGGGTAATCTGTGGACATAAATGTCAACTCAAAAGAAGCTAGAGGATAATCCAGGGACTGTGTAACATAGTGAACCCGGTAGTGGATGAAGATGGTGGTTAATAGTATCAATATAAGAATGTTCTTTTACAAAGTGTTACGAATATGCTGATACACAGGAAAATTACAGCTAGTATAACTTATGCATGACAGTTAACAGTAACATCGTAATATTTCACAGCAACGGCAAAGATGATCTTATATCAATTTTAAGGGACAACAGGAGGGCGTAACGGGATCTGAGGGTTTTCCCTTTGGAGTAATGAAAACGTTCCAAAATTGGCGTGATGACGGCACAGCTCTGATGGAAACGGGAGCCACCGAGGGTGCACTTTGGATGGGCTGTACCGAGCTTGAGGCTCTGGTGGGATGGACTGTGGTTAGCAGGACAGACGTGAGCACGTCCTCCCGTGGGCTATAACACGTGCATGATACTCCTGCAGGGTCTTCATGATCAGGCAGGAAGGGGGGAAATGCACCAAGGTAAGCTACGGGCAATAGTTAGAAATATTTTGACGATGCTCTTCCGTAGTTTGTAACAAACGCTTCACAACAACGCAAGGTGTTGGTGGTGGGACGATGTCTGGGAGCCCTGTATGATGATGTGCATGTTTGTTTTTAAGTTCACAACGTTCACTATATACTTATTGTTTATGTGTGTTCCTGTATGAATGATATAGCTCAATAAAAATTTTATATAAAAATCCAGGCCACGGGCAGGACTTGGCCCCTGCGGCTTGTCAGTCTTCTGGAACAATCTAGCATGCAGTGAAAGGTACCCATAGGGCTTCCATAGACACGGCACAAATAATTGTCTTTTTTTATTCTAAGAATCTCTCTTTTCATTCTTTGCTTTGAAATCTTGGCCCCCAAAATGAATTCTGGCGGATTTATCTTCTTTGGGGACCCTTTGAAGTTCTCAGTCTCCAGGCCACTCCACGACCCCCAGGAGACCCTGCAAGACCTCCCCCTGGGCCCTTTCTGCCCCTGCAGGACTCACCTATGCTGCTGCTTCTGCCAAGCCAGGGACAGAAATCCCCAGATTGGAGAGGCGCTGCCTTATCTTTCATCCTTCCTGTCTCACTGGCTTCCAGCTGCCCTCCCGGAGCACCACAGGCAGGTGGCTTAAGACAAACCTGCTGCCTCTCAGTAAGTGTTCCGGAGGCCTGAGGGCCAGCGTCCGAGGTGGGGAGCCATGCTCCCTCCAACCCCATAGGGCCCTTCCTGCCTCCTCCAGCTTCTGGCTGCGGCCGCCCCTCAGCGTCCATGGCTGGAGATGGAAAGAAGGCAGCCTGGGTGGAAGTCACGAAATGCCCAGAAGCATGGAGAATGCACACCTCTCCCTCCCCTCCTGGCCCACTCACCCCTGACTCGTTTCCTGAGAGGGGCAGTGCAGCGTCGAGGGCGAGAGCGAGGGCTCAGCCCGTCACCCGGGTGCACGTCCCAGCCGCACCACTTCCTAGCCGTGCCACCTGGGGCTCGTGCCCGCGGCGTCCTCCACCTGGTGGCCCTCACCTGCCAAATCAGCACGGGAGCAGAGCCGACCCCAGGGCCTCCCGTGAGGATTCGGGGCACGGACAGACATGAGGCTCTGGGAAGAGAAGCTCGTGCTCAGCACACGCTGCTGCTTGTCGACGGTCCCCCTGCTCGTGATGTGCCGCGCAAGAGGGGACCCCAGGAGACGGCGCGTGCGGGGTGCCACTGGAACGAGCAGGGCCGCGTCCAACCGGCCGTGCGGCCCTGGGGACGCCGCCCCGCCAGGTGGGATGGGAAGCCCCTGCCTGCCTGACCCTGGCTCACAAAATAGGGTGACCCACAACCAGAGCTGGAAAGTAAGTCCGTTTTCTAGGGCTGCCTTGACGAAGTCCCACAGACGGGGTGGCCTGCTGCAAGCTCAGTTTATTCCTCCCAGCTCTGCAGGCCGGGGGTCTGGAATCACGGTGTCAGCGGCCATACCCCTCCTGCCCCGTCCAGCTCCTGGGGCCGCCAGCGCTCCTTGTGGCAGCGCCGCCCCGAGCTCGGCCGCCCTCTGCGTGTGTCCGCGTGGCCCTCCTCTTATTAGGGCACCAGCCATGCGATCAAGGACCCACCTTAGCCCTCTGTGACTCGCCCTAGCTCGTGCCGTCTGCAGAGACCCTGTTTCCAGGTAGCGTCACAGGCGCTGGGCGTGAGGACTTGAGCACAAATCCACAGGGAGACAATGACGTGCGCTCGAGAAGCTTCTTCCCGGAAGTCAGAGCTGGGGTCTCAGCACCCCACTAGGAGTTTCTGCGGGGTCTCCATCGGGGTGTGGAGCTGACTGATCTAGCACGGGGACAAACGCTGCTTAAGGGGCCCCACGTTTCATAGCGAAGCTCAGAAAGCTCGCAGGCCTGCCTGGTCTGTGGGTGGCCACTTGGCAGCCCGCGGTCCCTGGCATTTTACGGAGTTTAGAGTTTGTGGTTTAAAAGTGTGGATTAGCTTCTGCAAAGAAGCAAGTGCCTTGCAAGGCTCCTTCCTCCCTGTGCCCGTGGCCCAGAGCCACCCAGTGCCTGCTGGCTCTCTGCTGTCCCCAGCCCTGCCCTCGCCCGCCTCTGGGCAGCTCTGCTGGGGTGATGGGGAAGCAGGTGGGATGAAAGAGGCTGGTGGTGGGCAACCGTATCAGCTAGGGTTCCAACAGAGATGCAGAAGGAGGAGGGAGATTAGATATGTAGAGCGAGGTGGGTGTTGATGTGGCTGTAGGTGCAGATGTAGAGAGAGAGAGCAGGAGAGTCACTGCAAGGGACCAGTGTGCGTGACTGTGGGCTCTGGCCCTGGGGCAGGCTGGGCTCTCAGCCACAAGCTGAAGCTGCCGTCCTCGAGAGGGAAGACGTCTTCCTCGGGCAGCCTCCATTCTGCTGGGGAGGCCGCAGCTGAGAGGGACTGGCTGAGGCCACCAGACGATGGAGGGCGCCACCTTCTCTTAAAGCCGGCTCATCATGAATGCTTGCAACAATTACGAAATGCTTTCGCCGTGACACCGGGTGAGCGCTGGAGTGAATGAATGGGAGCTGTAGCTGGGTGGCCGCCGGCACTGCCCGCCCCACACGTGTGGACAGGATCTCAGGAACAGGACAGCCTGGTGCACGGCCACTCAGCGTGGACAGAATGGTCACTGCCAGGAGCAGCAGAGCGCCAGGCGTGGTGGCCCAGGGCTGCAGTTTCCCCTCTGGGACCAGAGTCAGAAATGAAGAACCTCTGACCCAAGCACATGAGGAGAAAGATGATTAGTTATTTGTAAAGGCAGAGAATTTGAAACATGAAATTTCTGTCAATAAATGGGATGGAGAAGTAAAAGATGGAAAAAGCATGTGATCAAACTCTAGTCAGTCCTTGAATGACAAATATGAATCTATATATGGATTTATGGCTACAAATGTGTGGATGTGGATGGATCTTGTAAACATCATCTTGAGACAAAAAAAAAGCAAGTTGGGGAAATTCCAATATGATATATTTATATAAACTGCCCATAAAAGGAGAGAGTGATGTTGTGCTTTATGTATACATGGGTACGTGGAAAAGTCACAGTTTGGAAAGATATATGCCAAGCTCCTGAATGGTTACCTCTGGAGAAGAAAACTGAGAAGCGGGATTGGGGAAAATGAAAAAGGAGATTTCAATGTTATCAGCCTTGTTTTCTTTCTTTATAAAACAATCAAAACATCTGAAACGGACACACAAGCTGGCAACATTTTGTCATCGCAGCTGATACGTGTCTGTGTGTGCATTGTGTTATCGGCTTATTTATCACGTTTCCCATTGGTCACGCACGCCCCAACTTGAGAGAGAAAAGAGGCTCGAGGGGGAAGCTTGGCCCCTGCCCTCCCGTCTCCAGACCCTTTGCACACGAGCGCGACAGCCGACACGGACTGTGTCCCGAGGCCTGCGGGCAAGTCACAAACGTGGGCTGGCTTAGTCTCTGCGAGGACCCCACCTCTCCCCCATGTTCACGGCCGAGGAGGCCGATGCTCGGAGACTTGAAGTAAGAGGGAGGAAAGGCTGAGCCAGGCTTTAAGGCCATCCTGCCTCGGTTTCACCCGCAGGACGTCCAGGAGGGCTGCGTTGAGAACGCGTCCCCGTATTCTGTGCACCGTACTTCTCTAATAAAGGAGACAAAAAAGTAGCTCCCCCAGCTTGTGAAAGGAATCAGCGGCGTGTGGCCTCGTGCCTGGCTTCCTTCCCCTGGCGTGTCGTTTCCGAGGTCGTTCCTGTCGTAGCATATATCAGAACCCCGTCCCTCTCAGTGGCTGGCTGGAATCCCACCGCGTGGCTCCACCACGCCGTCACCGTCTCTCTTTCCTCTTCTGGGAATGCCCTGCTATTCCGGGAGGTGGTTTCCCACACTCTCCCGGCAGTCGTGCTCCACCGTGGAGGCCATACAGGGCTTAGGCCAGTCCTTCCAAAACTCCAGAAGCAATTCTGTTCTCTTTATTTAAAAATTTAAAACAGTTTACCCAGAAAAACAGCCAAGCCAATTTACATTTATGAGGGCAAATCAAACAACAAAGCATGTTTTCTCAGAAGCCTTGGGCTTTTTTTCAAATTTGAAATGACAGTGATTTAAAGTGCCTTACTTTATTGATTTTTTTTTTCCCCAGTAAAACAACAGTTCTCTGACTGATGGAGGCATTTTAATAATACAAAACATTCCCAAGCGGCAGTGGTGCCTTAGTCGTGTCCAGCGGGCTCTGAAGCCGCGGTGATCAGCGAGCCCTGCTGCCCTGGCCTTCGGGAGGTCTGCCCCTGCGTGCGAGGCCTCTGCAAGCTCAGAGGACAGCCTGAGCCTAGCCCTTCCAGGGCAGCAAGTACGGGGCGGGACAAAGGGGGAGCACCTGCTCCTGCCGGTCCCCACGCCACGTGCCCTCCCAGCCGGCTCGCGTGGGGGTCCATTTCAGAAAACAGTACAGTGCTGCGCATTTAAATAGCATGCTCAGCCTCAACCAAAAGGGGATCTGGGGGAACAGATGGAGCTCGAGTGGTTGAGTGCCTGCTTCCCATATACGAGGTCCTGGGTTCAATCCCTTGTACCCCCTAAAAAAAAAAAAAAAGGGATTTGGGAGGTGCGACCACAGGTACAGTGTCAATATGACACAACACATACACTATAAAATATAGAGTATAACATAATATATAGCATCATGTAATGTAACGTAACATAGCAGTCCATATGTGCGTGCTTGTGTATGCATGTGTGTGTACAGACGTGTGTCTATATGTGCATTTGTGTATACATGTGTTCACACATCCAAACATGCGTCACTCGCTAGGAAAGCACTTCTCCGTCCAGACCCACCTTCCGCACCGGCCGGAGGAAGGGGCAGGCCTCCTCTTCGGACCCAGCCTGGGCATTGCTCGCTGCCCCACCTGCTCCGACAATGCTGTCATCACCTGTCATTTCTTGGCCACGCCCATATTTAGGGGAAGCCAGAAAATACAATCCAACCAGAAAACTCCTTTACGGAGGTCAGAGGCCGCCGTACAGGAGCTCTCGACCCTTCCGCAGCTGCCCCAAGCCCACCTGGAAGGCATGAGGGGTTTTTCCTCAGTGTCCCATTCCAGGCGCCCCTGAGGGGGTTTCCTGCTACCCCCTCTCCCAGGGTCCCAGGCGCATGGCCCCCAGGTCCAAGGATGGGCTGTCCTCAGAGCACGCAAACATTGGCCCCCTCCCTCGCTTCACTCCCCACTCTTTCTGGGCTAACAGAACCTCTGTGCCTTCTCACCACAGCGCCTGAAGAGCTTACATCCCCTCGGGGGAGACAGACGAGAAGGTAGACAGAATACATGAGCAGCTGGGGCAGAGTCAGGTGGGGGAAGTGTCACGGCAGAAAGAAGCTGAGCAGACCTCAGGGGCTTTGGAGTGCCGGGCTGGTCAGCCTCGGAGAAACCCAGGTCCAGAGAGGGCCAGTGACAGCGCTCAAGGGTGATTTTACTCAGTCCATGTATCAGTCAGCCAAAAGGGTGATGCAAAGGACCAGAAGTCTGTTGGCTTTTTTAAAGGGTATTTATTTGGGGTAAAAGCTTACATTTAAAAGGCCCTAAAGAGTCCAACTCAAGGTTACTGTTCTCACCAAAGTCTGTTGCCACATGTTGAAGCAAGATGGCGGGCGACGTCTGTGAGGGCTCAGCCTTCCTCTTTCCTCTTAAGGCTCCATGGGCCCAGCTTCTTCCCATCTCAGCCGTAGGCTGGCAGAGGACTCAGCTGCAAGCTATCAGGCACATGGCTCATCTCTCTTCCCAGGCCACAGGATCAAACTTTCCTCCATGTCTATGGAGTCCTCTCTCTTCTCTGTGTATCTTTTTCTCACTTATCTCTTCTGTCTCCTTGACTGAGCTTCCGTTTATGTAGCCCACCAAGGGGGCGGGGACTCAACCCTGAGCCACCCTAATGACGTGGTGGAATCAAAGCCCTAATCTTGACTTAATCAAGTAAACATAAAACATTTGAATTTAATAGAATCAAAGGGTATCACGCCCAGAGGAACAGACCAGGTTACAAACATATTCAATATGTTTTTCTTGGAATTCATAAATAATCTGAAACTACCACAGTCGGACTCTTTGGCTGCTTGGGCAGGGAGAGTCCCTGTGAATAGGACACGGGGACGTGAGCCCTGAAGAAGAGGGGTCAGGGCAAGCGAGTGTGTCCTCCTTGTCCATCGGACTTTGTGATGGGCCTCGGTGCATGTCCTCTCCATCACCCCTTCGCCCGTCTTCTGGTCAAGGACCTGGATTTTCCATTGGGAAGCAGCCCTTCCCAGTACCACTGGGATTGATTTGCTTCATCCGGAGTCCTGGCTCCAGGTGGCTTCAGCTGAGTCATCAATGAGTGATTGATAGAGGGACAGTTTACATAGATGCAAGGGGACGGTGCGAGTGTGTCAGCTAGCAAGGCTGGAGCCCTTGCAAGCCCGAGGGGAGAGGCCTGGACATCGAGAGAATGGACACAGGCAGCCCCAGCCTGGTGTCCTGACCTACCCTGCCCCCCACAGGCAGCCTCATGGCCAAACCCAGCCCCAGCCAGGAGGGACACGGGTGTAGACCTGTCCACACAGCCAGCCCCTGGGATCCAGTGCAGGGAGGAAAAGGAGAGAGCCAGTCCAGGGGTCCCACACAGTCCAACAGGCAGCCAAGCCTGGCTAACAGACTTTTCTGCCTCCCTGGCCACGAGTCACCCGTGGACACTTGACTCAGAGTCAGTCACACCCAATTCAAGGGTTTTACCAGAAGGACGTGGATTAGAGCCACGGAGAATATAAACCTGAAGCTGGGAAGGGGGTGCCACCACATGGAAACAGGAGCCAAACGGGAAAACAGAGGCAAGTCCTGGGGAGAGAGGGAAACCGATCTCAGCTGTTTGAGGGCCTGGGTGCAGCCTACCTGGTGTGGGTCTGGCTTATCTGAGTCGTGCAGGGACGTAAATCCACTTTTACGCAGAACAGCGTGAGTGAGGTCTCTGCCACTGGCTAGTGACAGAGCCCTGACAGACGCAGTGCTGTGATGCCCGCCTGCTCACGTCTCCACTGCCATCCTGCCGTCTGCGAACAGGGACCGCGTTGTCCTGCCACCACATTATAAGCCGACGGCGAGGACGCGCTAGTTGCCCGGCATTTGGTCAGGGGCTGCTGAATCTTCCTGGACAGCTAGACTCTGACAGCCAGAAAGCTACTTAGCGACGCTGCAGCCCGACCCCTGCTCTGCAGAATGAGGAAGTTAAGACTCCCAGAGATCCAGAGACGCGATCGAGATTTTACAACAAGTGACGGCTGGAATCCAGGACTCCCAGTGCCACCACGCAACAAACAGCAAAATCGCCGGTCAGGGAAGTGGTTTTAAATACAGGGACCTGCCCCCGTGCACGCCTCGGCCAGCTTGTCCTGGAAGGCAGTGTCCCGTCATCTCTGCTCCTGAACTTGGCAGCGGTCATGAAAAGTCTGTCTAGCGCCAACCAGCCTGGCATTTGGTGCAGTACAGCTTAGGGGTGGGGGGTGTTCGGCAGCGGTGTGTGTGTGTGTGCGTGCATGTGCACACGTGTGTGAGCAAAACTGCAACAGCCATTAAAGAAATAGTCATTAATCCACGAGGGAGTGTGCTGCCTTAATGAAAACAGCCACGGAGCATTCTGAGAGGGAAAATGTAAAGACTCAACTCTGAGCCCATTACCTGTAATGAACCTGAAAATGGACTTGGGGAATTTCTGCGGTATTCTTAGCATCTGTGATAGGCATTGTGCAAATGGCCGGATTGCAGCCCCAGCCCAGGAATCCCGTGGACCGGGGAGAAGACTGCAGGCTGGGGGGCTCAGTGCCGCAGAGGACACTGAAACTACTTTTGACCGATGCCCCTTTCCACAGCTCTCTTGTTTAATACGAAAGGTCGTTCGTGTGTCATTTGCTACCCTGGAGAAAGAGCAGAGAATATCCCTTTCCTCGTGTCTCCTGCTTGAAACAGGAGCAGGGCTGCTGGAGAGGGTGTTGGGAAAATTGGCTGTAAAGAGGATTGCAAAAATACAAGCAGGTTGCAGTCTGCAGACTCAGAAGGGATTTTCCTAAGCATTCTGCAGATCGCAGCATGCGGGATGGCGATCACTGTGCACATCGTCACTGAGCAGGGCGAGACGAAGACCCCAGAGTTGTGGTGCAGTGGGCACCCGGGGGCAGCAGCAGCAGCAGTTTGGTTTGCTCGACAGGTGGTGTAAAGAAGCCCTCGCGGTCTGCTGTCCGTTACTAACGTGCGCAGTCATGGGTGTTTGGGGATGGAACTTCCCTGCCTCGTCGATCTCGTAGTGCATGTTGTTGCCATTTTATCTTCGGGCAAAATGACCTTGGTTTTTTAAAGTACCCTTTCCCACTGGAACCGGTCTTGGTCGGGTTGTCAGCCAAGGTGCCCCACCCTGTCTGGATAAGGGATGGCCCTTGACACAAGTGAGGCCAATCAGATCCTCCCCCCAGAGAATTCCAGACCCAAGCAGAGGGATTCAGGAGAGGAACGGTCGGAGCCCTGCATTCCACCTCACTCTGGAGAGGCTGCCCATTCGGGAAGCTGACCTGGGTCCTGTCTTCCAAAAGCCTCCTTCAGCTTCCCTTCGATTTTGTGCGCTACCAGGGATCTATCCCATGAGTGCACGTTATCTGTGAGTCTCATGGGGCTAAAATTAAGGTGCCGGCTCTAGGGGAAATCTCTTCCTGACCCTGTCAGGCTTCTAGAGGCTGCCCACGCCTGCTGGCTCATGGCTGCCTCACTCTGACCTCGGGGTCTGTTCTCACGCCCTAGTCTCTCCTTCTGATGCTCCTCCTGCCTCCCTCTCGGAAGGACCCTCATGCATGCATTTAGGGCCAACCCAGATCATCCAGGATAACCTCCCCATCTCAAGATCCTTCACTTAATCCCATCTGCAAAGTTCCTTTCACCACATGAGGTAGCACATTCCCAGGTTCTGGGGACTAGGACAGGGACATCTTTGGGCAGCAGCATTATTCCATCTATCAGGACACCTTCTTGCTCTAGCTATTCAGTTTCTGTTGCTTACAACCAAAACCTAACTGACGTGTAACTTGCTCAAGTTATCCAGTTAGTTTCTGTTGAAAACAACCAACATCTAATGGATGTGTAACTCCTACCTAGTGTCTGCAATAGAGAAAAATAATATTTTTGGTTGCTGCTGTTGGAAACTAGGAAGCCGATCATAAAATAGAAGTAAATGCTTAACCATTCTTGGGAAATTGTTCCCAAGAACAGCTCTCCCACCCAAGGTCCTAAGGTAAGTGCTACAGTGTGTCTTGTCACCTGGCATTGACCTGGGGAGGTTCCCCCTAGAATTGTCTGGGGTCTGACAGACTTGACTAACACCCTTGACCCAGGTGTGTCTGGTTGTTTTGCCAGGACACTGAAATCCTGAACACTGCCATCCTCACGGGAAAGACCGTCTCCGTGCCTGTCAGGGTGGTCTCTGTGGAGGAGAATGGCGCCGTGGCGGACATCTCGGAGTCTGTGGAGTGCAAGTCCTCAGACGAGGATGTGGTCAAAGTAAGTGATTCCGTCAGCCGGCTGCAGTGACCTGGTAGGAACACCACTTGGGCACCCCATTCCCTGGGATTGGTTGTTCCATCCAGGGACTTGTTAGGATGCCACGACCCTGGTTGATTTCCTGAGCTCTGTCATTTCCATCTCTGTCTGCCCGTCATGGCAACCAGTTTCAATCAGTTACGCTTTGGGCCCAGGTCAAACCCTGGAGGGCTCCAGTGGCCAAGCAGAGGTATAACTGTGTGAAGTAGTAAATAAGACATGTTTTCTTCTAGAAGGGTAGGCAGCATTCAGCTTCAGCCCGTTAGAGCCCAGGATTGCCATGTCTTCGAGAGAAGCTGAAAACCTAGATTTATGTAAAAATTGCCTTATTTTTAAATGTTGGCAACTAATTGTAATTAAAAAAAAAAAAAAAAAAACAGTGGCCAAAAAACAAACATAAGATGCAGTATGGATCTGGCCCATGGGCCAACCATTTGAAACCACTGTTCTAGAACATGTTCTAGACCATGGGCCAAAGCTGGTCCACTATCTGAGGTTGTAAATAAAGTTTTATTGGAACACAGTCACTGCCATTCATGTATGTATCTTCTAAAGCTGCTTCTGTGGCACCAGGAAAACTGAGTCATTGCGACAGAGACCGTATGGCCCACAGAGCCAAACAGATTTACTCTTTGGTCCTTCCCCAGGAAAAGATTGCCTCAAGCAACCCCCGCTCTAGAGTCTGAGCTTCTTGACAGAAGGGCCTTAATTCCAGGCCTGTCCATGTGTCTGTCCTGGTAATATACTGACAATGCCTGCCCAAGGCATGAGGACTCTTCCAAGCCAGAAATGAGCATTTGGTCTGTCTCTGTGTTTTTTTATGATCCCTGGAAACTCCCCTAGAGAAATGCATCAAGATCAAAGGAGGCGTCTCTCTGGGGCTGGAGTCCTCGTGCCTGAGTAGAAGCTAGCCTGCCACCTGCCCAGGTGGAAGGACGGGGCGAGAGGCCCCAGCAGGGCCCGTCATGCGGGTTGTCATCTTCTCGGTGCCACCATCAGGGCCGTGCATTCTCACAGCCTTCCAGAGTCCCAGACACATACAGTGTCTCAAGGAAGGGACCTTTTCCCTAATCCACCCAGCAGAGAGTTAGGGGCTGATGGTGGCTCTGACTCTACAGTGCCTTAGAGAAAGTCTGCAGAGCCTGAGGGGGGGAGGGAAGAGGAGGGAGGGAGAAGGAGGACGAGGGGGAGGAGGGAGGGAGAAGGAGGACGAGGGGGAGGAGGGAGGGAGGAGGGAGGAGAGGCAGAGGAGGCTTGGGAAGGAGGAAGGGAGAGGAGGGAGAAGGAGGAAGAGGATGGAGGAGGAAGAGGAAGGAGGAGGGAGGGAGGAGGAAAGGGGAGAGAGGAGAGGGAGGAAAGAGGGAAGAGGAAGGAGGGGGGAGAAGGAGGAGGAGGAGGGGGATAGAGGGGGAAGAAGAGCAGGATTGAGTTTTAAACCTCACTGTCCAATAGAAACACAACATGGGCCACATAGGTAATTTTAAATTTTCAAACACGCAAAAAGAAACAGATGAAATTAATTTTAACACTATATTGTCTTTCACCCAACACATCAAGAATGCTATAATCTCAACATGTAATCGATTCCATTCCTTATCTGCACAAGTCTTAGCGATCACGGACAGCCCAGCCCATTCCCGACTCACCCCGTCCGTGCTTGCTGCGGCGTGGGGCTGCTGGACTGGACAGCGCAGTCTCGCCAGGCAGGGACTCGTGGACGGCCCCACTGGCGTCTGGGGCCGATGGCTCTTGGTTAGGGGCTGCAGGGCGGTTCGCGGCATCCCTGCTTCTACCCTTAGAGGCTGCTAGCTGTGACACACACAAATGTCTCCGGACATTCCCGTGCCCTTTGGGAGGCAGAATCTCTCCCGTTAGAGGAGCACCCTCTGATTCTGGCTGCAGACCACCCCTCCTTCTGGCTAGGGGGCAGGCGGCACGAGCTCGGCGCCCAGGCCTGCCCTCACCCAGCCGCGGCCGCACACCGGGTCCTTGCTGGTGGCTGCTTCGGCGTCCTAAAAGCCAGGACCCTTGACGAGTGTCACCCCTTTAAAGGGGGAACGTCTCCAGACGGGTAAGGAGCCCAGCTTTTACCCTGCAAAACCAGGGGCAAGCAAAACCCAAAAGCAACTTTCATCACAGTGTTATATGTGACGCTCTCAGCTCTTCTTAAATGATTTGGACATGGAGCCCGGGAATATAATTAGCATCTTTAGGAAAACACACCTATTCAGACTGAAAATCGCCCCTTGAAATGAGTCTGGAATCGATGCCCCTGGCGGCTGATAAAGCAGAGCGAAGTCGTGGGGCAGCAGCAGCTGGGCAGTGGGGCGGGCGCAGGGGGACTCGGCAGGCTGGCGGGGCCAGGGGGGCTTCCAGCGCCGCGTGGAACATTTGAGGAGGGCCTGCTCGGCAGCACACACATTTTGGGTTTAGACACACCTGAGTTCTTCAACCGTGTGCAAGCTGACGCATGAGCCTGTCGCGGTTTCCCAGATGCTGGGAGAGGGCACAGGCTCCTGGGCAGAGCCCGGGATGGCCAGAGCTCCAGCGTCTTCTGAGGGCCAGCGATGCCCACGCGTGCAGGGGGGTGTGTTCCAGGAGAGGACCTCACGTCTAGGGAACTTGAATCTCAGCTCGTGGGCAGTAAGCCTGGCCTCCCCGGGGAAACGGCGTCTTTACTTACGAGACAGTAAGCCTGCCTGCCCGTTGCTGCCAGGCTGTGCGCTAACACCCACGAAAGGCGGCTCGGAGCGAAGGCAGTCAGAGCTCTTGAGGATGTGCAGAAAAGCAGGGGTATCTTGGAGAATTTGGCTTGGTGTTGTCAGTTCCTGGTTACCTGTCTTGGGCAATTCACATATTCGCTCCAAATCTCAGTGGCCTCCTTAGCAAAAGCAGGTGATCCTAGTACCTCATTTTTAAAGGGTCATTGTAAGGATTGAGTTTTACTGCTTGCAAAGAACTTGACTAGTAGTTGCCGCGTGGTAAGGACCTGGTAATTCTGGGTCTTGGCCACCCACCAGGCAGGCACCCAGCCCTCCGCGAGCACTGCTCTGCTTTCTGCCTCAGTGAGCTGGCGTTTCTGGACTTCCGTATAAACGCAGCTGTGTAACATGTGGCTCCTTGGCAGCGTGTGTTCAAGCTTCAGCCATGTAGGGGCGCGCGTCCGAGCTTCCTTCCTCCTCATGCTGCGTGTGGATGCCCACCTCCGTTCATCCTCACCGGTGATGGATTTGGGGCTCTTGGGGATCGTGCTGCTGAGAAGGTTCGGGTGCGAGTCTCTGTGTGGACACTGAGGCGTGGAATTGCTGGGTGTAAACTTCTGTTTTGCTTTTTAAGAAACTGCCAAACTGTCTCCAAAGTGGCTTCATCATTTGACGTTCCCGCCGTGAACGTCTGCGGGTTCGCGCTGGCTTCTTGGGGGAAGCCAGCAGACCTGGCAGCCCGGGGACTTCACATGGCAGCAATCATCAGATGCCCCTGTTAGACGTTCACCTTCCGATCTGACGCTGTCACCCCTGCTCCCCATCACCTTACAATTGGCCCATCTGCATTTTCTGTTTGGGCCACATGAGCTTTGAACGTGTGCCCGAGGGAGGCGGGATGGTACCCCCTTCACAAATGCTGAAGCTCAGGTTCAGGGACTGGGGTTTACCCAGGCTTTGTCTTCTTTTGCTTTCTTTCCCTCACTCCACCCTTCTTGCCTCCTTTCTCTTTTGCTCCTAATTCCATTCAGCCGATAGTTGTAAGCCAGCTGCTAAGCTTCGGCTTCTGTGATTCTTGTTAGGAAGGAAACAGAAGAATACAGTGCTTCTCCCAGGACTTGCCAGGTGGAAGAGGTAACCACCAGGTGAGCCAACAATCCTCTCCATGTGCCAACTCATTTCTCACAACAACCATGTGAGGGAGACACTATTAATCCCATTTGACAGTTGAGGAAACTGCAGCCAGAAAGTTGGTGTAACTTGGCTAAGGCAGAGCTGGGCTCAAACCAGGGGTCTGCTCCACAGGTTAACTGCCCAGCCTGTGGCCGTTACCTGTACTGCCTCTAAGCATTTGAGCTGGGTTGGATTTTTAACTTTTAAGCTGGAAATAACTTCAAGGTTGTTCTAATTGTACATTGAATACCTTCGTACCAAGATTCACCAGTTGTCACCATTTTGCCCCGTTTGGTTTGCCATTCTCCCCCTCTTGCTCTCTCCCCCTCTTCTAGATAGGTGACTGGTAGGTTGGAAGGTAGGTAGGCAGGTATATGGCTAGGTAAGTAGATGGCAGGTAGGCAGTGTGGATTTCCTAAGACTAGGAGCATTCTTTACATCACCATAGGACGGCTACCGACTTTAGTGTATTTAATTTCAACACCAGGCTTTCCATTTTCCGACTTGTGCTGCATTTTGTTCTGCAGTACCGGTTCCAGTCTGGAATCACCTACTGCATTTAACTGCCGAGTTCTCTAGTCTCCTTTGATGTGGACCAGTTCCTCTGCTTTCCTTGTCTTTTAAGACATTGCATATTGTTGAGAATGCATTCCTTCCTTTTTCTTTTTGTGATAGAATGTTCCTCATTTGGGGTTTTGCAGCTGCTTCCACAGAGTCAGGTTTGCAGCCCCAGCAGGGGCACTCCAGATGTGTGTATATTAACTTCATTCGTTTTTGTGCTTATCACCCTGAAATAATTTGGTGAGTATTTCTTCTGATTATATAAATAAAGTTTATTATAAAATCAAGTAGTCCAGAGAACTCCAAGAAAAAAAGAATTATCTGTCCTCCCACCAGCCTTAGAAAATCATTGGAAACATTTCGGTGTTTGTTTCTTATACATCTCTTTTGACACATATACCCATGGAGATCTAATCTGATAAGATGGGATTTTATTATGTGTGCTATTTTTTTTCTACCATGCTTTTTTTTTTTTTGGCAAATACACACATACACTCCAGCATGCACCCCAGCCCTCAGGTAATCAGTGTTACTTTACTTTCTGCCTCTATGATTTGCCTTTGTCCATGCTCCTATGAACAGGACCACACACACACTTGTTGTATACATGTCACACATACATACATGCCATGCACACGTTTGTGTCATGTTTTGTTTTGCAGCAGTCAGGCCATATCATTTCTGTATCTCTGTGCCTTCCTTACTCTCGCCTTGCAATACCTCGTGAACATTCCCGATCGGCTAAGTCAGTGTGTAGGTGGATGGACCACAAATGCCACGGAGTCGGCCTCGCTCCGTGTTCAGCGTTCAGGCTAATAGACGTCATCACAAATTAATGGGCGAGGACCTGGGCTTCGGCATGTGGGTCACTTTGCACAGAGTAGACGAAGGGGCCCAGGTGACGCAGTGATGACAAGAATCACCGCAGGAGGACTATGCAGCGTGCACCGAGACAGCCGGTGCCAGGCAGTGCTGCTGGGCGTGCAGTGTGCTCCGGCCGCACTCCAACCTCGCTGCTGGACGGGGGGGCCTGCGGTCGGGGGCATGGCAGCAGCTCACCAGCTCGTGGCATTGGTGTCGTAATTCAACAAAAACACACAGTCTGATTTCAGTAATCACCCGATGACTCATTCCACAAAGATGGATCAGCAGTTTTCCGGGTACCGTTCCTGGTCCTGGGGGCACAGTCATAAATAAGCGAGGTGACACCCCTGCCCTTGTGGACCCTGGTGCAGCGGGGATGCAGGGAGGCAGACGATGGATGGTAAACAGACGGCTCAGAACGTCGCCGAGGGCAATGAGTGCCATGGGGGGAGACGGCGGGGCGCTGGGCTGCAGAGCGGCCGGGTGGTCTCTGAGGAGGGGACGCCTGAACCGGTTGGTGGCAGCAATGGCGGTGTTGACGCCTGCCCTTGGCTGAGCAGCCCCCGTGTGCACAGAGGCCGCCCCCGCTCCCCGGCGGCCCCGCGCCTGGCCTGCAGGCCGCGTGGGCCTCCCCCCGGGAGCTCCTGCAGCCACAGGCCACCCGGTGCCACTCACCGGCGCAGGGCGCTGTGATTTAAAGCCTCGTTAGCGCAAGTTCTCTTCCTGGATTTCCAGCACAGCCTGTCTGACCCCAGGGCACAATTCCAGCTAATGGATCCCAGTGCAGAGCTAAAAATAATGCGCCTGGGCACCTAGCGGGCCGGCTTCTCCCCAGCGACCGAAGGGGCTGTGTGAGTGCCAGCCCCGAGCTCCAGCTCCTGTCAGCACGGAAGTTCCTCTCCACCAAATGCAGTATTGATTTCTCAAGCTCAGTGCCCTGGAGAGAGCCAAGCTCTTCGATAATGGCCAAAGATTTTAAAGATTCTGTGGGATTTATTACCGCTTGGGGGTACCCACCCTCCAGGAAGGAAACGGACAGACGTCTTCCCAGGGAGAGAAGAGGGTCTCCCGCTCCCGCTTCCCACCCCTGAGGGGCTCTGGGAGCACTGCCTGGAGCCTGTCTCCTCAAGGCCTCTGGTCTCAGAACGACCGACATCCAGGGACAGCAGAGGTCGGGGCACCCAGGAGCCCCGAGCACCAGGCACGGCTGGGGGACTCACGCCTTCTCGCCAGCGTCCCCGCTGCGACACGAGGAGGGTCTAGCACTAGCTGGTGTGCAGGTGCAGCTTCCACCTGAGGTTCAGGGTTTGGACTGCAGGTGAGCTCTTCTCTGCGCCTCAGGCCCTTCACCTGGGAGGCGGCAGGTGCCAGGACCGACCTCGTGATGGCCGTGAGTCTTCACGTGGCCGTACGTGTGAAAACGTGGGGGGCAGCGCTGTCACGTGGGTTATCACAGCTCACGTAGGCCTAGACCTGTGCTTCTAGCCGGGGGTGATGGCACCCCCAAGGGACACTGGGAAATGTCTGGAGAAGCTATAGGTTGTCACAACTGGAGGGGGCAGCTTGCTACCTGCCTCTCGTGGGTACAAGCCAGGGGTGGTGCTAAACATCTTGCAATACGCAGGACAGCCCCCCACAGTGGAGACTGATGCACCCCCAAATGTCAGCAGTGCTGAGGCTGAGAAACCGTGTCCTAGCCTGAGCAGGTTCTCAGGGTCCCAGGCTCCTGGGGAAGGATGCTAACTGTGAAGAAAGAGTGCCTGGGAGGGGCTGGGAGGGGGGCGTTGGGAGCACTGGCTTTGGAGCCAGACTTGAGTGTGGTCTTTCCTGCCACTTGTCATCTGAGTGTCCCTGGGGATTTCACTTTACCTCTCTGAGCTCAGTATCCTTATCTAGATTATGAGATAGTAAAAGGCATATCATACAGATAATAAGTGCCGGAGAGCACTGGTGATGGGGGGGTGGGAGGGCAGCGCAGTATTAATTTAGCTCCACCAACTAGTCCGAAAGCTGGGAACCATTCAAAGAAGGGGGTTCTCCAGACTGTATTAGCTGGGGATCTTAGATCCCTCTTTGACAATTGGAAGGCTCAACTTGTCTTAGATAGCTATGGCTGTGAAATGCTGTGTAACAAAACCACCCCAAACTTCAGCGACCTCTCACAGTAAGCACCGATTTCTCCCTCACAGGCCTGGCTGGGCTGGCCTACTGGGCTGGGCTCCAGGCATCAGTTTGGGTTTGGGTCGGTTCCGCATGTGTCACTCTGGTGTCCAGGGGCAGCAGCTGCACAGCATACTCATGTCCCAAGGTGGGCACAGGAGCACAACTGGCCAAGCCAAACCGGGCAGGTGCCTTGGGGGCCTCTGCTCATTACACCACCAGCATCCCTTTGGCCAAACCTAGTGGCACGCCAAGCCCACCATCAGCGCGTGCCATGTCTGTACCACCCGCTCTGGGCACACCAGGCCACGTGGCAGAGGAACTGAGAATAGCGAGCCAATCCAATATCTTCAGTCCAGGCCTCTCTCTTGAACTTCAGGTGCGTGTAGCCAGCTACCTGTGACACTTCCGGTTCAACCTACCCCCACCTGAGCTGTCTACTTTTGCTCCAGGTGCTCAGAGGATGCTCCCTTCACCAGCACGTGCATCAGAAAGACCCCCAGGAGTCAGGTGCCCCCTTGCTGCCCCCAGGCCATCTCCAGGTCTTGTCCTTACCTCTCAGAGCAGCCTGTCGCTCCCCATCCCCACACCTCGCTGCCACCATCTTGCGCGTGTAGGCTTGAGTTGTAACAGGTGCTCCTGCCTCCATCCTTGCCATCCCCACCAAGCCTTTCCCCAGGCAGCATGCAATCCGAGTGCTTTCCATGCCACTCCCTTCCTTAAAAGCCCTCGATGGCTGCCTATTGCTCCTAGAGTAAAAGTGCTATTATGGCCGTGGCCGAGAAGGCCCACGGGGTCTGTGCCCCCAACCTCATCTCTCGCCATGCCCCATCTCGGTCGACACCCCTCCCATGCCCCTTGCCTCAAGACGTTTGCACATGCTATTCGCTGTGCCTGGACATGTAGCCCCACAGCCTCTGCACCATCCCCTCGCCTTCTCAAGGGACAAAGTTCTTCTCAAAGACAGCATTCTCCAGGCACTGTGGGCCCCATGGCTTCCCCAGCCCCAGGCCGGCACTGCCCACTGAGCCCAGTGGAGGCGGGAGGGCGGGCAGGACCTCCAGAGGGCGATGCGGATCGGAGGTCTGGAAGGGGGCCTCAGCTCCGCCCTGCTCGGGTCCCTGATGTCCACGGACCACTTTCTCTGTGCCACCAAACAAGCCACATCTGACCCTTTTGGACAAAGTTGCCCAACTATTCAGCTCCTACTTCCTGTTCTGTCGTGAGCGGAGTTGTCGGAGGAGTGTCACAATTGCTACACATGTCACCATTCTCAAGAGCCAAAAGGTGGAAACAACCCGCGTCCATCATCGGATGAGCAGATGAACAAAGCGGTCCCTCCGCACAGTGGAATATTACTCAGCCGTGAAAAGGAATGAGGTTCTGGCACACGCTACGGCATGGATGAGCCTTGAAGACACAGTCCTAAGTGAAAGAAGCCAGGCACAAAAGGACAAACACTGTGAGATTCCGTTTCTATGAAGTGTCCAGGAGAGGTAAATCCATAGAGACAAAACCTAGATGAGTGGTGGCCGGGGCTGGGAGAGGGGACATGGGGAGGGACTACTAATAGCAGGGGGCTCCCTTTAGGGGAGATGAAAATGTTCTGGATCTAGCTAGTGGTGTGGTCACACGACACTGGGAATGTACTAAGTGCCACTGAACTGTGCCCTTTAAAATGGTTAAAATGATCGATTTTATGTTACGTATATTTTTGCCACATTTTAAGAGAAAAACTGCTGCGGACGTAAAAGCTGTGCCCACAGCATTAAAAGCAACGCCCTGGTGGAAGTTCTTGCTCCGCAGGAGTCAAGGCAGGCCTCTCTGATCAGGAGCTCACAGGCACTTTGATGTCGTTGCCGATAAACACCGCTTGTGCAGAGAAATGGGCGTGCCAAATTAAACGCTCCCACTCTTTGCTTAAAGTGGATTGTAGAAACAAGGGCACAGGTTCAGAATGTAAATAAGACTTCATCACTGGCTCTGAGCTGCACTGCGGAGGGATGGAGGTGCGTGTGCTCCCAGTGGAACCTGGAAGGAAACCACAGCTCCTGGGTTTTCATTTATCTGAGCATAACCTAGGACGCACCTGCACCTCAGGAACAGTGCCGTGGTCAGCAGGCGACTGTGGGCAGGGGGAGAGGAATCTTATGTAACTCAGTAGCAAAGTGGGAGGAGGAAAGAGTAACAGGTGAGGCAGGAAAAGGGGGCAGAGGCCAGGCTAGCTAGAACTTTATCTTGCTTGTAAGAATACTAGAATGCTGCCAGATAACTTGGGTTGAATTTCGGGTCAAGCACTCTGGGAGTGTGAGGTAGGTTCTATTACAAATCTCATTTCATAGGTGATGAAAGTGAGGCCACGCAGCTGGTGAGGACTGAGGTCCCAGCCCACGTCTGCTGACCCCTGAGGCCACACTGTTCTCAGGCAAGGACAGGAGGAGGCTCCTCTGCTCACAGACAGATACGAAGGTCCACCCAAAGCCGTGCTGCCCAGTGTGGCACACACTGACCACGTGTGGCTACGTGACCTGAAATTAGTTACAGTGAAATGAAGTGTAGGATTCACTTCCTCAGGTGTACTAGCCATTTCCCAAGGGGTCAGTAGCCACGCGTGGCTAGTGGCTGTTGAGTTAGCATGCATAGAGAACATTTCCATTGTTGCAGAAAGTTCTGTGGGCGTCTCAGAGCATTTGTTCCTGGCAGAGGTTAATGGACAAAAATAAATGACTGTGACTGGCCAGGAAAGAGCAAGTTGTTCCAGCCCTCTGCCTTCAGCTACAGAGAATACTCTGTTTGAATAAAAGATACTTGCAAAAGAGAACACAGTTTATTTATGAGTCAGCTTTTACTTGAGCCAAGGGCTGATGCGTCTGGATCTGCATAACTGGGAACAGAGGTTTTAAATCCCTGGGGACGGTGCATCTGGGATTGCGTGTTCTTGGCACTGATGAAGAGTTCCTGGCCAGGCCATGAGGCACTGGGTAGAAACATCCAGAATGGGGCCTGGGTATCTGGTTTGCCTCAGGGAAGTTTAGTTCTGGAAACCAGTTCTCCTCCTGTGTGTGCTTTCTCTCCCCCAGATACCATGATTTCTGTCACTCTTTGACCTCCCTGCTGAAAGCGGTTTGAGAACAAGGATTTGGTCGCAGGCAGCGTGCCAACCCCCAAATGGCTCACTGCATCTTTATGCAGGAGGGCACGGATGATGAATGGTTGAGACCCTCAAACTGGCTTAACCAGTAAGGGAAGCTGCTGTCTTATAAACCAAAGGCCCAGGGTGGTACTGGCTTCAGGAACTGCGGGGTTGGAGGCAATTCAGCTCCTCTGCACCTCTCAGCTCTGCCATGGGCCGCAGCATGCTCCCCTCAGCCCGCGTGCTGGTGCTGGTGCCCTAGGTGCAAGTCCAGCAGAACCGAGAGGCTGCCTTGCCCCAACTGTGGGCATGGAAACGCCCAGCGGCGCAGCCGAGGGCCGGCCCGAGGACAGTGTGAACTGAGCACGGACATGTGGAGAGCTTCCCACAAAGAGTTCTGAAAAGCCGGTACGGGAGAGGAGTAGAGAGATGCTGAGTGGCAGGAACGACCCATGCCCGCCGAGCCTGAAGTCTTCTCATCTCGCTTCACTTTTGCTTTTCTCCTTGTGGTACTTTGTTTCCAAGCTCTTGGAGGATTGATAGTGACCCGGCATTTTTTCTTCGCTTAATGCCAACGGAGCCTTTTCCTTCCCTCTTGACTTCCTTGCTGAGCTGCTGATGAGAAAACAAGTACCCAGTAGGGTCTGGGCTGGGTAAAACGCACAGTGGAGCTTGCCCCTTATATCTGAGAGGATGGCTTTGGTTGACAGAAAACACAACCCAAACTGGATTAAGAAAAAAAATGGGATTTTGGCTCCTATGTCTGAGCAGTGAGAGGTTCACTGATTTCAGGCATGGCTGGATCAAGGGGCTCAAACGAGGTCATCAGTGTTTCATTTCTGGCTCTCCAGCTCTGGCTCAGCATCCTCTGTGCTGCCTGAATTCTTGGACAAGTTGTACTGCCCCAGGATGGCTACAAGCAGCTACAAGAACCATATCTTTACAGGGAGAAATTCAGCAGGAAAGAACAGTGTCTTTTCCTACTGATGGCCTGAAAAATTCCTGACATTCCCTGATTGCTCCTGCTTAGGTCATGTGTTCACCCCTCAGCCAGTCACTGTGGTCAGAAGAATGTGGAGCTCTGACTGGCTTAGACTTAAACGTGGCTGGACACTTCCAGAGGACAGTTCAAAATGTGACTCGTTCCACCACGGAAACAGCCTTTCCAAAAAGAGGATGCTCTGTGCGGACCAAGAAGGGCTTTGTAGGGGAGTGAAATTTGAATTTGGTGGAGAATACGATTTAAGTTCATTCGTGGGTAAAACAGGGATTCATTTATTCAACAAACATTCATTAAAAGCCTATGTTTTTGGCGTAAAGGTCCAGTACCTGGGCCCAGCGGTGAACCAGATAGAAGGTTTTTGTCTTTATGGCACTTACCTTGTAAAGAGGGAATGGGAATCGACAAGCAAAAAGCCCGTACAAGATGATTTCAGTTATTATTATTATTTTTTTAATTCTTCCAATCCATGAACACGGAATGTCTTTCCATTTGTTTAGGTCTTTTTAAATTTCTTTTAGCATTGTTTTGTAGTTTTCTGCATACAGGTCCTGTACTTCCTTGGTTAAATTAATTCCTAGGTATTTGAGTCTTTTTGTTGCTATTGAAAATGGAATTTTTCCCGATTTCCTTCTCAGATCATTCATTACTAGGGTCCAAAAACATTACTGATTTTTGCGTGTTGATCTTATATCCTGCCACTTTGCTGAACTCATTTATTAGTTCAAGTAGCTTTGTCATGGATACTTCAGGATTTTCTAAATACAGGATCATGTCATCTGCAAACAGTGAGAGTTTTACTTCCTCTTTTCCTATTTGGACGCCTTTAATTTTTTTGTCTTGTCTAATTGCCCTAGCTAGAACTTCTTGTACAATGTTGAATAACAATGGTGACAGTGGGCATCCTTGTCTTCTTCCTGATCTTAGGGGGAAAGCTTTCAACCTTTCCCCATTGAGTATGATGTTGGCTGTGGGCTTTTCATATATGCCTTTTATCATATTGAGGAATTTTCCTTTTATTCCTATCTTTTGAAGTATTTTTATCAAAAAAGGATGTTGGATTTTGTTGAATGCCTTTTCTGCATCTATTGAGATGATCATGTGGTTTTTTCCCTTCAATCTGTTAATGTGGTGTATTACATTGATTGATTTTCTTATGTTCAACCAGCCTTGCATACCAGGAATAAATCCCACTTGGTCGTGATGTATAAGTCTTTTGATATGCTGTTGGATTCGATTTGCAAGTATTTTGTTGAGAATTTTTGCATCTATGTTCATGAGAGAGATTGGTCTGTAATTTTCTTTTCTTGTGGAATCTTTATCTGGCTTTGGTATTAGGGTGATGTTGGCTTCATAAAATGTGTTGGGTAATTTTCCCTCCTCTTCAATTTTTTGGAAGAGTTTAAACAGGATTGGTGTTAATTCTTTTTGAAATGCTTGGTAGAATTCACCTGTGAAGCCATCTGTCTGGTCCTGGACTTTTCTTTGCTGGGAGATTTTTGATGATGGATTCAATCTCTGAGAATAAAATAAGCTGCCATGGGAGAGAGTGATAGAGTGAGGGGTTGCTATGGATGGTGGAAGAGTTAGGGCTGCACTAACTCTGTGCAACGTATTGTCCTAAGTACTTACCTTGGATGACTTCATTGAGCTGCTCAACAATCCTACAGGTCGATGCTGTCACTATCCCAGGGTACACCTGAGAACTGAAGACAAGCAGGTACATAATTCGCTCGCAGGTGGTGAATAGTAGAGCCCGGAATGGGGCAATTGTCTAGCTCCTGAGTCCATGCTCTAAATACTATGCAATTCTGTCTCTTAATTGATAGATGGATGAGTGGATGGACAGATGGATGGACGGATGGATGGACGATGGATGGCTGGCTGGCTGGCTGGCTGGCTGGCTGGCTGGCTGGACAAACATGGTAGATATATAGATAGATGATAAGTAGATAGGTATGTAGATGGATCCATTGATAAATAAATAATAGAAAGATACATATACACATAGATAAATAGATAATACATATTGGATGGATGGATGGATGGAGTCTATGAAGATCAAGGAACATCTCTCTGAGAAGGTAGGATTTTTTTAGAGACCTGAAGGAGAAGGAACCACCCTTGTCAAGATCTAGGGAAGCTTGTTTCAAGCAGAAAGAACAGAGATGCACGTAAGGAGAAACCCAAAACAAAGGCTAGGGCAGGGTGGGGAAGAGACCCGTCGTTTGAAATGAGGCCAGAGGGATAGGCCAGGAAGGATTAAGGAGGGCATCGTAGTCCTGGTGAGGAGTGTGAATTTTATTCCAATTCCGAAGGAGAGCCACTGGGAGAAGGGATCTGTTTGCTTGTCTGTTCCTTCGTTCGTTTGTTTAGGGGAGGGTGCAGTAAGCTGGGGAAGTGCCTGAAAGTAAAAGGAATAATAGTAAAAGGAGGAACAGGAGTAGCAGAAACACTGGGGAGCCGTCAGCAGGCGTAAGAGCCACGAGCAGCCCTGGCTGAGTCTGGGCTCCTGTTTCGTACGCCCAGAAGCCAGATGGCGGGGAAGGTTGTGCTCAAACGTCCATCGTCAGCCTCCCGCTTCACCAGTTCCCATGATCAGCCCCGTTTCGTCCCTCTGGCTGGATTAGTTCCATCTTCGCTGCCTGGTTGTTCCCTGTAATTAAATTCCTTTCGTCCTCACTCCCGGCAGCAGAGGGGCAGACGAGAGGGCGGGCGGGCAGGGTGGCGGCTTCTGCTTTAGAAAGAAGCCTTCACTCGCTGGGAAGCTCCTCTGAACCCAGAGTTTCAAAGGGAAGCCATGGACACCCCACTTCCCAATCCTGGCACCCCTTCCCCCAGACCTCACAGGGCTGCCTCCTCCTGGCTGGTCGGCGCTCAGCCTGAACGTCACCTCCCCAGGGAGACCTTCCCTGCAGTCACTGTCGCTCACATTCTCCTGTTTTATTTTTACTTGATTTTCACTGTCGCACTAAAGCCTGCCGTGATAGTTCGCTTGTTGGTCATCCAGCTCCGTGCTCCCCAAATGCAAGCTTCCTGGAGGACTCCCTTTGTCGCCCAGCCCCAGAACCCCCAGTGCCGGGAGCAGCGTCTGCCCGCAGTAGGAGCACAGGGCGTGTTTGTTGAAAGAAAGAATCCACATTTAACAGATGAAGAAAACGAAGCTTAGAGCAGCGCGGGATCTGCCCCAACTCAAACGCAAAGCTGTCGGGCCCCCAGCCGCCACGCAGGCCGACGGCAAAGCGCCTCCCTCCCTCCCGCAGCCGGTTGCCCTAGTAGCTGTCCTGCCTGTCTCCTGGCCAAGAGGGTGCCCCCACCCACCTGCCGCCAGCCCCCCAGTGCACAGAGCTTCCACGCCAGCATGGACACGGCGATTCCACGTCTTGGCAGCATTTTGCATTGTCAGCTGGGCAAGGCGCCATTCATCACGGGACATGCTTGTGCCCGTCTGTCTGAATTCTGCTTGGCCATCATGGCAAGAGTCAAGACGTAAAAAGCAGGGGAAGAGTGTAGAAATCGCCTCAGAAAGGCTGCTTAGCCTTGGCTTTTCTCTACCTTTTTTCTTCTTTTCCAGAGATGTCAGAAAAGTAGCTAGAACACACTTTAGTGAAGAAAAACTGCTGCCTCGAAATGTAAAACTTTAGCTCTGGCTAAAGTCACACGTGAGACCCTAGATGAGGCAGAAGTTCCCTGGAGAGGGGAGCAGGGGCTACAGAGAAAGGAAAGGGCTCTGAGCTGGTGTCCCAGAGTCCTGGGCAGGCGACAAGGAGCTCAAACAGGAAGGCTCCCGCAGCCTCCGGGCCTTCTCCTGAAGCTGGCATCGGGGAGCTCCCAAGCCCTGCTTTCCTCCCAGCCCTGTCATTGGCCCCTTCTCTTCCTGAAGAGCTGAGGAAAGAAAGTGAGATAAAATGGAGACTGGGCAGGGGGAAGAGGGGGAAGGAAAGTGAAAGGTCCTCCTCATCCCAGATCTCAACAGAATAACTCAGTCAGCTCTGCTGTGTAACAAGTGACTCCAAAGTTCAGTGACTTAAATCACATTTTCCTTGCTTCTGCACTGGCAGGTCAGCCAGGCTCAGCCAAGCAGCTCAGCTTCAGGCCATGGTCTAGCTGTTTGGCCCCTCACTGCAGGTCAGGCATGGGTCTAGTTCTATGGCCATGGTGGCAGCTAATTTGGGGGAAGGTGGTCTCATGGCAAAAGTTCACAAGAGCTAACAGAAACATGCAATGCCTCTTAGTCCCAAACTCCCCCTGTCCCACTGTCACTTCCACCCATATTCTCTTGGCCAAAGCTAGACACACGGCCAGGTCCATGAGCAGTGGAGAGGTGGAAGAATCGAGAGCAACGTCAGGGGCACAGAGCCGGGGGTGCTAATCCTTGCTGATGCCTGGCTGTGTGATCTCGGGCAGGTTACATCACCTCTCTGTGTCTGTTTCTTCATTTGTCATAGGGATGTGCTAAAAATAGTCATTCCTTCACGTTTCTAAAGAAGTTCAAAGAGATGGCCCATGTGCAGCAATTAGGGAGCCCCTGCTTGGTCGCAAGACCTTGAGATAAAGTGTGCCATTTCACATGCCATGAACCCGGCCAGCCTTCGGACAGATGTGTGGGTGTACACACATGTGTATGTTTTGTGTGCATGTGCGTGCAAGTTCATGGGCATCTGTATGTGCGTGAGTACGTGTGTGCATATGTCCACGCATATGTGCAAGTGTTTGCATGTGGGGGGCCTCGGGGCGGTGTGCAAACAGGCAGCCTGAGTGTCCCCTGAGGGAGAGGAATGTTCAGGGACCAGATACCTGAGCACCTTTTCCCCACCGAGGCTGCCTATGGTTGCCTTGGCAACACTTCCCCCAGGGGTGCTGGGACCAGTTCTGGCACTTTAATTCCCCTTTGAGAGAGCCGAGCCCTGTTTGCTGGGTGTTTGCATGGAGAAACCATCTGCCAAACAGTGTCCCAGGGTCACACTCCCCAGCAACCCTTGCAGCCTGCCCTTGTCAATTAAAGCTCAGACTGGCTCCAGGTGGGAACAATGTGCAAAAATAAAAATAATCACAATAAAATAAATAAGCCCTGACCTTCAGCTCTGCTGGGTGCTGAGATGAGACGACACAGTAGAATGCAGACACGAGGAGGGGAGCAGCTGGGGGGCGGCACCTTTGGGTAGCTGCAGGCTACCGGCCCCTCCCGGCAGCGCCCTCCTGGCCCTCCAGCCTGGCCTGTGCAGGCTTCATGCTGGTAACAGAAATGAATGCAGGGGGGTTTCAGTGCAGTGATTTTTTTTTTCCTCTTTTTATTAAGAGAAGTTGTGGGTTTACAGAACACTCATGCATAAAATACAGGATTCCCATATGCCGCCCTGTCATTACCACCTTGCCTTGGTGTGGTACGTTGGTTACAATTGATGGAAGCGCATTTTTGTACTTGTACTATTAACTATTGTCCACGGTTTAACTTAGGGTTCACTGTCTGTGTTATGCAGGTCCGTGGCTCTCTAAAAAAAATGTTATTCTAGTAACATAACCTAAAATATCCTCCCTTTTAAATACACGCCTTCAGTGCTGTTAATTATGTTCACAGTGTTTGCTACCACCACCATCCATTGTCAAAACTTTTCCATCATTCCAAATAAAAACTGTACATTTTAAGTCTTACCTCCCTATTCCCACCCCATCCCCTGGTAACCTATATTCTAGATTCTGACTCTAGGAGGTTGCTTATTCTAATTATCTCATATCAGTGAGATCATAAGTATCTGTCCTTTTGTGTCTGGCTTGTTTCACTCAGGACGTCAAGGCTCACCCGTGTTGTCTCATGTATCAGAACTCTGTTCCTCATCTTGGTTGAATGGGATCACATTGCGGGTATAGGCCACGTTTTTCTTATCCACTCATGGGCTGACGGACACTTGGGTTCCTTCCATCTTTTGGCAAGTGTGAATAATGCCACGAGGGCGTGCAAATATCTTTCCGAGTCCCTGCTTTCAATTCTTTTCGGTGTATGCCTAGAAATGGGATAATTCTATACTTAACTTTCTGAGGACTGCCAAACTGTCTTCCACAGCGGCTGCGCCATTTTACATTCCCACCAGCAATGAATGAGTGTCCCTGCTTCTCCACATCCTGTCCAACACTTGTAATTTTCTTTTTTTTTAAATAGTAGCCATTCCAGTTGGTGTGAGATGGTATCTCATTATGGTTTTGATTTGCATTTCCCTAATGGCTAACGATGTTGAGCAACTTTTCGTGTGCTTCCTGACCATGTTTATACCTTCTTTGGAGAAATGTCTATGTTTGTCTTTTGGTTGTTGAAGGATTTCTTTTTATATCCTGGATAGTAAACGCTTATTGGATATATGGTTTCCACGTTTTCCCCCATTGTGTAGGTTGTCATTTACTTTCATGATGAAGTCCTTTGATCTGCAAAGGTTTTTAATTTTGATGAGGTCCCATTTATCTACTTTTGTTTGTTATTGCTTGTGCTTTGGGTGTAAAGTCTAAATAACCATTGCCTAATACAAAGTCCTGAAGATGCTTCCTGTTGTTTCCTTCTAGGAGTTTTATAATTCTGGCTCTCATATCTGACTACTTTTGAGTTGAATTTTGTATGTGGTCTGCAGTAGGGGTCCACCTCCATTCTTTTGCAAATGGAGATCAAGTTTTTCCACCACCAGTTTTTGAAGAGACTATTCTTTCCCAACTGAGTGGTCTTTGCCTCCTTGTCAAAAATCAATTGGCAAAAAATATGATGGCTGATTTCTGAGCTCTCGATTCTATTCCATTGGTCTGTATGTCTGACCTTATGTAAGTACCATGTTGTTTTTTCCTTTGTTTGTTTTTTAGGAGGTACCAGGTATTGAACCCAGGTCATAGTACATGGGAAGCAGGCACTCAACCACTGAACTGCATGTGCTCCCCAGCCCATGCTATTTTAATTACGGTGGCTTAGTAGTAAGCTTTATGATCAGGAATTGTGAGTCCTCCAACTTTGTTCTTCTTTTTCAGTATGGCTTTGGCTATTTAGGGCCCCTTACCCTTCCATATAAATTTGATGGTTGGCTTTTCCATTTCTGCAAAGAAGGCAGTTGGAATTTTGATTGGGGTTGCATTGAATATGTAAATCACTTTGGGTAAAACTGACATCTTAGCAATAGTCAGTCTTCCAATCCATGAACATGGGATGTCCTTCCATTTATTTAGGTCTTCTCTGATTTGTTTTAGCAAAGTTTTGTAGTTTTCTGCATACAAGTCCTTTAGATCCTTGGTTACATTTATTTCTATATATTTGATTCTTTTAGTTGCTGTTATAAATGGAATTTTTTTCTTGCTTTCCTCTTCTGATTGTGCTTTACTAGTGTGTAGAAACACTACTGATTTGGGGTGCTGATCTTGTACCCTGCCACTTTGCTGAATTCATTTATTAGCTCTAGCAGCTTTGTTGTGGATTTTTCAGGACTTTCTGTATATGGGATCATGTTATCTGCAAATAGGGAAATTTTTACACCTTTCTTTCCAATCTGTATACCTTTGGTTAAAATGAAAAATTTCATGTGGTATATGTGTTACCACAATAACATAAAATTAAGAAAAGAAAAAAGAGGAAATAAGTGTTAATGGCAGAATCGGTGTAGTACATGCGATTCACTCTAAGAACCTTCCATCCTTGCCATAGGCTTGAAATATTTTACAGTGAAATGTTGAGAAAGAATAGGCTCTCTCAGAGTTATGTAATTAGTGCAATCCTGTGGCTCAGAGGATGCGCTCTCAGGGAAAACAGCACCATGCTCTGGGAGCCCCTTCTTTTGGCTGTGAAAGGCGACTCAGCCTCTGAAAGGCTGAGGATTGAGGAGGTTCCATTCCTTTAAAGCATGATGGGGTCCTCGGCCTCGGGGGTCTGTGGCGGGGGGGCGGTTGGGGCATGAGACAGAGGGTCGGTCTGTGAACTTTCTGAAATGCGGATGCTGAATGCTTCCTGATTCCTGAGGAAGCACAGCTTTTTCCAGAGTTTGAGAGGGTGTAAACCTAAGCCACCCGTTTTAAACCACAGCCCTTGACTGAGAGGAAGGTGTGAAGAGGCAGCTGGGGTAGTGTCCTGTTTGGCCTCCACAGCCCTCCACTCCTCTCCACCAAGCCCTCTGCCCTGGGAGGCTGCATCTGTGGGTTCCCACTGGGCTTGGCCACGGGAGGCTCCAGTGGTGATTGGAGGGTGGGAGAAGAGTGTGCCTAGGAGGTTGATGCCCCCGGCCCTTTGCTACCAGGCCCTGGTAAGCCATGGCCACATCCTCCCACCAGGCAGCCCTCTCCTACTGGGGCCGTCCCCTCTCTGGGTTCCAGTAACTTCTCCTCACTTTGCCCTTCAGATAGCAGCGACCTCCTGGAGCCCCTTTGTATTTGTTTCCTAAGACTTCCAAGACAAAGCACCACAAGATAGTGGCTTAAAACAAACACCTTGTTATCCTCTCACAGCTCTGGAGGTGAGGCGGGGCCAAGGTGCCTCTCAAGACTCCAGGGAGGCTCTTTCCCGCCTCCTCCAGCTTCTCGTCTCCCCTGGTGATCCTTGGTGATCTCTCCAGTCTCTGCCTTCCTCTTCCCATCACCCTCCCCTCTGTGTGTCCTCCTCTTCTTTTAAGGACACCAGTCCTCAAATTTAGGGCATACCCTAATTCACCATGACCTCATCCTTATTTAACTAATTACAGCTACAAAGACCCAATTTCCAACTGAGGTCACATTTTGAGGTTCAGGGTGGACATGCATTTTGGGGGACCACTCTTCAAGTCACTGCACCCCACAACCTCTGGTGTGCTTCCCCATCTCCTGCTGGCTTCCTCTAAGCCTAACCCATGCCATTGTAAGGAGTCCTCTTCCTAACTCCTCAAGGTCCCAGTGTGCATGCACCATCTGCTCCCTGCCTGCCCGGGATGATGCAGCCTGTCCCGGCTGGCTCACGAGGATGGGCCAGGGAAGCTTGAGTAAAGCAACCTGGCAGCCATCAGCCCCTTGCCAAGTTCCCTATCAGAGCTGCTGGCCAGTGGCTTCTCACGGCCACTTCCTCTCCCTGGCCCTCCGGCCAACAGGAATGAAAATGGTCCAAAGACCCACATGGCAGGAAGGAAAGCTTCAGCCAAGGCCTGAATCCCAGGAAACCTCCTCTAAGGCCAATATGGTTGGAGCAGACTGGTAGCACCCTGAGCTCACTATCCTAAACAGGTCCTAGCCGTTTCCCCACATCCCCGCCTGAAACAAGCTACAACCACAGTAAGCTTCAGCTTACTCATCTCAAAGTGGGTCATCACTGCTGCCCAAAGGTCTGGAAAGAACTAAGGATGAGAATGGTGGGGAAAACACATTGTAGAAGCAAAGCAAGGGATGGTTATTGCTTAAGAACATTTGATGTTTTACATTAATAGTGCAGGTATACAAACTCAAGTGAATAAGAATGTAAATTTGATTTTTCTGTATCCAAATTTGATTTCCAGCTCCTGGCCCCTTAGGTGGCAAAAAAAAAAAAAAAAAAAAACTGCCAGAACTTTGATTTTTAGGACATGTTAAATTTGAGATGCTAATTAGAGATCAAAGTGGAGATGCTGAGTGAGCAGTTGGATATGTAGGGATATGATTTGGGGATGTTGTTAACAAAAAGATGGTATTTGAAGCGTCATAACTAAATAATCACAATAGTTAGAGGGATGCATAAGATGCCATGGAAACATGGAGGAAGGGGCAACTGCATTATTTCAAGGAGTAGGCTGTAAAGAGCCACCAGCAGCAGCGGCAGCTGGGAGCTTGTTAGAAGTGCAGATGCTCGGGCCCCACCCAGGCCCAGGATATCAGAGACTCTGGGATGGGGCTCAGCAGCCTGTGTGTTGATCTGGATGCCCACTCAAGTTTGAGAACCCACTTGGGTAAAGGAGGGTTCAGACAGCCACATATGACATCAGTGGTTGACCAGCAGACACCACTGCTCTCCTCGTAGACATGGCTGTGGCCTAGGAAGCGGGTGATACCCCCAGGAAGTTGCCAAAGCCTGCCTGACACCAGAAGGTCACGAGGAAACATGTGCTGCTCAACCAACTCTCACACGACCCACCCTGGCCCCCAGGCTGTGGAGAGCAGGCCAGTGGCCAGCTCAGGGGCCGACCTGCCTTCAGCTGGCATTGGTTGAAGGTCTGAGCAAGCAGGGGCCAGTGGACAGTATTCTCAGGGCCACCCCCCCATGAGGAAGGATGGAAGAGAGTCCCAGAAACAAAGCCAAGGAACATAAAAGGTTCTCGTGGGTGTGGGGGTCCCCTTGGCAGCCAAGCCAGCTCACTGTGTGCTGCTGTGGCTCCCATTCTAACCGCTTAGGGGGTGATGGATGCACCTCGCCTCCAGGTCTCTCCAGGAATAGCAGGGACCAGGCTCCGCCATGCATGGCGGCTTCCTACTCTTGGCGGTCCTCTTAATTGTTTATACACCCTGGAGCGGCAAGGCTGCCTCCCACCAGAGCTCAGAAAGGTGATAAATGCAAAAAGTCAATGGTCTGTAAATCACAGCATTGATGAAAGAAGTGATTACTGATATAACTCTTGCTCGGCTCTTATGCTAACGTCTGCCCAGATCCAGGACAGCGTTTACATGCTAATGACAAGTCTGGGGCAGCAGTGAAAATTGGTTCCATCCTTAATCAGCATGTAAACATTTTTAAACCAGTCTTGACCATGAGTGATAAGGGCCATCCATGTGTTCCCTCCCAACTGCTCCCTACATCCCCAGCAGATGGCGGGAAATTCTCTCCGCCCAGCCCTCACCGGCTGCCCTTCCAAACAAAAGCATGAGGCGAAGCTGAAAACTGCACCCAGAGTAGCCATCCGTAGTTCCCCGAAGCTGGGGAGAGAGAGGGTGATCAGAGCACAGAGATTTCATCGTGCTTCGTCAGATGCTTTTTAGCTAGTCCACAGGATTGGTCCTGCCCCTTTCATGGTCATCCCAATCTAGATGGGAGACAGATAAGCAAATCGGCAATTACAAAGCAGCATGGTACGGAATTCATGAGTGACAAAACTGCGTGCATGTGCATTTTCCTAGCAAGAACTAGCTTGATACGTATTTTTTAAAAGAATCAGTGGCCCTAAAAACATGAGGTACCATCGTGTGAGATCATTTTAGAAGCTTTCAATTTAGCTTGTGGTGTGTCTGCTTCTCTTGGCTCCATCTCTTCTCAGTCTCTCACCTATTTTGCCCCTATCCCTTGTTTGGTTTCCTGAAACAGTCCTTCCTCATGAAGAAAGGGCCGTGTTCCCTCGTCCACCTATCCATCCTTCTATTTACCCATCGTGTCTCCATGTATTCGTCTGCTGTCCATGCATCAGTCCATCCATCCATGCCTCAATCCATCCATGTAGCCTTTCATCCATCTATCCATCCATCCATGCCTCCATCCATCTATACTTTCATCCATCTATCCATGCA
>JAKSZT010054518.1:927567-1054501 GCA_026826555.1 Tolypeutes matacus | reverse complement strand
ATCCATCCATCCATCCATCTATCCAACCATCCATGCCTCCATCCATCCAACTATACTTTCATGCCTCATCCATCCACCCATCCATCCATCCATCCATGCCCACATCCAAGCAACCATCCATCCATCCTTTCTTCCATCCATCCAACCATCCATCTATCCCTCCATCCATCCAACTATACTTTCATGCCTCCATCCATGCATGTCTCCATCCATCCATCCATCCGGTCAATATACATGATCCTGAGTTCCTTCTTCAAGAGCAGCCTGATGTTAGAAACCAAGAAATCAAAGATGAATAAGATGTACATCTTGCCATAAAAATGTTTACAGTTTGGTGGGTGATACATACATAGGGGGCCAATTTAAATCTCATCCCATAAACTCAGTGATGCAAGACGTGTCATTTGTTTCTCTACAATTGAACTTGATTTCTATTTTTAGTGTTCATTTCATTGGGTGGCAGAAACATACTCCTAGTCTAATTTCCAGGGCTGCTTAGCTATTGCCCAGGCATCGGGGGAGGGAGGCTTCTAGGCCTCACTTCTTCTGTTTGTGGTTCCTATGGAGACGTCCATTATCAGTCTGAGTCTGAAACAGTCCTCATTGTTTTCCACGTTGCTCCCTCCAGCCGGCTGGAGACCACAGGTCTGCTGGGTTTTGTTGTTTTTTTTTGCCACACTGAGAGCGTCCATAGAGTTGTCTGTAGTTTCATCTTCCTAAGGGTGTAGGGAAAGAAAACCCAGATCTTTCAGACTTTATATTTTTCTTTTCTTTTGTTTGTGTTTATTTTCCACTCTACCTCATCCCTTCCCTGAGGCAAAGATCTGCTGGAAAGGGGGAGAGAAAAGGGAGAATTATGGGGGAAAGAATCATCGGTTGGGGTCACAAATGTGGTTCTGCCACTCACAAAATGAGTGCACTTATAATGCAAATACATAAAATCCTGGGGTTTCAGGGGAGGTGCACCCCAGGGAGTCTTGAGCTTGGCCAGGCAAACAGCGAGTGAAGGGTGGTCCCAGGCAGAGAGAACTGCATGTGCAGAGGTCCCAGGGTCAGGGAGCGCCATCAGGCTGCGTGGGGTTGGAGGACAGTGTAGGATGGCGAGATTCCTGCTGGCGTGGAAGGCGGTTTGAGCCAGATGGGCTGGGACACGAGAGAGACTGCTCTTCTAAAGGACGTCAGGCTGGGGAGCAGACCACCCTGGCACTCGCGTTGCTCCCCCCCGGCCACCTCAGATTTCAGCCACAGCCGCAGTGGGTAGTTCTGTGCATGTTCAGGTGCACCTTGTGTTTGCAGAGTCCCACCTCCAGCTGCCTGCCTTCCCTCCCGGGGCCTTCTCAGAGGCTGCAGCTCGTGTGTAGTCTCAGCCTGGAAGTGCGGGGGAGTGAGCGCCCAGGGGAGGCAGCCCTCCAGCAACGAGGACTGGAGCTGGTGGGCACACGTCCTACCTCTTGTTCTTCGGGTGGACAGTTGCGTATGCTTACTGTGAGGGCTGGAGACAGCAGCCTCAGGGGCGCACCTTTCCTCTCGGTCTCCCTCACTCTGCTTCCGGGGGGGCAAGAAAACCTTGCACTGAATCCTTGTCTCAGGCCCTGCATTGGAGGGAACCTGAACCAGGACCATGTATTTTGCAAAAGAGAAGGACGAACTGGAGGGGAGGTGGTCTCCAGGGTCCCGTGAACGTCTCCCCCATCCCTTCTCCCTCCGTTTTTTCAGGTGTCCAGCCGCTGTGACTACGTCTTTGTCAATGGCAAGGAGATGAAGGGCAAGGTGGATGCGGTGGTGAACTTCACGTACCAGTACCTGAGCGCCCCCCTGCATATCACTGTGTGGGTGCCGCGGCTGCCGCTGCAGATTGAGGTGTCTGACACGGAGCTGAGCCAGATCAAAGGCTGGAGGGTGCCCATCGTGGCCAGCAAGAGGTGAGCTGGGCTAGCAGGTGTGCTGGCAGGTGTGCTAGCAGGTATGCTAGCAGGTCGCTGGCAGGTGAGCTGGCACTGGGACGAGGCGGCGTTCCTTACCAACTCTAACACCAAAGGAGCTAAGATCCTTTGGATCACACACCAGTCCTGAGCAGCCAAGATGGTGGATTTGCTCAGTGTCCCTGAAGGGGGCGGAACTGAGAGTTCCTGGTTCAAGTCTTGGCCCTGCCGCTCGCTAGCTGTGTGAGCTTGGCATGCTGCCTAACCTCTCTGAGTGTCAGCGTCCTCATCTGACCATCAGAACAATGACAGTTCTGCTCCACAGTGTTAGGGAGGTAACAGTTACCCCGTGTGGGAGCACATCTCAGATACCTCAGGAGAGCGCTGCTCTGTGGAACCTGTGGGGACAGAATATTCTAGAACCGCCTTGTCCAAAATGGCAGCCACAAGCACATGTGGCTGCTGGGTACTTGAAATGTGGCCAGTGTGACTGAAGCATGGCACTCTTTATTTTCTCTCCTTTGAATTAAGGTCTAAGTGGCCACGTGGGCTGAAGGCTAACATTAGCTCCGCCGAACTAGCCTGTGGGTGGGTGGAGGAGTCGCCTAGGCCGCTGGCCTGGGGGTCCTGAGGTGCGGCGTGGGGGCGGCCCGCCGCCGGCCTGACGCCCCCTCTTGGCCCCAGGCCCACCCGGGACAGCGAGGACGAGGAGGACGAGCGGCGCGGCCGCGGCTGCGCCCTGCAGTACCAGCACGCCACGGTGCGCGTCCTGGCGCAGTTCGTGTCCGAGGGCGCGGGCCCTTGGGGCCAGCTGAGCCACCTGCTCGGGCCCGCCTGGCAGTTCGACGTCACCCACCTGGTCGCGGACTTCCTGAAGCTGGAGGCGCCGCACATCGCCGTGCTCCAGGGCGGCGGCGTCCTGGTGGGGCGCGAGGTGGGGATGACCACCGTGCAGGTAGGACCCGCGCCGCGGCGTGGCCCGGGGGCGGCGGCGGGAGCGGGGGCGGCGGCTCTGCGAGGGCCGCGCTGGTCGGGGGGAGTGGGGTGCGCTCGCCCCCGGCCCGGGCAGCCCCTCCCTCAGCGGCCGGGGCCCTCCCTCCCCCCTTCCGGCCCCTGCTACCTCGGACTCCCCACACTTGGCACCCTCGCGCCACCTAGTCCTCCTGCACCCCCCTGTGACAGCCTCCTCTCCTCGGCGCCCCACGTGCGCCAGCCGCCAGGCGAGGAGCACCCCTCCCCCGCGCGCCCTCCCCTCCCCCGCGCGCCCTCCCCTCCCCCGCGCGCCCCTCCCCCCTCCTCTTCTGACCCTCCCCTCCTCTGCTTTCCCTCCCTTCTTTTAGCCACTCTGTCACTCTGCCATCTATTCATTCAGCAAACTCTCTTCAAAAGCCTACTCCTTCTCTTTTGCTCAAGGAGATATACAGGATGGTGGGGTTTCAGGAAGGGTGATAAGGGAGTGGGAGGTACTTGGGGCTGAGGATCTTCCCTCCCCCTTCCACGTCCCACCACTGCTGACGCCACCTGTTTGCAATGTCATCCTGGACCCTTTCACCACCACTTATTGTCGAAGTAACGGATGCATTTCCATCTTCTCACTGGACAGCCCTGCTTTTTGGCTTATGAGATGAGGCAGAAAATAAAGTGTGGGACGAGGCTGCATTTGGGGGGGTGGGCTAGTTATAATTCAGTTCTCCTTAACTGCATAGTCTCATAGAATGTGACCAGATGACACAGCGTAGCTAGCTTACAACTGTCCCTGCGTCCAGTTAGCAAGATTGCCACGTCCAGCCTGGCTAGGGAGGCTGTGCAGTGCCCGCAGGTGCCACATCTGAATGGGAGGGGGCATTCCTTTCATTAAAAAATCATGCTGAAAGTCACATAGAACTAACCACCATCAGTGCACAGCCCAGCGGCACTGAGCACGTCCACAGTGCTGCACAGCCACTGCCTCTACTTCCAGAACATCTTCATCACCCCAAAAGGAAACCCCTTCCCACGAGCAGTCCCGGCATCGCCTCCTCACCCGGCCCCTGACTGCCACGGCTCTGCTTTCTGTCTTAGGTTTGCTTGTTGTGGCCATTTCATGTACGTGGACTCGCATGATGCGTATCCTTTTTCATCTGGCTCCTTTTCCTTAGCATACTGTTTCCAAGGCCATCCACACCATAGCACGTGCGTGGACTCCGTCACCTCGAACGGCTGGATAGTATTCCATAGCGTGCATGCGCCTCAATTTGTTTATCCATCCATCCGTTGGAAAACGTGTGTTGCTTCCAGCTTTTAGTGGCTGTGAGGAGTGCTGCTATGACCCTTTGTGTACAAGAGTTTGCTTGAGTTCCTGTTTTCATTTCCTTGGGGTGTGTATCCGGGAGTGGAACTGCCGGGTCATATAGTAATTCTATGTTGAGCCCTTTGAGGAACCACCTGACTCTGTCTTCCTCAGCAGCTGCACCATTTGACACTCCCGCTGGCTACGTGCAGTGGCTTCTCCACATCCTCACCAGGGCTTGCTCTTTCCCTCCTGAATGTGAAGTGGTATTGCACCGTGGGTTCAATCTGCATTTCCCTAATGGCTAATGACCAATGCGTTTGTTGGCCATGTGTATAACTTCCTTGGAGAAATGTCTATTTGAGGGGCCATTCCTTTTAAAGATGGAGTCTATTTCAATATCTATTTTGATTTTCAAACAGATGGAAGGAGCGTGTCTTAGAGAAGGGGTGACTTTATCTGCTCCTTAAAAAGGCCCACTGCGAGCCAGGGTGCATATTGAAGCAGGTGTGGCTCCTTGGCCACGCTCTCTGGACCTCTAGGCCTGTTTGGGATGCTTCCGGCACCTGCCAGCAGGGTCGATGGATTTGTCTTCTGTGCTCCAATCCCGCAGGTGTTGTCCCCGCTGTCCGACTCCATCCTGGCAGAGAAGACGGTGACCGTGTTGGATGACAAGGTCTCGGTGACAGACTTGGCCATCCAGCTCGTGGCCGGGCTGTCCGTCACCCTCCACCCCAGCGCAGAGAACAGCAGGGCCATCACGGCTGTGGCCACCGCCGAGGAGCTGCTGCGGACCCCCAAGCAGGTAGGGCCTACGTGCCAGAGGTCGAGGGGGGCCCAAGAGGGCAAAAGGTGTCGGGGGAGGGCAGGGACTGAGCCGCCTTCCCGGTAGGGGCCGCAGCCTTGCAGACACGCAGGGCTCCAGGCGGCTCGGGCCAGCGTGACCGGGGTGAGTGCATCAGCAGCCGCTCGCCAGCCTCGTCGCCGGTTTCCTGGGCGCCACCCTCGCCCTCGCCCCCCGCTCTCCTCTCAACAGCAGAGCCGTCGTCTCAAACCTGAGTCAGATGACGTCTTTCACCTGCTTCCGATGCCCCCGTGGCTCCCCATGGCCCTTAGAGTAAAGCCGCCTGCCTCGGCGCCCGCGCCCCCACGCAAAGACCCTCCGCTCCCATCGGTCTCTCACATGCCCCACTAGGGCTTCTTCGGGGTTCTGCCCCCGGTGGTCCCGTGGCCTGGAATACAGTGCCCCCAGCTTGTCCTGAGCTGTGCTGCCGCCTTCTCACGGAGGCCTCCCCTTGACCCCAGAAAACAGCCCCACTTGGTACCCCCATTTTGCTTCCTGGGCCGAGCATCATTACCTGAAAGTACTTACTTGTGTGTCTGCACATTTACTGTGCTTCTCCCCCATGGAGTGTCCACTCACAGGAGACACACACCTGCTCCTGCTTTGACCCCATCGCCCAGCAGACTGGTCCAGCACGTGCAGTCGCAGCGCCCAGCCCAGCGGGGCCGGCTCCTGCATGGGCGTCTGCCCGCTACGCGCGCCTCAGGAAGGCACGTGCAGGCCAGCAGCCAGGAAGCCCGGCAGTGTCCCAGCTCCGGCCCTCACCGGCCCCGTGGCCTGGGCAGGACGCTCAGCCTGCTCTCGGTCCTTGGAGAGACAGAGGCAGCATCTGACCTGAAGAGCCGTTTGCAGATGACATTAGAGTTAATCTGCGTGCACTGCTGAGAGCAGTGGCTGTCAGGCAGGGCCGTGGTTGCGGTGGCAGCTTTTTCGTGGTTTTGATGGTGGTTTTGTTATTAGCATCACCACTGTCTCACTCTGGATGCTCCTTAAAAGCAGACACAGCCCTGGGCCAGGACGCTGCTTCTAATCTGGTTTCATCAGGTGGCTCATAGCCGGAAGGGGAGGTAGACTTGAGGGCAAGCCCTGCGTGGACTCGTGCTGGAGGAGCTGTCCTGTGCCTGGGGCAGGCGAGGGGTAGCTGGGCCAGAAAGAACAGAGCCCAGGGGTTTAGCAGGACGTTGTACTCCCTTGACATGCAGCGATGAACCTGATTGTGTCCCAGAGCAGGGAAGCATGTGGAGGATATGACAGTCAAGGGCACAGACGTGATGGCAAAATCTGGGGGCTTATATTCTACTAGGGGAGACTGGAAAGTTCTAGCCACCCTGTAGGGTTTCTGGGTCCGTGTTATTTAAGGGCCGCAAACCCAGTGCCCATGAGCGATACAGGCTGTGTGCGGTGCCTTTGGCTTGTTGTGTGTACAGTGGTGCCTGTGCCAAGCTGGACTGGCACTCAGTGAGCAAGATGTATTAGTTATCTACTGCTGTGTAACAAATTGCCCCAAGCACAGTGGATTAAAACAACACCCACGTAGCCCACATTTCTGCAGATCAGCAGCCCAGGTGGCCCTGCTGGGGGCTCTGCTCAGGGTCTCCCAAGGCCAAAAGCAAGGTGCCAGGCAGTCCGGGCTCCTAGCTGAAGGCTCTAGGCAAGAAGCCACTTAGAAGCTCATCCGGGTTGTTGGCAGAATTCGGTCCCTCGTGACTGGAGGGCTGAGTCCCCTGCTTCCTTGGCTGTTGGCCAGGGGGCTCCTGGGGCTCCTTAGGGCCACTCCTCTTCAAACCTAGCAACCATGAGTTGAGTCCTTTCCATGCTTCCCCTCTGCCACCAGCCAGAGAAGTCTCTCCACTTTTAAGGGGACCTGGGACTTCTTCGGGCCCCCTGAGCTTATCCAGGAAAATCTCCATCTTAAGGGCAGCCGGGCCACAAAGCACGGCACAACCATGGGACTGAGACCACAGCATCTGCCCAGGTCCCAGGACCTGGGGTGGGGCATCTCTGGCCAGTGCAAGGGGGCAGGTGGGGCAGGAACACATGCAGTCCACATCCAGCCTGGGGAGAGGAAATCGGCACAGCGTTTCGGGTTAATAAAGGCGGAGGAAGGAGAACAGAGGAAAGGAGGGAGCGAGCAGAAGGCACGAGCTATTTGCCGAGGGTGGAGGACTGTATCCCAAGCGCCCCGGCCGGGGACAGGCCACCTCTTCCCCACCCAGCGTGGCCATCTGTCTTCATCAGCTGATGGTAATTGAAAGACCTCAGCACGTCTCAGGGATTTACGGTTGTGGTTCATCCGATTTGCAGACAAGACTCTTGAAAGGCTCGAGTTCTAAATCATCTCGGGGCATGTGTTATTTTAAGTCGTTCGGAATCTCTCATCTGAGGGGAAATGTGCTGCTTCTCCTGAGAAAACTCTGTGTTCCAACCTCGCTGTAATGAGCTAATGACAGAGCTTCGTGGCCGTGACGCAGCAGGGCTGATGGAGATGGATTTTGGCAAGCCCAGGGTGTTCTGAGAGTGTAATTCAGGTTGTCTGCCATTCAGGGCCTTGTTTCTTGTTAAGCTCTCTCTCCACCTCGAGCCTGTGAAGAAAAATTAATTCAAATTGAAAAGTCAGCCAAGATAAGCTAGCTCACTGCATCCGTGGGTTTAATCTCGGCCCTCGGAGTTCAGAAGGCTCCTTGTTCTTGATATTTCCAGCTTTAAAACACAGGATCTGAAAGATTATGGGAACAGTAGCACGTACTTTCCGCTACGGCTCATTTCTTCTAAAGAAGGCAAGGCTAGAAAGGTGAAATAAGAAGCACCTGGTCTTGGTGCGGTAGAAGGAGCCTGGTCGCACTGTCGGGTTTGTCTGTTTCTGTGGTGGAGAAGCATGGGGTGGGAACCGACATTTCTGAGCCCTGTCTTCAGTCTAAGTCTTGGTTTCCCTGGAAGCGGACCCTGAAACAGGGTTCAAGTGCAAGTGCTGTATCTGGGCGGATTCAGCGGTGATGCCAGGAAGGGAAGGTGATAGATGAAGGGTGTGTTATCAAGGCAGCCACAGTGTGGTCAACGGGAGCTGTGTCTGCCGGGGAAACTGAGTGAGGGCCGGGGAGCTGGGATATACACAGTCAGCCATTTGCTAGACACCGCTTCTGGAGGCATTAACTCCTTGGCAGGCTGGCTACAGGGATAGCAACAGGTTCCAGAAGCGGGAGAAAACCCTAGGACAAAAGACTTTGCAGGGCTGACAAGTGCAAGCCTAGTGGGCAGGTACTGAAGGGGAAATGGCAGGCACCAACAGCCAGTGCTGCACCAGCTTTAGATTTCGTCTGCCGTGTCACATACGCCTTAGCCATCCCATAAAACCTGGGGTCTTTCAAATACAAGTGAGAGAGTCCCAACTCAAACTGGACTAAACAGATACAGGAACAAATTGATTTATGTCCAGGCTTTTATAGCTTCAGGTACAGCTGGATCCAGATGCTCAAATGCTGTCATCATCAGAAATCATTCTGATGACGGGCATCTTCCCTGAATTCTGGAGAATATTCACCTACTACTGCTTTAAATATTGCCCTACATTATCTCTTCTTTTTGTTGGCAATCGTTTCAGATGGATATTAGACGTTCTCATTCTCCATTCATTTCTTTTGACCTTCCTTCCATGTCTTTCATCTCTTTGTATTCCTAGAATTACACTTACTAAGTAAATTTCTTGCCTCCATCGTCCAGTACGCTAATTCTCTCATTCAACCTGTCATATCTACTGTTTAAACCATCCACTGAGTAATTCATTTCAACAACTGTATTTTTCATTTCGGTAAGTCCTATTTGGTTCTCGTCACATTTCCCTGTCTTTTTGTATTCACTTCTATGCTTTCAGTATGGTTTCTACTCCTTTTAATTTCTATTTTATTTCGTAGTCTATCAATTTTTGTCAGCTTATTTTATTTTATGATTTTAAGTCCTTGTTGGATGATCTCCCTGTGTGAATTTTTTATGATTCTCTCTCACAGTGGCGCTGTCTCGCCTGTGGTTTGTAATTTTTTTATTGTGAGCTCCTCTTGAGCTATGATTGTTTTTGCTTTGTTTTGTTTCTGAGGAATTCCTGTGCAGTTTTGTATTTGTGTGGGCTGAGTTATAAGTTAATTTCTTTGTTTTCAGTTCCTGTGCCACACAGAATAATTTCAGACTCCACACCTAAACACGGAAGACGTGGAGTTTTGACTTCCGGTGGAATCATTTTCCCACCCAGTGCGTAGAGCACAAACATCGCTGCCATGTGTCTGGTCCAATGCAGGGGATTTTCTCACCCCCTGTGCACAGGATGGGCAGCCCTTGCCTGGCTCTGGCTTTATGGGGAGGGTCACTTTTCCGATCCCCTTCTCACGAGGTCACATGCTTGTCCGCTATGGGCACGAGCATCCCAGCCACGGCCGGTCGGTCCTCCTAGCAGCTGTGTCATGCCCACTTCCTCCCAAGACACTCGGTATCCGCTCCCTACATTTACAGCCTGGGAAGTGGTCTTCTCTCGTCACCTCTGGCTCCTGGGAATTTGCATTTCCCTTTCGTATATTTATTATACCTGGCTTGTAACTCAGCCTGTCCACACTGTCATTGGAGCCTGACCTTGAAACACTCTCTCTCTATCTCTCAACTCCTCCTTCCTCCGGGTCGGCCTCATTTTGGGGTAGCCTCTCCCTAATGGTGGCGAGTGGGCAGGCCCAGGCCAGCCTACACCCACCAGCTCCCCAGCCCCAGAGGAGAACAAGCCCCTCCTCCCCATAGTTCCCGCAAAAGTCCCGGGGCCGAGTCTCATTGGCTGCTTCGGATCATGTGTCCAATCCTGAACCAGTCACCGTGAATGGGGCGATGGCGTGTTCTGAGTGGCCAAGCCGTGGTCACATGCCCACCCTGGACCAGGAAGGGGTGGAGGCAACCCCTTCCATAGGACGTGGACGAAGAACGCAGAAGTGGCTTCCCAAAGGAAAACTGGAGTCCCAGTCCCTCCCAGTCAGGGAGGAGTGGAAACTGGGTGGGCAGAATCAATGCCGGCCCAGACCCCGAGGTATGGGCGTCCACCTCCTCACATTCAGCTGAGGAAACTGAGGCTGAGAAAGATTGGTTTTTTTTAAATTGCCCAGTATGACACCCAAGAAGTAGTGACTCATGTGTTTAAGTCAAGCTTTCACTCCAAACCCCCTGCCCTTTGCCACGTGCCCAGAATCAGGGTAAGAGCAGCCGCGGGGTCCTTTCGCCACAACACCCTGGGATTGCGTTAAAGCGTCCCAGACCACGCGCTCACTGCCTCTGCCTCTCCCGCTGCTCCTGGCTTCCCCTTTATCACGCGGCATGGCCGCCCCACAGGAGGTATCCTGGACCCGTTTCCCTGCCCGCCCACCCCTCTCCCTCCTGGCCTCAATCGCCACCCCCCTCCCCATTCCCAAAGAGCCCCCTGATTGCACGTTGCGGGTTAAGATTCAGCACATTCAAACATATGCACAATTAATAGCCCCCCACCGGGCTGTCAGACTTCTCTCCAAAGAATACACAGCACTTAGCATAGAGCCTGGCACAAAGCGGGCTCTTAGTGCAGGGCTGCCGAACGAATGAATGAACAAATGAGTGAATGAATGAATGAAAAATGAGTCACTAAATGTCTGCACTTGAGAGCTGGGACTAATTCCAGACTCGTGTCAAAGCTGTTCCCTCCAGTCGCTGCCCTGATCAGTGGCTGCAGAATCGAAGGCGCCCGGGGAGCCTAGCTCAGTTGAGAGTCAAGCCTGGGTTGAAGCCCCAGCCCCTCCTCCCGTACCTGTGCCATAGGGATGCAGAATGGGGCTCCTGGTCATTGTGGTACCTGCCTTCCATGTTGCTGTGAAGCTTAAACACTTAGAGGAGTGGTGGGGCCCGGGAAGCGCTCCTCGAGCCTCAGCCACCGCCGCCACTGCGGCAGGCAGGAGAGAGACCCTGAAACCCGTCCACGTCCCCGTTGCCGGGACCCCTGGGTGTGTTGGGCCGCATGGCCGAGGTGGCCTGTGATGATGCTGAGGAGCTTGAGAAGGAGAGCTTCTTCTCGAGTACCTGGGCGGGGCCAGTATAGACACGAGGGTCCTGATAAGAGGGGGTGGGAGATGTGACGATGGCAGCGGTGGGGGAAGGGGTGAGGTGATGAGGGGTGACGAGCCCCCCTCCTCCAAATCAGGTGACTCTGGAATTTGGAAAAGGCAAGGGAAGACCTCGAGGAGGACCTAGCCCCGCCCCTTCTCATCTTTAGCCCCCTAAGACTCATTTTGAACCTCTGACCTCCTGAACACTAAGATAATAAATTTGTGTTGTTTTAAGCCCCTAAGTTCATGGTAATTTGTTAGGTCAGCAATAGGAAACCAATGCAACCATCATCATCATCACCACCACCACTAGTTGACAAAGGAGAATAAAAACCCAGAGGGGCCCGTCTACACCAGCCTCTGGCTATTGGGCCGCTGACAAAGGAATAGCCACGTCTTCCCAAGGACTAACCCCGCTTTGGGCCTGGTGGTGACTTCCATAAAGCTACAAGTGGAGAGCAAAGACCCGTGCTTCCTGAAGGCGGCAGTGAGCACGTCCCAGGGCCCCGGGGCGGCGGCAGCGCCCGGTGCAGGAGGCAGAGTTCTCCGTGCAGTCCCCAGCTGCCTGCGTGACCCCTCCTGACTGCTGCTGCAGCAGAGGGGCGCTGTCTGTCCAGCTGCCCGGACGTGCCCTGGGGACCCCTTCGCCCGCAGTGACGGTCTAAGAGGGACACGGCCAGATGGACGATCCGGAAGGCGGCTGCAGTCAGGCGTGGTTTTGAGAGGAGGAGACTGCAGCTTGGCTTTCCCAGCACACGGCGAGCCGTGGAGGCCCTTTCTGGGCCTGGCAGTGGCCACTGCCGAGGGGGCTGGAGCAGAGTGGGGGAGAGCCGGGCTCTAGCCCCAGGCGCATCTCTTAACCCCTTCAACAGGAATGTACAGGACCTGGTGGCCACTAGGCAGGGTCCCTGCCCTCGGGGAGGTCCCACTCTAGGGGGGGAACTGAAGCACCCACAGCCAACTCGGGCAATGCCTACCATGTTCATGAACCAGGTGTGCGGGCAGACACGACACAGGCCTTCGAGTGTGACCTGGGGCGCGGGCAAGGGGGCAGGGAGGGCTGGAGGCTCCTGGGGAATGGGGCAGCCGCGTGGGGACATTCCTAGGCCAGCGGCTTTCACACGTGCCTGCCTGGTGCCCGCGATGGGAAACACCACCTCGCCGTCTGGCTGCTGACAGAAGAGCAGCAGGCACTTCCTAGCAACTCACCCCTCCACCTTGCTCCCTGCTTCCCCTGATGGTAAGTTCCACCAGCACTACCCGTGGAGCACAAGGACTGCACGAGTCGCGCCGTCCTCGATGCTGCCGCCTAACAAGCAGCACGTCGCGGTCAGCTGCCGCCCCCAGGGTAGAGCAGGGCTGGCCTTCAAGGACCAGAGCTGCTTGCTTTCCGGGGTCTCCTGCAGAGCCTCCACCCCCGTGGCTCTGGCCGTGCTTCCCCTTCCGTGGCCGCCTCCCAGCGCGGGCCCAGCCCCCCAGCCACATCAAGGCCGGGAAAGTCAGGCTCTTCCCCGCGGCCAGTCAACTTATGCGACATACTCAGCATGTCCAGGCGATGTCTTGGTCACAAGTCCACTCAGTTGGGAGCATTTCTTTCTGCTAAGGATTGTGCTGGGACTGTTACTGCCTCGTGACCCGCATTCTGGTTTAAATCAGGGTGATTTCCTCCCAGGCCTTCAGCTGCCGGCCCTGGCCTTCAGGTCCCGGGGAATGGTTCCGAAGTGAAGCGGCCTTCTTGGAGGCAGCCCTCTAACTGTGTCTCTCCCCTTAGGAAGCCGTGGTCAGCACCTGGCTCCAGTTCAGCGACGGCTCGGTGACGCCGCTGGACATCTACGACACCAAGGACTTCTCCTTGGCCGCCACCTCCCTGGACGAGGCGGTCGTGTCGGTGCCCCAGAGCCGCTCTCCCAGGTGGCCGGCTGTGCTGGCCGAAGGGGAAGGCCAGGGGCCGCTGGTCCAAGTGGACATGACCATCGCAGAGGCCTGTCAGAAGTCGAAGCGCAAGAGCGTGCTGGCCACGGGCATCGGCCACATCAAGGTCAAGTTCGGCCAGAGCAGCGCCGACTCCAGCCCTGGCACCAAGGGCGGTGAGGAGGAGCTCAGGAACCACGCTAGCGACCGCCGGCAGAAGGGCCAGGAAGGGCACGCGCATGGCAGCGCTGCAGTGGAGCGTGAGGAGGCCGCGCCACGGACCCCTGCCACCACGGCCAGGCTGCTGCTGGACAACAGGGCGGCCAAGAACAGCCGGCTGGGAGGGGCCCGGCCACCAGGAGAAGGGCAGCTGCAGAACATCCCCATCGACTTCACCAACTTCCCAGCCCCCGTGGACGCCCCCGCGGCGGGGGGCCGGCTGGAGGAGGACGGCCTGGTGCCCACGGCCCGGGGCCTGAGCGACCTGGAGATCGGCATGTACGCGCTCCTCGGCGTCTTCTGCCTGGCCATCGTGGTCTTCCTGATCAACTGCGCCACCTTCGCCCTGAGATACAGGCACAAGCAAGTGCCCCCCGAAGGCCAGGCCTCCGTGACCCACTCCCACGACTGGGTGTGGCTCGGGAACGAGGCGGAGCTCCTGGAGAGCGTCGGGGACGTGTCGCCGCCGCAGGATGAGCACACAACCATCATAGACCGCGGGCTGGGGGAGGACGAGGAGAGCAATCGTCTCCTCCTCAACGGGGGCTCCCAAAAGCACACGCAGAGCCAGGCGCAGCGGCCTGCGGACTGCAGGCAGGGAAAGGACCAGAAGCTCGCAGCCCTGCACTCGCCCACCTCCAGAAGGAAGAGGGTGAAGTTCACCACCTTCACCACCATCCCCCCGGACGACGGCCGCCCCACCGTCAACTCCATCCTCGGCGGCAACGAGGAGGACATCAAGTGGGTGTGCCCAGATGCGGACATGGGCAACACCAAAGAACTTCGACATTATCTGGATAGACTCAAAGACCACGTGTAGGCCCCGTGGCCCGGACGCCTTCCTGCAGAACCACGGTCGAATCTGGCACTGAAGATTAGGCAGGAGTGGGGCGGAAGGAGTCTGCAGTGGCGCGTGGTGGGCAGGGCTGGGACACCATTGTTGACCAGTAGGCCGTTTTGCAGCCGGGAAGGGACAGTTTTGTATCAAGGGGTTTTTTAAACAGTTGATGATGGCGAATGTTTTTTTTTTTTTTGAAAGTCAGAGGAACAGACTCTGGTGAGTGGTCCGAAACATTGAACTGGGCAAGGCAAAATTAGGAAGATTATTTTATGCGTCAAAATATAATACAGACAAGCTACCAAAAATCATTTGTTAAAAAATGCAAAACGACAAATAAAAAGAGACAGAAATGATCATCTGTTTATATTTCTAATAAAGGAGCAAAGTAGAATATTAGGGCCTGCTGAGGGACATTTTCCTTTTTAATTCCATATCCCCCTTCCTGAGGATGGCCTTTGACTGCCAGGCTGGGGCAGGGAAGGGAACGTTCCTGAACTTTGGTTGCATCTTGGGATAGACCTGAGAATTTTTAAATCTTTTCCAGGCTCCATGTTCTTCTTTTTCCACAATTCCTTTTTCTTTTCTTTTCCTTCTGGTGCCCTAGACTTCCTGATGATTTGTATTTAATGTTTATTTTTGAAGATCAAGTGGAACATTCCTCCTAAATTAAACATGAATTATGTTCTTACTCATTAGATGAATCCTAGAAGCCATGAACTATGTTCTTACTCATTAGATGAATCCTAGACGCCAGCCCCATCCCTTCTTTAAGTCGTAACTCGGGTGCTTCTCCACCTCCCTGCAGTCTGGTGGGAGTTTCCCCATTTTGCGCAATTATAGGGGCCTCTCAGAGCAAAGCACGCCTGATGCCCACCACCACCAGCAGAGCGGGGCACCGCTAGAGGCGACTCGGCGGGACGGCGCCCAGCCCGGCCCCCTGCCCACTCAGCGACCCTCCCCGACCCGGGAAAAGGCGGGCAGGCCCGACGACGCGGCCAGGCCCGAGCACAAGCAGAGCCCCCTGGCCGGACGGGCCGGGGCGCCCGATGTGGGAAGAGGAGCAAGGGTGCAAACCGCTGGGGGGGTTCAGCTGCTTTGCTTTGGTGGGGGGGTGTGCACACACAAACTGAAAACAAAAACGTGTGTTAGCGTGTCCGTGGGTCGTGGTCTTTAACGGCGCCGGCGTGTAGGGGCACACTGCCGAAACGGACGTGGCTCAAAGGTTCGGCGTCCGTCTACCATATGGAGAGACCAGGGTCTGATCCCCGGTACCTCCCGGTAAAAAAAAAAAAAAACAAAGGGAGTGTGTGTGTGGCCAGGAAGACGGCGGCCGGACTCCACCTCCCCGCGTGCGTCTGCTTGGCAGGAGGCGCTCTCGCTGGCGCTGAGAGCACTCGGCAGGGAGACCCCACGGGGTGCCCGGGGCACTCGGTATTAGGCTTTTTTAAATTCCTTCCATCCTCAGCCTCAGCAACTCAGCCGGACTTTGTGAGATGCTTCTAGTGCAGACTGTAGGTGGAAAGAAGGAAATATTTACTTATACCCGTGATGCCAATTGTCATGAAAATGCCCCCTGGGGCCTGACATCCCCCTTCTGGGGCCCTCCCCCAAAATGGCCACCTTGTGGAAGAAATAACCCGTCTGTTAGGCTAGCGGGAAGGCGATACATCTGCCCGTCTTTTTGTTCTCTGTTTCTTGGCTGACCCAGAGTCATTGCTAACAAGGAAGCATTTCAGTCGCTCACACCCCATCATCTTCATCAGGAATTCTCGGACTTGAGCATGTTCAGAATCGCCAGGGGGGCTGGTAAATCGCAGATGATTGGGCCCATCCCCAAGTGCTTGATTCAGTAGGAATGAGGCAAGGGGGATCACTTCATCTCTAGCAGGTCCCAAGGTCATGCTGGCCCTTTTTCAGAATCCATCGAGACGATCCTAAAATACATGGGAATGCAAGGAACCGTTTCCAAAACATTCCTGGACAAAAAAGAGCACAATTGGAGGACAAAGCCAGTCATCACAGCAACGTAACATCCACACAAGAACCGACAGACCAAGGGAATGAAACTAGAAATGAGCCAGTGCGTTTATTGATTTTCAGCGAGCTGCCATGGCAATTCAACAGGGAAAGAACAGTCTTTTCAATAACTGGTGGTATGATAACTCGATATCCTCATGCAAAAGCCTGACATTGGACCCCTACTTCATATACAAAAATTAACTCAAAGGGGATCATAAACCAAAACATAAGAGCTAAAACGATAAAGTCAGTAGAAGACTTGGATTAGGTGATGGTTCTTAAATATGACAACACAAGCAACAAAAGAAAAGAGGTATAAATTGGGCTTCATCAAAATCTAAAACTTTTGTGGTTCAAACGACATCACCAAGAAAGTGAAAAGCAATCCACAGACAGGGAGACACGATTTGCAAGTCCTAGATCCGATGAGAGACTTACTTCCAGAATACATGAAGAGCTTTTCTAACTCAATATGCTAAGTGAAAAAGCCAGGCATAAAGGAGCATGTATTGAATATTTTCCTTTATATGAAATATCTAAAATAGGCAAACCTATAGATATAAAAAGTAGATTTGAGATTCACAGGGGACTGGGGACAGACTGCTAATGGATATAAGTTTCCTTTAGGGATGATGAAAATGTTCTAGAACTATAGAACGGCGATGGCTGAGCAACCGTCAATACACTAAAAACCATTGAATTGTGCACTTTAAAAAGATGGATTTTATGGGATGTGAATTATAGCTCAATAAAGCTGTAATGAAAATATATGTATATATCAAAAACTACAAGGAGAAATAGATCCACACTCGTAATTGGGGCTTTTAACATACCTTTATGCATAACTTATAGAATAAGCAGACAAAAAGGTGAGGCGATATAGGAGATTGACCATCTCAATCAATAAATACCACTGTATACATACATATGTATGTGTGTATGTGTGTGTATAGAGAGGGGGGAGAAGCAATGAATCAAAGATAGAACATATTTTGGACCATAAAGCAAAAGCAAGGACTCAAATCTTACAGTTTGTTTTTTAACTACAGTGGAGATTTAAACTAGAAATTTAATTAAAAACAACTAGGAAATTGCCAAATATTGGATAATTAAGCAATACACAAATAGCCCATGCATATAAGAAATTATAGTGAAAATTGGAAAATATTTTATATTGATAATGAAAATACAACAAAAATTTGTGAGTTTTTTGGAGAAAACTGATAGCTTTAAGGGACATTATAGAAAAGAAAGACTGAAAAGCAATTTTATAAGCATCCATCTCAAGAAGCAAGAAAAGAAACAAAGATAAACCTAAAGAAAGCAAAAGGAAGGACGTAATAAAGATAAAATCAACTATTAACAACATAGAAAACAAATGTTAGAGGCAAACAACAAAGCCACATTTTGGTTCTTTGAAAAGACTAAGCAAATTTGTAAAACTCGAGCTGAACCGATCAAGAAGAAAGAGAGGCAGCACAAATTACAAATATCAAGAGTGAAAGAAGACCTATCAGTACACATCATCTCAAGGACAATAAGATGATATTGTCTGCACTTTTATCCAGTTGCGTCAGTTACGTGTATAACAAATAACCAGGAGACCTCAGGCACACACAGCTGCAAGCGTCTGCTGCCCACACGTCTGGGGCCAGCTGAGTGATGCGGAGAAGATCTGCTGGTCCTGGCTGACCTTGCGTGGGCCCAGCAGCTCCACGCCACATGCTTTCCTCCTCTGCTGACGATCCTGAGCATCTTCTCCTGGTGATGGCAGAGGTTCAAGAAAAAAGGCAAACTCAGCCACGCAAGCGTTTTCGAGCGTCTGCTTGCACTACTATCTGCCAGTAGCTTTTGGCCAAAACAAGTCACACGGCAGAGCCCAGCGTCGAGGGGTGGGCAGAGAACCCCACCCGACATGCGTTTGGCTAGAGGGAGGGAAACACTCCCTGCTGGGGTCATGGCATCGTCTATGTTTGACTTGTACCAACACGCTACGCAGACCCGCCTGTGAATCAGGCTCGGGATTTCCTTCCTCCTCCAACGTCTGGCCATAGGTAGGAGCCGAGAGAGGCCTCCTGGCAACGGGGAAGGTGTCATAGGAGTCTGGGCTATGTGTGGCCTGCTTGGGGTTCATCCCAGATGCCCCCTCTGTCCTACGCGGATTGCTCCTGTGAGCGGCAGCTGTTGTGCCTCGGTGGGTCTGGCGACACGCAGCTCAGGGTGGGCAGCTGTGGTCAGATGCTGCCTCCCCCAGAGCCGGGGGTGCTGCCAGCTGCACTCTAATGGAGCTTCTCGGTGAGAGATGGCATGGCCTTGCTCCAGAACCCTAAGGCTCTGCACTATGACTACCTTCTTGGGGCTTTCCAGGGACTGCTAAGGGCACTTGTCTAGCTGAGATGCCTCTAGCACCACGGGCTCTGCCCAAGTGACAGGCCATGGTTCTTCACCTTGGCCACTTTCTGAGTCACCTAAGGAATGAGCTGGAATGGTTTTGCCCAGAAAGATGTGCTGCCTCTGAAACCAGAAGAGGCCATCCAGCTCCTATAGCGGTAGCAGCTACAAGGGGCGAAGCTTGGCCTTCACCTTGTAGGGAAAGTTTCCCCTTGCCCCAGTTCACAAGACCCCTGAACTCCTGACCAAGAGGCAGGCCCTGGGACCACTGTAGGATTTGCCTCCCACCTTCTAGCATACACATCTTCCAGGGCCTTCTGGGGCCTTGCCACTTCCCACTCATCAGGTCCAGTTAACATGATGTCATGAATCTAAGCCCTGTAGGTCATCCAGAAATCTAGGTTCCTTTACATTCTGCGTGTGTGGCAGAGAGCAAAAGAGTTCACATAGACTTCCCTGGGGCAAGACCCTCTATCCTGGGCCTGATAGGGACCTCTGATGCTCTGGGCCCCTCACACTGGCAACCTTTCAACGACCTGCTCAGCAGCAGGAGCAGTATTGCCTAGGAAAGGAGAAGCTGCCTTCCATCCACGGTCCTGCCCCAGGGCTCAGTGAACTCTTTGGTTAGCAGCTTTGGGAGTGGGGAGATATAAATTCCAGGATCTTCTTGGCCCCTGCACAGGTAGAAAAAAGGAGATGTCAAAGCCCAGGAGCGGCAAGAGCCCCAGGTGCTGGCTAGTGGGAGGGAAGGTTGACCGAAGCTGGACAGGGAGAAGGCCGTGCAAAGGGACCCGGGTCTGGGCAGATCACCGATATTACCCTCTACGACATGACTCGAGTCCCCGCACCACCCACTGTCTACGTTTCAGCAGAGGTGCATGTGCCCGGAGAGCCCCCAGTGGGGAGCTAGAGGAGGTCCAGGAGGCCGGGAAGGAGAGGAACATGGCTGGACCTGAGGAGCAGGAGGTGGCAGAGGTAACTGGAATGGGGAGGAAATGCTGGCAGAGGGAAGAGCAGGTGTGACAAGTGGGAGGGTGGCCGGGACGCGGGCTGGCAGAGAGCATGGCTGGGAGATTACTTCCCCAGGACCATTGGAAATGGAAGCCCACCCTCCTCTGCTCTTCCCAGCTGGGACGCAGCTCTGTTGGTAGGAGAGGCCAGATGCCCCATAATATGCTGGGGTTAGGAATGGGCATTCTTTCCAAGCCCTGTATAACGGCCCAAAGTGTTTATGCACTTGTCCACTGCAAGGCCAAGTGCTAATATTTTGGGTCGGTCTCTACATCTCAAATTTTACAGAGGGAAGAAGCTAGATTTGGAGACTGCCCTAAATGCTTGGCTGCTTAGAAAGGTTAATTACTTGCTTCTAAACAGCAAACAAACAAAAAGGAAAAGTCAAGAGCTCTGAAAGTTGAGTCCTATTTCCTGAACTTTTTGAGATGGAGATGCTTATTTAAGAATTGGATCAAGAAGTGTTTATGAAGTACAAGTAAGAAGAGGAAAGTCAGGTTATCCTGTTACCGTTTTTCTTTTACAGAGTACATTAAATTATGTTTCAAAGAATGAGGCAAATTATGACTTTTTTTCCCAATTTATCTTCCATTGACCAAAATGTTCTGTCCAAAAGCCAATTTTTTTTTTTCTGTCAAAGAGGGCATTTGGGTGGAAAGAAATCACCAGCCTGTGAAATCTCATTGATTTGAAAGCTTCAGGTTACGTTAGGGGTCAAGATTTACATTTTCTACCGTGGTGCTGTCCTCGGCCATTTTGATCGGGAGGACACTGTCTCAGAGGTCACTGCCTTCAGAGCGGTGGCCCAGCCGTGGACAGAGAGGGCCGTTACACTCGAGGACGTGTGGAGTTAGAGAGGGAAAGCTGGGTGGAGGCAGAGCGGATTAAATTCACCCGTTCACTCATCAGGTATTTACTGAGCACCCAACGCTGGATGAGATGCACAATGAGGTGTTTGGAACCTGACAGCAAATGGGATTGGATCCCCATCTGCAGAGACTTGTATTCTTGGGATGGAAAATATATAAAACTAAGGATTCAACAAGTCAGTGAGATGGTATCAGATTGTGAAAAAAAATATGCTATGTAGGAAATAAACCCCTGGGCACTGGGTAGAAGGGAGACTCACAGGGTGACGTGTAAACCAAGAATTTACCAAGGGATACACGTGTGCCTGGGGAGGAGGATTCCAGACAAAGGAAATGGCTGAGGCAAGGCCCTGGAGGCGGGAATGAGCTGACTGTGTTTGAGAACCAGGAAACAGGCAGCGGGGGCAGGAGACGGGCATGGAGGGCGAGCTGGCCAACCCCGCAGGCCTGGGAAGCAGAGGGGAGGGGGCATCCTGGAGGCCACTGGTGGTCCAGGCAGGATGTGACGTCCTCATAAACACTGGACAGGCTGCGATGGCGGCCACGGGCGGGGATGCTTCTGGGAGGCTGTTTGCAGTTGCACTGGAGCAGAGTTGCGTGGCCTGTGCTGAGGTGAAGGAGGCGGAGAGCAGGTGAGAAGCAGCATATATTTTGCTGAGAGAATGCAGTGGACATTGTCGGCACCCCACACACATTCCCCAGGACAAGCACATAGGTCACCGGCCGAGAGCTTTTGGAACCAGCGATGGCGGCAGTTGAGGGGTCCCAGCAGAGCCTGGTACTGGGTGGACCGGGACGACTTGCGTAACAGCATGGGGTGGAACTTGGCGTGTGACTGCGAGGCCTTGTCCTCTCTCAGGAGTCTCCCTCCCGCCCTCGGCCTGGCCGCGGCTCCCTCAGCCCCGTCAGATCTTCAGGTGGCCGCAGCTTTGGCCGATTCCGGGACCGAAACATCCTGAGAAAGCTGAAGCCACATCCACACCGCTAAACTGCTCCCAAATTCTTGACCCACAGAAACTGAGATGATAAATGTTTGTGGTCACAAGCCGCTGAGTTCAGGGTCGTTTGTCACGCAGCAAGAGATAACTAATACCACCATGTCCTTTGGGTGGGAGGGCTGCGAGGTGTGCTGGACACTGCCAGAGAAGTGCTGCTGAAACCACCTCTCAAGAAGCGACTCGGGGCGCCTCTCCCCACCTCCACACTCAGTGACGGCACCGCCCTGGTGGGAGCAGTGACGCCATGAAAGTGGGCAAACGCGGTAAATCTGTGCTTTATCTGGAACAGCCCTGGGGCTCCTGGTGGGAGTGAGTCCCAGCGCCCCACAGATGTGGCAGGCTCTGCTGGCTTCCTTGCCTTCCTTGTCTCACTTCCCACTTCTGTGTTGGTGCCTCCTTGGAATAAACTCCAAAACAAGTCACTTGCTCTCCAATGCTTGTCCCAGGGTCTGCTTCTGGAGAAACCCAGTCTAAGACACGAGGCCATCGGGACTCACAGTTAAGAGACAGGAAAGGCTCCTGAGATGTTTACTTGTGCAACTGGCAGGTGGTCCAGCTGTTTACTGAGGTGTTGGCTGAATGGCCAGAACGCCATCGAATGGCATCAGCAGGAACTCCTCTGTGGCATTAATTCTCTAAGCGAAATCCTCGTGGAAAGCGGGTGGCACATGGGCTCAAGGTGAGCAGCCATCACCAGTCTTCAGTTTGTCGGCGTGTGTGTTCTGTCTTGCTTTTGAACAAGTATCTTCTCCTTTCCCAGACTTCTCACCTGTGGAAGTGAAGTGATGTACAACAGTGGAGCCTGCTCTCACTTTCACACTCAGCAGAACAGACACAAATACAGTAGATCCTTCAATCAAACGCATTTTGAGGCCTAGGATTACTGGGGTGTAAGGTGGTATTTAAACAGCTATTGGGTGTTTTTCAATAAAGAACTACACAAAAAAAGACAAGCCGGAATTACCTAGAGTCACAGTTCAGAAGCAGCAAAAGAGAAAATGTTGCTCATTCCTCCCTAAATTACTCTTCCCTGTTTATATCTAAGTTACTCCTGCCCCCGGGCAGACAGGAAGTGCTAGAGGCTTCTGCTTCTTAATAATTGACTACAGTGAAAGCAAATGGGCTCCTGATTTAAACAACCTGGGGATAGGAAAGCTTGTTTCTGGTGGAGTGACTCTCAGGCCACAAACTCAGATATGCAAAAAAATACAATCTTCTTTTTCTTTCTATAACTGAAATTAATTTTTCTTATGACTTCTTTTCCCTTTAGGAGAATAATTTAATTTCAAGCAATTCAGATCAGAGCTTCTTCCTCTCTCCCTGGGGATGCATCCACGTTCCAGTAGACTGAAGCAGTGTGATGCAGTTGCACTGGGAGTGGGCCGGGAGCCCGGCCTGGGAGTGGGTGGGGGGCCGGTGGATCCTACAGGCATCCAGGAGAGCTCTTCCCGGCCCCGCTGCTTCTGGCGTACCCGGTGCTGCTCTGAGATTCACGGAATGTTCCGGTGCTCCCAGGCCTTGCTGGGCCTAAGGGAAACCTGGTGGCGCTCCTGTGTGCTTCAAGTCCTTCGCTGCCAAGCCCCGGTGGGCTCCAGGGAATTCTCTGACTGGGTTTTCAGGAACCCCTGCTCCCTCAGTCTCCTGGACTGCAGCGACAGGTCACCACAAACAACAGACGTGTCCTCTCACGGTTCTGGAGGCCGAAGTCGGAAGTCAAGCCGTCAGCGGACCGCACTGCCCCTTCCTCGTTTGCCATCCCTGGTGTCCTTGGCTGGTGGCTGCGTGGCTCCCCTCTCTACCTCCGTCTTCGCAGGGCCGTCTCCTCTGCCTCGCTAGGAGGCTCCACGTGACGGCATTTTAGGCCCACCTGGCAACGCACGATCAGTTTCCACTCTTAAGATCCTCGCCGTGACCAAGGCAGTGTCCTCAGGGGTTGGGGGTCAGGACGTGGACACGTCTTTTGGGGACCACCATCCAGCCCACTGCATCTGCCGTAACGGAAATTCATTGTAGAAGAGTCGAGATGCATGTCTCACAGACTTGAGTTCCAGTACTGCGTGTGTACTTGCTACGTTTAATTTTTTTAACGTGAGTTTCATTAGTCACTGGCCCCAAAGGTTATTCTACGAGAGGACTCTCCAGAGTTCCTCTTTGCAGGGGAAGTGTACAAGCTAGGCTTGAAGTGTGCTTTCCCCCACACGGTGGCCAAGTAGAAATTGACCCCTGGGAATTGTTTTGTTCTCCATTTGGACGCCTCCTCCTCTCCTGCAGGTGGCACAAGGCATGGACTCGGGTCAGGCAGCCTGGGGCAGACCCGGCCTCCGCTGCTTTCCAGCTAGATGCCGTTCACCAAAGGAGCCCGTTCTCCTGAGCCCGGTCTCCTCACCTCGAGGGGAGAGGCATCAGTGTCCTAACTCCACTTTCGGGACACTGCTTGGCCCGCATCCCACCTAACCCCCGCAGTGGGCTTAGGAGAGAGGTGGTGTCCTTTTCTCCATCGGGAAGGAGGGCCTGGGCTTAGAGCGGTGAGTGAGCTCACGCAGTGCGGCCCTGCTGGCAAAGGTGGAGCTGCCCGGAGCCCGAAGGCCTGGCTCAGGGATGCTAGGGGCAGAGCCCACCCGAGGGTCTCTTGTGAGGATGGAATATGAAAATGCAACTTGTGCCCCTAGCACAGTGCTTGTGCGTGCTTGGTAAATGTCGGGCGCACTCGGGGTCACCCACTTGTCCAGAGAGCAGGCTGGAGTCTTGCTCCATCTCTCCAGCGTGGTGACTCCAGGATAGCTGGGCTAGAGTCCTTACGGGCAGCTCAGGACCCCAAAGTGGTTCCCCAAGACAGAGCAGCAGGCTGGGCAGCCGGACCTGGCCTCGTGGCGTGGAGGTCACTGCCACTGTGTCCTGTTGGTAAAAGTTCCACCGCAGCTCAACGGGCGGGGACGTACGAGCCTTTGGCATGGGGGCTATATCCATGGGGCTACCATTGGAAAAGACCACCTGCCACAGGCAGGAATTCTGCAAACAATAAAGAGAACTGAAAGGGAAGACGAGGCTCTGGGTTTTGGGTGGTGGGAAGAGAAAGGTGATCATCAGCCCAGAAGAATCTCCCAAAGAGAAGGAGCTGTTCAGCATCTGCAGTCACACACTATTTGCTGCTGACCCCAGTCCCCGCACCCAGGCTTGGATTTTTTAAGCGCATCCTGATAATGAGGGCTTTTTGTCTGATTCAGACTGTACCTGCGTTTCTGAAGAGCTGGCTTTGTGACTTCCAAAGAGGTGCCTCTGTAGCTTGGTGAATTCGCTTCATTTGGAGCAATTTATTGAAAAAGGTAGAACTCTCTAATGCTGTGGCGAGAATAGGCCAGAGAAGAGAAAGGAGCGCAGCTGCCAAAAGTCTCCTTCCTCATTAGCCCAGCATTTTCTGCAGCTTCAGAGAAGTCATTCTCTCCTACTTGGTCTTGACTAATTTATCTCCTCTCCCAGTTAAACTGAGTAACTCCTCCTGCCGGTTTGTTCCTTATCGCCCAGGGAGAAGGATGAGGAGCTCCGGGCAATTCAGACTGGGGAGAAGGGAAGGGAGTGTAGCATTTAGAGAGCACCCAGGAATTCCAGAGAACGTCTCTCCCAGCTCCCTCCTCTCCGCTTCACTCCTGTTTTAAAGCTACTACCATCTATTGACCAATTACTGACAAGACAAGAAATACACACAGTCAGTAGACATCTGAACAATGTTCAAAGGGTTGCAAATGAAAAGAGTCCTCCTCTGTCATCTTTCACTTTGGCAACGCTTTTGGGCGCAATCGTTCTAATGAATTTGCTCCAAGCTGGTGAGTGAGTGGAGAAAGCCACCTGGGCCGGTGGGTTTTTAAGTATTACAAGCTATCGGAGAACAACTGGCAAATTTAGAAAATGTGCGTAAGTCATTCCAAAATACGGATGGGCTGTCGAAAAGGAGCAGCCGCACGAAGAAAAGCAAACGGAATAACTGATGATGAAGGAAGCAGAAGTCGTCCAGAGAACAGCAGACAACTGGAAGAAATCCTAATTATAATCTCCAGAGCAACCATGCCCAGGAAACACGAACATGAAACAGGAGCCATCAGGTAACAAAGAAATGCTCCTGGAAATTTAAAAATAGCATTGCTGAAATTAAAAACTAAATTGAATGGCTGGAAGATAAACTGGAGGAATTGTGCCAGAATATAACATCAGATGTCATCGGCAGAAACTATGAGGGGCTCTGGGAAAAAAGACACTAGAGATGATGGAAGGAAGAAAAATATCAGAAATAATAAATGACAATTTCCCAGAACCACAGAGAGATGTGCGTCTTTAGGGTAAGAGAATTCACGTAAAGCGAACACAAGACATTTTTAAATATCTATGCCTATCAAATCCTCATAAAATTTAAAAGTTTTAAAGATAAAAAGAATATTCTAAAAACTCCAAGAGAGTAAAAACATCCACCTGTAAAGGAATTCAGAATCAGACTTGCATCAAACTTCCTATCAGCAACATTCAGTGCCACAAAAATGTGGAATAATTCCTTCAAATTCTAAATAAAAGTTATCTTGGGTCTAGAACCAGCCAAACTTTCATGCAACGGCAAGTGCAAAGTAAGACCCAGGAACCCTGCCCATCTTTGAGGAAGTTACTTGTGGATGACAATGAGGCTGAAGCCCCGGAAGAAGGCAATGTGGGGCCCAGGAAGTGGCAGCACTAAATTGTCCCCTGGAAGGAAGGGAAGGTGACATGGCTGCAGAAGTTCCAGGGTGCCACTGCATCACATCAGAGAAAGAAGTCAGTGCCTCCCTGGGTAATTCCTTAGGCAGAAAACCTGAGGGATTTGTTTCGGTGGAAGGAATGAGGGGAAAACTGGAAGAACTTAGCAACCTGGAACCTGAGAATCCTGGACAAGCAACAACCTACAGAAAGTTGTAGACCTGTGTTGAAACGAGGGTCTCTTGGTTCTTGACAAGGGCAGCATTTCTTTTTTTTTTTTTGGGGGGGGGGGGGGGGGGGGGGGCGGGCCGGGGGGAGATATCCCGGGCGGGGGATTGAGCCCGGGACCTCATATGTGGGAAGCCAGCATGCAACCACTGAGCCACCTGGGCTCCCCTGAGTTAGTTTTCTCATTTGTTCTGCTTGTTTTTGTTTTTAGGAGGCACTGGGATCCAAACCCAGGAACTCCCATGTGGGAGGCAGGCACTCAACTGCTTGAGCCACATCTACTCCCTGCATTTCCTTTTTTGATGGCATGGGGGTCATTTTATTAGGACTGAAGTACGGGAAATTGTGTTTGGTACTCTACAATCTGAGATGAAAATACTGATTTTCACCACAATGAAGCAGGCTTCATAGAGGGAATCAATAGATGGATCTGGAACCTGGCAAAAGGTCCACGTGGACCTCAGTGCCCCAAGATAGCTGCTGGAAGACACTTGGGAGATTTCTCCCCGAAGCCAGGAGAAGCCCCCATTGTTCTTCAGAGGCCCTATAATTGGGCCCTCCTAGGGGATTGGTGGGTGGGGTAATCAATCAAAACAGCAAACACCTGGGACTCCGCCCGTGCACTTAGCAAAGGGGCGGAATAATTAACAGTTTTAAAAGCAGGTGCAAAGGCCAACTCCCTCCTGCTCTAGCTCCCAGCAGCTCCGGCTCTGCTGCTCCCGGTCCCAGTCCCGGTCCCAGTCCCGTGGCTTGTGCGCCCTGCTCTCCACCTGCTCTCCACCTGCTCTCGCCGTGTGCTCCCTGCACCGACCAGCACGCAAGTAAAGCCTGGGCATTTATGCTCTCCAATGGGGACTGCAGTCTGTGAACCAGCCCCTCATGATGTGCTCAGTGGGTTTATTTTCAACAATGAGAATCAACGTATTGTTAAAGCAGAGAGTCTTTACTGGGGGTTGCCAAACGAATAGGAGGGGAGAGAAAGAGGTGCGAGAGGGGGAGAAAGGGAGGCAGGGGAAGCACTTACATTTCCGTCCTGTCACGTGGACAGCACAACGTACTGCTGCTGGCTCGAGCAGCAGAGATGGAAACACGTGGAATCCATCCATGTCGCTGATGAGACGGTAACAGTAAGTCGAGGAGCCCCCCTCTACAATTTAGAGGGGAAGGTGGCAGGGCGGCAAGCGAGCTGAGAGTCCTTAAATAACATGGAATGGTGACCAAATGAGGAGCAGTGGTGTCACAGCTTCCAGCTGGGTGGTTCCCAGAAAGTCTTGTCCTTGGGGCTAATCCACAGCTGGGGGCAGGGGTGGGATTACCTCCCGGAGGCCTGACCCGAGGTGATCTTGGCCCTCTTGTTGGGGTCCTTTAGAAACTTTAGGGCTGAAAGCAGAGCGGCACAGAGAAGGCGAGACGGGGAAACCCCAGAGCTGCGAGGCTGGGATCAGCAGAGCCACCCCAAGACGCCGAGAGAGAGAGAGGGGCCTGGAGGGGAGGGACTGGAGCGAGCCCGTGGCCCCCAGCTGAGCTCCTGGCTGGAGGGGCAGGCAGAGGCCACCCACCGTAAAGGCCAGCCCATTTCGGGATACTGCTCCCAGGCTTTTAGCAAACAAGCTGTCGATGCAGATGGAGCTTGGTGCCTCAGTCGCCATCTAGCTCAAATGAGAACTGGTTCAAGAGCCTCGCTTCCGGGGAGGAGACCAGGACGTGGCTGAGGTTTAGCTCAGGCCAGGAACCTGAGCAGACTGCTGGGGTGACCTGAATGTAAAAAATCGCTTTGTGGGCCTGAAAAGTGTTCTAAAAAATAAACCGAGGGAAAAGTAGTTCACAGAAATGCATGTACCATATGAGCCCGATCTTGTGTTTTTAGTGTGTGAGTTTGTAGGGGAAGAGTAGCTGGTTGGAGCCGCTGCGTCTTTTGTGTGCTAGGAGTGAGGGGGACTTATTTTCTCTATACTTCTCTGTATTTTCCAAATTTCCCACAATAAATATATATTGCTCATATAATCAGGGGGAAAAATGCTATTTTCACAAGTCCTAGAGAATAACCTGTGGCTAGGTGTTAGGCTAAAAGTAAACAGACTTAAAAGGGGGTGCAGAGCAAGTTTATTGAGCTGAAGTGGCATTAATGCAGGAGCAGTACCCGAAGAGGTTTCTGCTCAAAAGGTTGAGGGGGGGAGCAGTTCATATGGCTGCTGAAGACAAAGGGAAGGTGGGGGGAGATGGGGAGGGGCGATGGGCACGTGAACTATGGGGCGGGTGGGGGGGACACTCAAAGCAGAGTGTCTTTGAGACCCAGTTCGTTAACTGGTAACTGGGATGTTGATGTAAATTGTGGCCCCCCGGGGAGGACCAGCGGACGTGGCTGGTGCCGGCCTGAGTTTTCGTCTGGGGCCCCCCGGGAGGACCAGTGGACGTGGCTGGTGCCGGCCTGCCTGTTCTGTACCAGGTGGTCTTCCTGGGCAGTACCACGAAGGACGTTGGTGTGTCCACCTGCTTCCGTTAGTCTCTGTTTCTTCCTTGTAATCCCCTGGATAAGCTCAAGCACATCAAGATGGTCAGTCAAATCATTGGCCCTTCTAATTTCACATAACAAGCTGGAGAGTGGGGCCCCTTCCGTATTTTGCCGGCGGAAAGTTCAGTCCCTCCAGAGCTTAGAGATCTAGCCCATGCCCAAGGCTGAGGACGGCTTCCCGCGGCCGTCTCGGTTAAGCTGGCGCACCAAAGCCAGGTACTGGCCTTACTCCGCCGGTGCCGCCACGCGTATCTGCTGGAGGGTCTCGGCAGGGCAGAAACATCAGTGCCTGGGACGCTGGGACCCCAGGAACCAGGGTCTCGATCTTAACCAGGCCTTACAGGTCGTGGAGCAAGGGACCCAGACGCAGCTGCGCAAGTCGGCGCTTCTCTACCGTCCTGTGTGCGAGAGCCGCCTGGGGCTCTCTTGGTCAGTGCAGGTCCTGGTTCAGCCTGTCTGGGGGATGGCCTGATCTGCCACTCCAATCAGCATCCAGGTCCACAGAATGCACCTTGAGTGGCAGGGCAGGTAATGCAGGACCTGGTGAAGGGCAAAGGGGAGTGGAGCCAGAGGTCGTGCTCCAGCCGAAGGCGAGGTGAACAGTAATGCTCTGCGGGAAAAGCAAAACTGCCTGACGCAGGCAGCACAGGACGCCCACCTTCGCCCTCCTAAGGAAACAGGAGCCAGCCAGTTCCCACCTAAGCTGTTTTATGGGCAGAGCTGTTCTTCCCAAAGCCATTGGCTACAAACCCACTCAGCAGTTAGACCTGGCTCGAACCCTGACCGGGATTCCTCTCCAAAATATATACCCAAAGTTGACAGCAGGTGTCCAAACAAAACCTTGAACAAAACTGTTCATAGTATTACTACTAACAATAGCGAAAAGGCAAATGTCAATCAGGGGATGGGTAGATAAGCAAATTGTGCTCGATCCCTGCCGCGGAATACAGCTCAGCCATAAGAGGGAGTGAAGCTCTGATCCAGGCTGCAACAGGGCCACATGTTACCTGAGTCCATTCATGTGACGTGTCCAGAACAGGCTAATCCACAGGTGCAGAGAGCGGGCTGGGTGGATGGGGTGACGGGAGGGCGATAGCTGAAGGGGACAGAGCTTCTCTTTGTGTTGATGACAATGGTCTGCAGTTGACTATGGTGACGGTTGCACCCATCTTTGATTGTAATAAAAACCATTGGGGAGCTGAAGTCTAGTCTTCAGACCCCCTCCATTGGGAGAGCTTCCCAATAAACGTCCTGCCTGCAATTAAAAAAAAAAAAAAAAAAAATCCATTGGGTGGTGCTCTTTAAAAAAAGATAAAAGCAAGAAAAGCCCTGGCTCAGGCACTTCCTCGCGGAGAAGTCTTTAGAAAACTAGTGCTTTCCTCCTGGGCGGGCTCAGCTGTGAGGCGGGTTGGTGCCTAACTTCAGGCCCGGTGGGAAGACTCTCTCTGCCCGTGTTTCGACTCGCTGCAACTACTTAAGAGAGAGAGACAGTGCTCTCACCACCAGGATTCCCAGTTGTTACTGCGAGGAATCACTGATTCTTCCTTTATTACTGTGTTCAGACTGGACCGGAAAGAAACCTCTGGGAGTTGGTGGCTGTGTGCCAGGCGGGGTTTCCTTTAAGCTGCCGTGCCCCGCAAGTGCCAGCATTGTCCTTGCTCCGGGGAGGAGAGCTCGCACAGGACATAAGTCCCGAGGGCTCTGTCAGACCACAGGCCCTAGCTGGGCAGCCTGGCAAGCCAGGCACGCGCCTGCCCCACCGTGTCCGTGTTGCCGGCAGCTCTTCACAGGGAAATGGACTGTTGGCTAATGTTTCCGTGACAGCGAGTGATCAAACTCCGCTCCCTCCAGAGAAGAGAGAACTCCACCTCAGTTCCACACACCCTTGGCCCAAACTGTAAGCTCCGACTCTTTTGATCAATCAAGAATGCTTTTCCCTCAGAAATGGTGTTTTTCTGCCGTTCCCTTGTGAAGAAAATTGAGGATGTTTCACTTTCCTTTGGAAGCAGCTGGAAATTTGCCTTTTCCCATCAGTGTCACGGGCAGACAGTTTTCTTTCTTTAGTTCTGAAAATGATCGATCTAGCAACAGCCTCGGCAGTTTTCTCTGAGCCAGCCACGTTCTCTTGTACCCATAGCGCATTACTATTGGCAAAATGTGGCCGCGCTCCCATCCGGGGGAGGGGGAGGCGAGCTCTGTAGCTGGGTCAGAGCAAAGCTCCCCGCCCGGCCCCTGGGACAGGCAGATCGCCATCGTGGTCGGCTCAGGTGGGCTCTGAGGACACGCTCAAACGGCCCCGCTGTGAAAAGAGGTCTCCAAAAGCGGCCATCAGATGCAGGGCCCAGCAGGGCCCCGACGCCCGGCCCAGCGGGCCTGCCTGGGCCCACCCCGGCCCTACCCGAGGAAGGAGCGGGGTGCCGGGGTGTGGCCGGGGGGCAGCTGTCTGCAGAGGCTGTGAGCCAAGCTGGCTGGTGCAGGGGCAGGTGAGGCCTCTCCACGCGCAGGAGAAAGATGGGGGGTGTCAGGAAGGGCTCGGGGGCCGCAGACCAGGCATGGGGGCTGTGCTCCCTGCTGTCCGTGTTGAATTCCGTCTTCTGGCCTCCAGCCTGGGAGAGGAATCATCTCTGTCGTGACGAGTCACCCCCGTGTGGCAGGGTTTATGGCAGCCCCAGGACCCCAAGGTGCATCCACGCGAAGTGGACGTCCCTGGCCCTGCCACCTTCTGGTCTCTCTGGTGGCCTCTGGGACAGGGCAGCCGGGCCAGCGCTTCCACCCGAGGCTGTGAACTGGGGCACGACTCGGCCCGCGGCCCAAGGCGCTGTCCCCTCCTTTGTGACCAGCAGCGACTAGTCAGCATTAGGAGTCCAGCGCCGTTGCCACAGCAACCGCTTTCAGGTTGCCTCGTCTCCGCTCAGGTTCTTCTCGCCCGTGAGATCCAAATTTTTATTTTATAAAAAATGTAATGTGTTCTAATTATTCTGAAGCGGCTACCTCCATAATTGATTTTCACGTGAAAGAACACAGGTTCCCTGTGCGTCCTGCTCAAAGTGTGATTACGCCTTTCTCGGGAACAGGCGCGTCGGCACGCTCGCAGGCCTGGTCCCACGAAGGAGGGTTTGAAACTCTGCTTCCAGGAGGGAGAGCAGGACTGGGGGCTGCCCCGCAGCCTCTAGAGGAGGGCACTGGCTTCCGGAGGCTTCCGGAGGGGGTCCCTGCGTGACAAGGGAGGAGAGGGAGTAACTGAGCTTGCTTTCTTACTATTACAGGGAAGTTGTGGGTTTACAGAGGAATCCTGCATATAATATAGGGTTCCCGTGTGCCGCCCTGCTAGTATCGCCTGCCTTGGCGTGGCGTGTGTCACAGCTGATGATAGCCCATTTTTATAACTGTACTATTAGCGATACTCCATGGTTTAACTTTGGGTCCAGGGTTTGTATTGCACAGTCCCATGGAGTTTTAATTTTTTTTTTTATTTGAGTACTCTATATATACAATCTTTTATTTTTCGCCTCAGCAGGACATTTGCTGTACAAATGTCAGGAATAATGCTGGAATCTGTTCACTCATAACTGCTTCCCCGATCATATATTTATAATTTGGTTTTGCGAGTGTGGTAGCGGTGGCTTCCCTCTTGGGAGTGCAAACTCGAGGGTACATATTAAACCTTGGTTAAATAAAAAAATCAATTGGGTAAAATAAAATGGTTAAAATAAAATGAATTCCCAGATCTGCCAGGGCCCTTCAGTTCATATCTTTCTGCAAGTGGAAATGTGGCTTTGGAAGGGAGTTATCCGGGCTCAGCAATGGAGCCTAAAGTACCACGCCCCAGGAACAGGTCTGCCCAGTGCCAAGTGCAGGCGTGTCTTCACTTTAATGCTATGTAATGAATGTCCAATTCATTCACTGTGGCCCCGAAAGAAACACTGCGATGTTACTAGCAGAGAGCAGGAAAATGAAATGGAAGGGGAGAACAGCTAAAAACAGCAGACTTTGCAGTACGTTTTTTCCCTCTTGCCATAGTTAACATCTTGTGGTTTTGACATCTTGTCTTTAAGTCAATAGCAAATTTTTACTACTTTTCCTCTTTAGTTTTTTATCTATCTTTTTACTTCCCTCTCTTCACCTCCACTCCTATGCCAGTAGCCACTGGTGCTTGAAAAGATAACAAGATCCTTAGTCCTAGGTAAACAGTTATATGGGGTTTTTGCGAGGCACAGCTCTGGGAGGCTGTCGGCTCAGTCAGCGGTGAGCTTGCCTGCGTCACCTGGGCAATGCTGAAATAGCTTACGGAGTTGAGCTCAGCCCTCATCAGAGCAAATCCGACCTCTCCAAAGGGTAACGCAGTGGCGGCTGAAGGCCGAGTTCTCTGGTTCAGAGCCTGAGAAGGTTGGTTATAACTTCCTCTCAGATCCCCTTTTCCGTTTCTGCAGAGAAGCTAGCGTAGGAGGGTTGGCTGAGGAAGTGGTTCATTTGGGAGAAGAGCCTGCTTCCTTCTGGGCGATGGAGACATTTCAGAGCTCCAGCTATCCACAACCACTGTACCATACGCTTTAAAACGGCTGCTTGATCTTTCATGGATTTCACCTCAGAAAAAAACAAAAGGCCAAATACTGTATGCTCTCACTGACATGAAATAATTAGGACAAGCAAATTCATAGAGTGAGAAACCAGGACACGGGTAGCCAGGGGCCGGAGCGGGGGTGGGGAATGGGGCGTCAGATCTTAACGGGCTCAGTTTCCATCTGAGGTGACGAAGAGTTTTGGTCACAGGTGGTGGTGATGGTGACAAGACTGTGAAAGTAACTAACACCTCTGAATTGTAGAACCGAACGTGACTGAGAGGGGAGATTGCAGGTCGTCTATATGTGCCCAGAATGAAAACCTGTTAAACCACAGAACTGTGCAGCACAATAAACCCTAACGCAGACCATGGGCTACAGACGACAAAGCATCACTATGGCCGTATCCCGTTGATTGTAACAAAGCTTCCACCCCAATGCAAAGTGTTTGTAACAGAGAAATCCGTGTACGAGGGGAGCTGGACTGCAACTCTGAACTTGCTAGCATGATTTTTCTGTAAACCTATTAACTTCTCAAATTAAAAAAAAAAAAAAAAAAAAATTTTTTTAGAACGATAATGAGCAAAAAAAAAGTACAAGAGCAGATCCCAGCCAGCACTTTAATGCCAACTGGGGTCTCTGGCGACATTTGGGGCGACGTGCACCCGGTTTCTCTGGTCTCACCCTGGGCCTCCCCACCTCTCCGTCACAGCCCTCCCTCGCCTGGCAAGCTCGCCTGTGACCTCGCAGCCCTCCACCTCCACCAGCCCCCAGGACCTGCGCTGGCAGGAAGGGAACTCTCCTGAGGGGAGAAGGGTTAAATGGGGACCCCCAGCAAAGACATGCTCAAGTCCTAACCCCGGCCCATGAATCTGGCCCTGTTTGGAAACAGGGTCTGTGATCAGGGTGGGCTTCATCCAGTAGGACTGACGTCCACAGACAGATGCTGGAGAAAGGTGGAAGAGGCAGAGCTGGGGCGATGCCACGAGCCAGGGCACGGCATGGAAGGCCGGCCTCCGGGAAGAGGCCAGCGAGGGCTCCCCTGCGGGTTCCGGAACCCCTGGCTGTCCCTCTCCTGGCTGAGAGCCAGTCAGCTTCTGTTGTGGTAAGATATTCCATTAGTGGTACTTCGTTCTGCAGCCCTAGGAAAACAAGGCAGACTACAGGCTCTTTAACTGGAAGTGTGGGGTAAGGGCAGCGATATGAAATTCCTAAAACAGACTTTACAGAGAAATTGTAAAAAGTAAAATATTACTGCCATATGGTCGTGAGACCCATACTTCTTAATAAAATTAAGGTGAAGATAGATGACTGTTTTCCAGCATGTGTAATTGCTGAAAATTCATCATGAAGATTGTGTCTAAAAAGTGATATATATTATAATTACAGATTTCATAATGTATTGTTAGGATTATAACCGAGAAGAGGCAGTCCCCAGCTCCCATGCCCCTTACACCTAAACCTGTGGCTTGACTTTTGACATATTTTCAGGAATTGGGTAGGAAAACGGGGGCTACCTGGGATGGAATGATGGAAGGTTCTGGAATCCAGCAGGCCTGTGTTTCCATGGGGCTCCACGACTCTCATTTACTGAGATTTTGGTCTTTAATTTACATGAATTTGAATAATGTGCATATGAAAGAAAAAGTGGGATGACTCTAGAATATCAATAAAATCTCAATTACCAACAAAATTTGAAATAATATGAATCCTCTAAATCAAAAATTTACAGAGTCACATAAATTTAAAGTTGGCAAACAAGGTAAATTGCAGCCCACATGCCATCTCCTGCTGCATTTTGGTCCCATTTTTAACCAGGAAAACAGAATTATCCCCCAGCTTTTATCGGGCATGTCTTGAATGAAATCTTGAAGATGTTTGGGGATGCATCTCTCCCAAGAGTCGTTGTCCTAAATTCTGATGCTTATAAGTTCGCAAGTGAAGAAATACTAATAGCTGCTGAACATTTGAAAAGATTCTCAGATACACTGAGTTTGGGGGAAAAAACACAAATTATTTTTATATTTTAACTTTAATTTTTATATTTAATCTCTGTCGGAGATTAGAACACGATGAAGTCCAGTTATACCCTCTTACGCGGTTTGTGGCCCTGTGAATTCGCACAACCAGCTCAGAGGGCAATCCAGCAGCAGCTCCAAGGGTCCAAGAGGAACTGTCGACCCAGGTTTCTACTCCAACCAGTGAATAGCCGGGAGCCGAGCTCGGGCGACTTTCTCAACAGGATTCCTCACGGGAGTCCCAGGACAACGGTTTGAGTCGCTACAGTCTGTTCTCCAGGGGCCATTGTTGTAGGTTGAATTTTGTTCCCAAAAAGACACGTGGAAGTCCTCAGCCCTGGTACCTCTGATGTGGCTTTTCTTAGAAATAGATGTAACTAACTAAGTTGAGGTCCTAAATCCAATGCACTTGGTGTCTTTATAAGAAGAGGAAATTTGGCCACGGAGAGAAGATGGAGCGATTGGCGCTGCCACAAGCCAGAGCCCCTGGGGCCACCAGGAGCTGGAGGAAGCAGGAAGCCTCCTCCTGGGAGCTTCAGGGGGAGTACAGTCACCCACCAACACCTTGACTTTGGGCTTCTGGTCTCCAAAGCAGTGAGAGAATAAGTTTCTGTTGTCTTAAGCCTCCAAGTTTGGGGTGATTTGTTATGGCAGCCACAGAAACTGGTAGAGTGGTAGATAACTAGGCCCCTTCTATTCACAAGGAGAGAGCTTGATCCCTTACACATAAGGGACGCTGGAGGGCAGGCGGGCACGCTGCTTCTGGTGAACGCTGGTGGAGAAAAGTCATGGGCGTCGCAGAGGCCACTGCTACCTTGTTGGTAATGCTGACCAACTGAAAATGGCCCAAGTGTTCAGCCCAAGGAAGGAATGGTTGAATGATCTGTGGTACATTTAAGCCACAGAAGAGCAGGCAGCTTATGAAGAGATTAGCGTGGAGGCATACTTACTGACCTAATAGTATTTGCAGGAGAAACTGTTCGATTTAAAAGAAAGCTGCACTACGAGATACCACTTCACACACACTAGGACACAGGCCACTATATATTTTGTCATAACTTACAAAATTGCGCAAGACAGAGTGTAAACTATAATGTAAACTATAATCCATGGTTAGTGGCAATGCTTTGATGCATATTCATCAATTGTAGCAAAGGTACCACATTTTAATGTGGGAAAGTGTGGGAGGGGGAGGGAGTGGGGCATACGGGAATCCCCTATATCTTTTATGTAACATTTATGTAATCTAAAGTGTTTTTTTTTAATTTAAGAAATGGCAAGGGTTGGCAAGGGCGTGGAGAAACTGGAAACTCCTAGGCTGCTGGTGGGAATGTAAGATGGTGCAGCCACTTTGGGGAAAGTCTGGCACTTCCTCCAAAGCGTAAACATAGAGAAAACATAAGACCCGACTACACTCCTGAGTACATGTCCGCGAGAAATGAAAGTACACGGCCACACGAAAGCTTGTATGCGGATATTCATAGCAGCATTATTCTTCATAGCCGAAGGTGGAAAACTCAAAGCCACCAACTGGTGAATGAGAAAACAAGGTGTGACAGGTCCATACAATGAATACCATCCAGCCATGAAAAGGAACGAAGTGCTTCACATGCTCCAACACGGACAGGCATCGAAGACGCGGCGCTGAGTGAAAGAAGCCAGCCACAGAAGTCCGTGTCCCACGTGAGTCCACGTATAAGGAAAGTTCAGAATAAGCCGATCCAGACGTAGACGAGAGATCGCTGGGGACTGGAGGCAGGGGTGGGAGGCGACTGCGCTTGGGGACGGGGTTTCCTGCCGAGGTGATAGAACTGCTCTAAACTGACAGTGGTGGTGGCATAACTTTACACTCAAATCCATTGACCTGTACGCTTTAAAAGGGTGAAGTTAATGGTATGTGGATTCCGTATCAATAAAGCTGTCAACAAAAAAGATAGCAAGAGAGAAGCTAGAGTTGAAGGAGATGTTACCTGGGATTTGATTTTAAAACCAAACCCAAGGGTGGAGGGTAAAGGGTGGGGTGTTGGGGCTGGGGTCGGCTCTGTGCTGGAAGCTGCTGATGCTGGAGAGGGACATAAGGGCTCAGGCCACACTGTGCTCTGCTTTGTACATAGAATTTCCCCAAATATAAAGTTTTCTGAAATGAGAGGTAGATGAAACAAGGCTGAGAGGGTTATGGTAACTTTTGAAGCTGATTGAACTTGTGTGTGGTTGTATATTCTCTCCTTTTGTGTAGGTGTGAAACTCAATGATTAAAAAAAAAAGTTTAAGTAATGCAGAGATAACACGACCAGGCAGTCACGTTGTAGTTCAATCACTAACGGTGATGATGCATGTCGATGGAAGCACACAAAAACCCGGAAGATCATAAGCCGCTGCCAGGGGTTGCCTCTTGGTGGGCCGGGGCGGGGGAGCGCAGGGAACTTTGACTTATTACTTCACACGTTTTTGAAATGTTTGCATTTCTATAGTAAGGTGGTGTTTGAGAGCAAACATTAGGAGTAGGTCGGTTTTTAGTCCCGCTAATAAAGGAAGAGTAGCCCAGCCCTGCTCTTTGCGGCCCTCGGGGACAGGTGCACCCCACCCACCTTGCAGAGCCTTGGGGAGGTTAAAGGAGCTGCAAGTCCAAGGCAGCGGAGGCGCCGGGCCCAGAGGCCGCACCGTCTCCAGAGCTGTCAGTGGCTGGGAGTTACTTTTACTCTGCTGAAGTGTGGGCTTTTCACCCCCATGCTTGCCCCAGCACCTTTCCTCCTTGCGGCATGCCCCTTTTGCCCTTGCCCCAACAGTGCTTTTCATAGGCGTGAGTTGGCGCATCAGTGACAAATCCGCCTGGCAAGTCCCAGCACGGGTGAGGTGTCGGCACTGGAACGCCAAATGGTTCTCCAGAGGCCTGAAAATGATTGCTGTCCCCATGTGCCTGCCCTTCACCAGGTGAATGTCCCTGAGCAGACAGGCTCCGACCTCCAGAGGTTTGCCCTAGTGCCGGGAAGATTCTGAACGTCCCGCTGCTGACACCAAGCTCGGCACCCGGGGTTGGTTCGGATGTGATTACATCTTGCAGGTGATTTGCAGCAGATAAGACGATGCCAATAAGGACTTTTCCAATCACGCGGAAGAACAGACTGCAGGCTGCACTCACCACCGCCGACAGCGAGTTTCGAAAACGGAGGACATTTTTCCTTCAGGTGAAAAGGCTTTGTCCAGGCTTATCATGAAGCAGCTTTAAATAGCCTCGGAACGCATCCCCACCCAGGGTCCTGGAATTAAAGTCAGGCACAGGGAGATGGCTCGGAGCGTGGCCCCTCCGTCCCTGCCAACACACGCTTACACGCAGTCGTCAGCGGACCTACGGAAGCGCTGTGCACCCGAGGCAAACATGCCCATTACCAGATCGAGAAATTTCCCCTGTCTTCCACTGTCAATTTTGTCTGTTTTGCTAGAAGCAAAAGAAGAAATGTTTTTGGTATTCAAGAGCAAAAAGAGCCTGGCTTTGCTGAAACCTGGAACCGAATGTAATTTGGAGTTCTTAGGCTGCGGCCTGCGTCGCCCCAAGGAGCAGACGAGTTGGTAATTTTGTGCCCTTTGAGCTCTTTAGTGAGAGGAGGGAAACAAACCAATGTCCCTATTCATTTATTCATTCATCCAAGTAATGTTCTCACTATGCCCAGTTCTAGGCAATGGGATGCTGCGATTAATAAGATAAGCAAACTCCCTGCTCTCGTGGATTCGAGGGGAGAAAGAGACAATAAGGAGGGGAATAAGTAAGCCATTCTGTCAGTGGAATGTTATGATGCCATGCTACATCATGGGAGAACCATCCCAGTAAAGGAAGTCAGGCCCAAAAGTCCAGAGTGCATGCTCCCACTGATACGAAATGTCCAGGACAGGCAAGTCCATAGAGACAGAAAGGAGATCCATGGTTGCCAGGGGCTGGGGGGAGAAGGAAATAGCAGTGGCTGCTAATGGGTTGGGGGTCTCTCTCTGGGATGGTGAAAATGCCCTAAAATGGATTGTACGGATGGCCGCACAACTCTGTGAATGTGGGAAAACCCATTGAATCACACTCTTTAAACAGGTGAATTGTATGGTATGTGAATTGTATCTTAATAAAGCCATTTAAATAAAAGTTACGATGGTAGCTGTAGAGTTATTGCTGAGTAACATGCCACAAGCCAGCAGATGCCACCGCAGCCTGCAGAGAGCGGCTGTGGCTCAGGCCGTCAGGCACTCGCCTTTCGTGGGAAGTCCTGGGTTCAGTTCCCAGTGCCTCCTGAAGAAGGTGAGAAAACAATGAGCAGACAGAGAACTATCTAGGGGAGGGGGGGATACATAAAGAAAAATAAAGTAAATAAAATCTTTTTTTAAAAAAAAAAAAAAAGATTCTTTACAACAAACCCCTCCGGGACCAGCTTTGGGGACCAGCTTTGGGGACCAGAGGTGAGCAGAGACAATGGCCGAGGGGGAGAGGAGAGGAGACAGAGGACAACTGGGGCTCTGCAGAAAGCCCCCTCCCGAGCATGTCCTCCCCCCCAGCTTGGCTCACCTCTCACAGGACATCATGTTTCTCCGCCAGCCGAGTGACCTTCGCTGTGCCGGCTAAAGGAAACGCAGCCAGCGCACTCTTTATCGTAGGAAAGGAAATATATGGTTTCTCACTTTAAAAGGTTATGGGCCATTGACGCCCACTCTTCATATGTTAGAAGCGTATAAAATTTTTTGAGCAATGAAAGTGAATAACTTGCAGTCTGCATACAATAAAGTCATTTTCTTTTTTATTACAAAGCAGTTTGGTCCGAGATGATGGAAAGGTGTTAATCTTTTGGAAGGCTGGGTTTCTCTTTTCCTGTGGTCAAGGACGAGGGAAGACTTGGCAGCTCTCTAGGAGGTCATTTGTTGACTTGGAGGTTTTGTAGTGATCCCCCTAATAAGGTGGATGAGGGTAAATACCCTGAGGTTCGCCCCCAGGTTGCCATTTAGTTGGTTTGTGCGCTCCACACACCTCTCCCTAACGCGTCACACCTTTTGTGTGTCACACAAATCGGATGTGTTGGTCTGCAGTGCTGTGGCTTCCTGCCTGAGGCCACTCAGTGAGGACGGGGTCAAAAGTCGGGCCCCCTGGCCCAGCTGCAGTTTCCTACCTCTAGACATCCCTTAAGGGAAGGAAGGGACCAGACGGCCTCCTGAGGCCCCCGGCCCCTCTGCCCGGCGCCCTGTGGCCTGGGGGATTGCTGCCGGCCAGGAGGCGGCCTGGCCTGTGTGGACTAAGGAACCAGGGCCCCAGCCGCTGTGGGCGACGCGTGTTGACCTTGGGGGCCGCGTCCCTGCAAGGCAACCTGTGTGAGAGGGGGATCGAGTCAGCCTGGCAGTGGAATTGACGAGAGCGCGTGGCTGCGCCCCCTTCTCCATAATTCCTACCACGAGAAAGGACTTACACCGCTTTGTTTTCAACTGACCTGAAATTCCCGTAAAATCCACCATTTTAACGTGTACAATTCAGGGGTACTTAGTACACTGACATCCTTGTGCCACCACCGCCTCTAGTTCCAAAACATTTTCCTCACCCCAAAAAGAAGCCCCTTACCCTTTAGGGGTCACTCCCCGTTCCTGCGCCGTCCCCCAGCCTGCGGCACCCTCTACTTGCTGCCTATGGATTTGCCGCTCCGGATGGGGCGTCTGAGTGGAATCCTACCTTGTGGCTTTGTGTGCTTTGCTTCCGTCACTCAGCACAAGGTTCTCGAGAGCCATCCAGGAGGTGGCACGTATCAGTATCTCGTTCCTTTTTCTGGCTGATAATATGCCACTGCGTGGCTGGGCCGCCTTTTATTTACGCACTGGGGGGCCGCTGTGGAGACCGCTGCTCTGAGTCCTCACACACAAGGTCCCGTGTGAACAGACGTTTTCAGTCCCCTTGTGTGTAAACCGAGGAGTGGGATTGCTGGGTCGTACGGTAACTCTGAGGAACCACGAAACTGCTTTGGCCTTTTGAGTTTAATGTGTTTTGTGTTAAATAAAACAAAAGTATAGAAAACTGGGGGGGGGGCGGAATGGAGAGCTTAATTAATTATTATAAGGTGAATCCCCTGGCAACCACCACCGCACCCCAGAGACCTCTGTGTTCTTCCCAGCATACCCCCTACCACCACCCCCAAAAGCAGCCACTGCCCAAACTTCAGTGAGCACTAGAGCTTGGTGTCTTTCCGTTTGGGTCATCAAGGCCATGCTGAGAGGCTGGCTACCAGCGCAGTGCATGGACACGCCGTGCTTTACTTGACCAGTCTGCTCTTGACCGTTTGCGCTATTGCCAGTGTTTTGCTATGCCGTCCAGGGACCTTGGCTTTCATGTCTATGAAATAGGGCTAGAAGAAATCCCCCTTTGAAAGGATGTGGGGGAAAGCATTGCAAACTGCAGATGGGGGTCCAGGGTCCAGGGCTAGACCCCAGGAAATACTAGGAACTCATAAGAATTCAGAGAAAGAATATGGGGTTGAGCACACTCATTAGGAAGTGCCTTGCTATGTCAGTGCAGCAAATTATATTTTCCTAAATGAGCACAGCAGTCTCCTGCACGTGTTCTTCCTACAGCACGACAGAGGCTCCTTGCTGAGGTGGTCTGAGTCCCTCCCCCTGAATCTTGGTGGGACCCAGTGACTGCTAAGACCAATAGAGAATGTAGAACAGAGGCCAGGTGACTTCTAAGTTTAGGTCCTAAAACAGTACAGCTCTGACCTGGCTGTCTGTTGAGGAATGCTCACTCTGGGGGAAGAAAACTGCTTTCCAAGTCTGTAAGGAAGCCCACACTGGACCACATAGAGGGGCCACATGGAGAGACCCTGTGGAGAGAACCCATGGAGAGAACATATGGAGAAACTGCATGGAGAGACCAGATGGAGACCAGATGGAGAAACCGCATAGAGCGTGGGGAAGCTAGATGGAGAAGCCACATGGAGAGACCCCATGGAGAGAACCTATGGAGAAACCACACAGAGAGACCATGGAGAAACCGCATGAGGAAACTAGATGGAGAGACCCCGTGGAGAGACCCCATGGAGAGGCCAGATGGAGAGACCACAGGGCGAGACCAGATGGAGAGACCACATGAGAGGCACTGAGGCCCACATCCAACAGCACCAGCCTCTGACGTGGAGGTGGGCAATCCTTCTGAGGCTCCACTTCCCCAACCTCTTAGCCTTCCGTTGTGGCTCCAGGCATCATGGAAAATTGACAAACTGGCCCCATTGTGTCCCGCCCAAATTCCTGACCTCCAGAATCTGTGGGCATAATGAACTATGGTTTGATAGCATTCAATGTGGGGTGACATGCCAGATAGACATCATCACTGGACTAGTCAGATCTTCTTAAAATGGAATACACTCTACTGCACGGTGGTTTCCCGAAACTGGAGCAAAGGAGAGAATAAATCTGGGCCACCTGCTCTCAAGGAGTGTTAGACCGAGCAAAAGAAATGAGACAGATGAGACTCCTCTTCCAACTTTCCACCTTGTCAGAACTTGGTCATCACGTGATGGGGAAGGGAAACTTCCAGGGTGGCCTCCACATCACCCAACCCTAAATGGCTTGAGCAGTAGGGAAATGCATTCCCACCTAAACAGAGGTCCCCGGGGAGGACGCTCACAGGATTTTCAGTCCGAGGGTCAATGATGCTATCAAGGAATCGGATGCTCTCCAGCTTTCTACTCTGCCACTCATGGAGTGTGTGGCTTTTTCCTCGCAGAGCTCTCTTCAGGGTCTCAAGAGGCCAGCCCAGGTTTAGGTGCCACTGACAGGTGCTACCCATGAAAGGAGAGGCTGAGCAGCTACCTTCTGGAACGCATGTGTTCTCCAGGTGCCAAGCAGCCTCCTTGGACCTTTCTTTGGCTAGACTGGTTTCATATTCCCATTCCTAAGCAGTCCCTGTGGAGGGGCCAAGCATTCCGATAACGACAAGGTTCTCTTAGAGAGGAGGAGGGCAGGCTCCTTCGTACCTGCTGGAGGGGAGGTGTGGGAGCCCAGCGTCCTTGGAGAATGAAGATGCAGAAAGAGCTGAGTAGGGAAGGGTTCTGGGGAGAGCCCTTTAAAGCTCCTCCACCTTCCATTCAGGCTTTCGAGCTCCAGTCCTTTCCTTAGCCAGCATCTCTAGATCTTTGGCGGAGCTCAGCATTTCACCACTTAGATCAGATGCCCACAGACTTCTCGGCTGTTTAACTTAAGTAGCCAAATAGTGACACTTTCTTATCTATGAAAGCCCTTAGGCGGGCTGGGGAATGTGCGAATCAGATTGAATTTCCCATCAGCTTTGAGCTTAACCTTAGCTGCAACCAGCTCCTACAGAGAGAAATCGATTGAGCGGTAATTAAGGATCATGTAGTATCGGGGGACTAATTGGGGGGGGGCGGGCCCTCCGCAGCTCCCAGGTGATTCATCAGCAAACAAAGGCCTGAGGATCCCTTTGTGGGGAAAGTGTTGGGATACAGCAACCAAAGGAGTTAGATAGCCGAGGCCATTCTTACAGGAAAGGAATTGTTCTTCTGGGAAGGGCTTCCTTTGCCGTGAGTGTGTGAGTGGGGAGGGCTGGGAGGGAGGGTGGGTAGGGATGTGAGAAGGATCTAATATTTGAAGAACAAAATCTACGTGCTGGTGGATGGCATCTGAGCCCCGCCGTCCTTCAGAGGACTTGGCCCCATTCTCTTCTCCAACTGTCTCTTTCTATCCGCAAGGTTGGTAAACGATCCTGCAGCTGCTGCGAGCTGCGTGTCCCCACCCTTTGCCCCCCACTGCCCAGACATGCAACTCTGACCTTCACCAGAGAAATCCACTCCCAGCAGACAGCCTGGCTTTCCCAGGTGTTACTAAATACTGTGGAATTCCCAGAAGGACATCCTGGCTTTCCCAGATGTTACTAAATACTGTGGGGGATCCCCCAAAGGGGCTCGCATAGAGCACAGAAGAGGGCAGGCTTTGCATGGTAACAAACCCCCAAACCTTGGAGGCTCAACGCAGCAAGGGCTGAATTCTCACTCCCACCCTCATCCCAGCAGGACACAGCCCTGCCAGGGGATACCCACAGGTGTCCCCGTGCTAATCCCCAGAACCTGGTAAAAGAGACTCTGCAGGTGTGATTAAGTGAAGATCTGGCTTGGGGAGCAGCTCCTGAGCTATGCGGGTGGGACCAATCTAATTAGGTTTCCTTAGAGGCGATTTGACTACACAAGCGGAGTGTCAGAGAGGAGGTGGCTGTGGCCACGGGGCGCAGGCAGCCTTTAAAGCCCTCAGAGGCCAGGGGCAGAGTCCCCTGGCACCTCCAGAAGGAAGCAGCCCTGCGACACCTTGATTTCAGCCCTGTTAGATTCCTGCAGGCTCCTGCCTGTCAAGCCCGTGATTGTTCGTTACAGCAGCGTAGGATGTGAAGACAGTGCCAGAAAGGTGACACCCTGCCCCTTAAATACTGTACCCCAGAAGTAACACCACATCACTTCCCTCCCCAGAACTACTCACCTGGCCCCTACGCCTGCAGGGGCGGCTGGGAAATGGAGCGAGGACGTGCAGGCTCAGCCCCTGCTTTCACCGCTCCATCCCCCCTTCCTCCCTCTCCTCCACTCCTCTCTGGAGAGACCAACCCAAGCCTCCTAGTGCCTAGAGCAGTAGTAACCACCCCAAGCCACCCAGGCACCTCCTCCTTGTCAAAGTCGTCTTCCGTATAAGTACAATTTTGAAGTTGTAGGCAGCTCTTAAAGCTTGTATCTATTAAGATCCTTTGGTGGCAAGCCATGAAAACTAGCTCTGGCTCACCTTAGTCCAAAGGGAATTGGGGGGACAATATGAGATCGCACCTGTAATTTAAGAAAACATTAGAGAACCAGGTTTTGGCTGGAGGTGGCAGGGACTCAAGATTCAGATTCCAGGGGGGAGTTCTGATTGGCCAGGAGAAGGTCATGTGGTCTCCCCTCGGGCAGGGGGAGGAAAGGCGGTCCATTCAAGAATGGGTGGGTCTCCTCATCAAGGAAAACATGATAGGCAAGAAAAGCTGAAGGGAAGTCCTCTACAATATAAGTTTCCACTTGGTTAGCATTACTTGTGGGTCAGCACACTGCAGCCCCCACGGTCTGTTTTTTTAAATAAAGTTTTATTGGCACACAGCCAGGCCCATTCACTTACATGCTGCCTATGACTACTCTCACACTACATGGACAGTACTGCATAGCTGTGACAGGCCAGACGGCTCCCAGAGCCTAGGACACTTACCATCTGGTCCTTTACAGAAACAAGTGCTGGCTCCGATATAATTCCACAGGGGCCCCCAAGAGGGTAGAAATTTCTATACCCGTTCTGGTGGTGAGAAGACTCAGACTTGGAAATGAGTTGTTCAAATTCTCGTAGCTAGAAAGTCCTCTGCCAGACTTCCCAGGGTAGGCAGTCATTTTGGGTTGGTGTCGGGAGGTCTCTGGGAGGAGAAGTACAAGACCCAGAAGTGCCTGCGGGAGGAGGGCCGCCCAGCCTGGTTTGCATTATTTTCTCACCTTCATTTGCTGGGTTTTCCTCTCTCGGCCTCGGTGTGTTGTCTGTATCCTCTTGTCAAGGAAACTTGTTCTAAAACTAATCTCTGCCAGCACATAGAATGTTAGTGATTTATGCAAAGGTCTGGTAGTGGGAAATCTCTAACTGCCAGGGGTGCGGGCGAGTTTTCTTGGGGTAGGAGCTGCTGGGCAGTGTCTCAGTCGGGTGGCACCTGTTCACAGAGGGGCTCTGCCAGCAGGAGTCTAGAGATGGCCCCCCCGGCCTCAGGCACAAATCCTCGTCCGTCCACTTCTTCCCCGTTCCCCTGCAGGATAGCAGAAGCTGCCCCCCTTTCTCTTCAAAGGCAATGAAATACAGGGGCAAATCCCACACAGGAAGAGCGTATCATTCAGACTCAGCAAGTGGAGAGGGCTCTGTGACGGCTCTGTGCCTCGGTTTCCCTGTATGATAAAAGGATTGACCTCGTAGAGCTGATCTGAAGGGTGAGGAGTTCAGAGGGTGCCTGGCGGGTGCTAGCGTTCGGCGAGTGGTGGCTGCCCTCGTTTGCACTCCCCCGGCATCTCGGGGTGCCTGCCATGGCTGAGGCTGCCCAGGCACCGGGGCTCAGACACGAGCATCGCCCGCGCTCTGACCCCAGGTTGCTCACTCTCCAGTTGAGCGGAGAGCAGTAAGCCACAGCGGTGGCACCCGACAAATGCCGCCCACGCCTGGTTTGCTTCAGGCCGTGCTTACCTGTGGCAAGTCCAGTAGAAATGAGAACCCCAGCCGGGGAAGCAATCGGATGATTCCCAGCCGAGGCTGGGCTTTGGTTTAGAGCTTGAGCGATGGTTTCAATCATTTCCCACTTTAGCTAACCGCGTTTTGCTGCTCCCCAATGTACAACTGACCTGAAGAATCTGATTTGGATGGAAACATCTCAATTTCAAGGACATTCGGGATTTCGTCTCCGAATGTGTCAGAGGATGGAATTCTGGATGGGTCGGGATCCTGCTCTGTGGCTGATAGTCTGAGTGGCAGGTGGGCTGCAGGGGGCGGGGGGGGGCTGGAGGCGCAGGGGGAGGGGACCCCTGCAGGCGCACCTGAGTTCGCCCGCATCCCCGGGAAAGCTGCCTGAACTCCCCAAGAGCGCTTCCTCTCCTCGAACGTGGGCAGTTTCCGTTCCTCAGTGGCTTTGAGAACGCCGTGAGGTTCCGACATGTAGTGACACTCTGAGCGGTTGCTATTGTGTGGCGGTGTCCAGAGCAGGGGGACGCGGCCGAGTGTTTGGGAGGTGGGCGATACTCCGTGGGTTAAAGCTGGTTTGTGAGCCGGTGGTAGGAGGGGCAGTGGGACAGTGCGCTGAGGCCCGGAGGAAGGCCCGGGGTCAAGCGCTGCCGCGACACCTGTGGTCCCTGCCGCAAGTCCCCTCCCCACCGGCTCCTGCAGGCAGCCCTCCCGAGGGGCCCGGGCATGGTTCCTGCTTGCCCTGCTCCATTCCCTGGCTGCCACGCCCCCTCCCCCAGCCCCCTCCCACTCTGTTCCTGAGGGCAGCCCGTGTGGCGCATGGGCCCCCACCATGAGTCTGTGTGACTAATGAGCTACCGCGGGTCTCACCTGTCCCGACCACGTGTGTGTCCAGCCTCCCAGAGCCCTAGCAGGGCCCCTTCCCTCACTGCGGGGTGAGAAGGAGCTTGAAACAGGCAGGGACTAAGCTCTGCTAGCCAGCGTCCTCGAGTAAGCCACCCACATTCCTAAAGCCTCAGTTTCCCCATCTGTAAGGTGGGGATAACTCTTAAGAGCTGAGGAGACATGAAATAACTCTTATAAATAGCCACAGATGTGTAGTTACATGGGTGTGTGGTTGTCTCGCTGCATTGAACCGCGCAGGTAAAACGGGGCATATGCATGCTCGACCTCAATAAAGTTCTTTAAAATAAAAAAAAAACAACAGAAAATTAGTACCCTATAAATTCTATAGGAGTTGCTTAATTTTAGAGCCAAGGTCGTTCATAACAGTCTGAACAGAGCCCGGGAGAGACCGTGGCTCACAGTGGCCCTCAGACCAAGAGGGTAGCTCCAGCGCCTGCATTCCCACGTGGCTCTGGGCATCTGGTCCTCCACTGACATCATCAGAGCTGTTCTCCAGCCCAGCAGGAATCTGTGTGTGAACCTGGACACGGACCCTCGGCTCAGATTGCGTCCAAGAACGGGCTTTCTGGGGCACGTCCTGCTGGCCCAGGGCAGCCCCACGGCGCTGAGCAGGCTTCTCCAATGAAGAGGGATCGTGGCCACATCTCCTCCACGTCGTCCCAGACCCTGTCCACAGGTGCCGCGCTGCCCCATGGCTCCTTTCCTCGGCTGTCCGCTCAGGATGGAGAATCTGCAACTAGCGGCTGTACTTGCTAAACAGTTTTGGAAGAAAAGGAAGATGGAGAGACGTCAGCTGATTGTAGAGTTGATTGGCTGGGGAGAGGGTTTAAACGGGGTTCTCTGTGCCAAGGAATGCACCCCAGAAATGCACCCCTTGGACGGCAGAGCGATGAGTTCCATGAAGGACAAAAGCTTCAAGAGAAAAGAGAGAGTGCTCCTCTTTGTTCTGATGGTTCGATTTGTCAGCTGCAAGCAGCTCAGCTTTTGAAGGGTGGACTGTTTTTTCCTCTTTGTGAGATTCTTCCTAAGCTTCTATGTAAGAATGAAATGGTAGAAGGAGAACCCACCTTTCTTTCTCCCCACGCACCCTGAAGCTCCCTTCTCAGCTGGCTGGAGAACTGGGTCTGCCCTGCAGAGCCAAACGGCCCCGAAGGGGCTTTGCCAAGGGTTAGGCATGACGGGAAGTAGTAGGAAGCCCACGGGGAAATCTCATGCCCGTGCTCCCAAACCCACCAGTGGGGAGAAAGTTTATAAACAAAATAGTAAATGTTATCACATATATTATACACAGAATGTTCAAGGTGATCAGAGCTGGACTGGGTTGAATAGTGCCCCCCAAAATGTGCCCTTGTTTGGAAATGGGGTCTTTGCAGATGCATTTAGTTGAGATGTCCTGCTGGACCAGGCTGGGCCCAATCCAGTAGGGCTGATGTTCCTGTAAGAAGAGAGGAGTTTGGGCACAGAGATGCAGACACAGAAGGAAGGCTACCACGTCAAGGCGGGGGCGGGGACTGGGTGGCGCTGCCACACGCCGAGGACTGCAGGCGCCAGCGGACCCTGGAAGCGGCCAGGAAGGACCCTCCCCCAGAGCTGCCGGCAGGGGCGTGGCCTGCCCACACCTGATTCCAGAACCACGAGAGAATACCTTCTGTTGTTTTAAGCCACCAGTTTGAGATACTTTGTTATAGCAGCCACAGGAAGCTGATACAAATGCTACAGAGAATAGCTAGTCTCTGCTGCAGGGACAAATTCCTTGATTCAATGGACATTTACCATTTCAAATGTATGAAGCGCGGATGGCTGAAGATGCCATGCCCCCTGTTCTCAGGAAGCTTCTAATTTAGAGTGCAGGGTAGTACTGGAGCTGCCTCATGCCCACCTGCAGTTGCTGATTGTGCATGTTTCCTCCCAACTCTACCTTCCTTGATATGCAGAGCTTGAACTCGGGCTGATCGTGGAATTCAGTAAAGAAGTCAGTATGTCGTCCCCACCCCCTGCCCAGGGGCTGTTGTTAAGCATCTGTTGGTGCCCCAAGGAGGTACCGCTCATGACAGTTGTTCTTGCATTAGCACCCTACCTGAGGTAGAAGAAAAGTGAGATGGGGCAACAACCAGCAGTGCTCACCCTCAGTGTTCTCATCTTCCCTCCTGTCTCAGTCGTCTGGGGCTGCGTAACAAATTACCCCAAAATGCAGTGGCTTCAAACAACAACATTTTTATTAGTATAGCTCACATGCCTGTGGGTCAGTATTTCAAGCGAGGCATGTCTGGTATGGCTTAGATAGCTGGGGAGTAGAACTGCTCACTCTGAAGGGGCGTCTCTCTTTCCCTCCACTTGGCTTCCTCACACAATGGTGACCTCAAAACAGTTGGACTTCTTCCATGGCAGCTCGGGGCCCTGAAGAGGCGGAAGCTGCCTTTTCTGTCCACACTAAGCTTGCAGCAGCACAGCACGACTTCCCTCGTACTCCATCCTTCGAAGCAAACACAGGCAGCCCAGATGCCAGCAGAAGGGGAAGAGATCCACCTCTCAGTGGGCTTGTCCAAGGACTGGCCACCCAGAGAGACCATGTATTCCAGCTCCCTTGGCACGAAACATAGCTACTGAGCTCTGCCCCATGGAAGGTGAGCAGAAGATGTGGGCACTTCTAGTAAATCTCCATGCAGGGCTCTGATGGCTGGGAAAGCACTCGGACACCCTGGAAGATGGAAGACGCCTGGGTCCTTGAATGAATGAATGATGCAGAGAGCCCCCCACCCACACACCCCAACTACAGACTTGCATTGTGTGCAGCTGCTGAGATTTGGGGACTCTCCGTCTGATATTTACTTGGGATGGTTTTTACTACATGTTCACGATTTCTTTGCCACCCTCCCATCAGAAGGTGAAGTCTGCTTCCCCTCCCTTTGACCATGGGCTGATGGCATTGACTCACAGCTAGTGAACACAATGACCAGGAGTAACCCTGTAACTTCAGAGTCCTCTTTAAAAAAAGGCAACTCAGCTTCTGCTTGGCTCTCCTTAGACACTCGCCCTGGGGTCCCCCCCACCAAGCAGCAGGGAAGCCCAGGCCACCGGGAGGCTATGGGGAGGCCACGGGTGGGCATCCATTCATGGCCTCAGCCCAGGTCTCAGTCGTCAGCCGGCATCAGCCATCATCCCCGGGGCGAGTGAGTCTTCCTGTGACACCATCTCCCACCTTCAAGCAGCCCCCACTGATGCTGGGTCCCCACCAAACCTGCCCAGGTTGCAGATTCAGAAACAGAATAAGGGGTTTGTTTTGTTTTGTTTTAACACATTGATTTTGGGGGTAGTTTGTAACCTAGGAATAGAAAACCGGACATTCCCTCCACCTGGCTTGTTCGTCACCCCCTCAAGTGGGGGAAACCTGTCCCTCTCGGGCACCTTTGGTGATGTGAGGGTGGTATGGGGTTGTCACGGCGACTGAGAAGCACAAGTGCATCGAGTAGAGCCAGGGGCTCTAACGAAATAGCCCTCAGCATATGGACAGTCCAGCAGGAAGGGTTGTCCTGCTCAAAGCGCCAATGTGCTCCCTCGAGTCGCCGACCCACCCAGGAGCTGGTTGTACCCCAAGAGCACCCCAGGGCCACCCGGAGCATGGCGTTCTCGCCCCCACCACTTCGTGGCCCCTCTCTGCTCCCGCCCTCTCCCCCTTCCTTGCTAAGCCACATCCACTGCCTTTTCATCCTTCAGGGCCTCCTGGGTGGCTCCCCTCCCCCCCCCGGAAGGGGAGAGGGCAGGCAGCGTTTGGGTGTCCTTTCCATCAGGCAGGACGTCGACCCCTCCCACCCTCACCATCGCGTCTCCGAGAGCTTCCCACGCAGCACTTGGCACCCTGTGACATCCTCTAGTTTCCGCTGTTTCCTTGTGTGTGTGCCCGGCAGCCCCCTCCCCGCCCCCGACTGGCCCTGGGCCCCACGAGGGCGCGGCCTGGGACCGAGTGGTGGCAGCGCCGGCTTGCGGGGGAAGGGAGGCTGCCGCTGCTGCGGGGCCAGGCTTTCCGGCTAACGGGGGGTGACAGCCACGGGGTTATGGCGACACTAAATGCGCTTCTGCCTGTAAAAGCCTTGCCTGGCCTGGCTGCTCGGCGTGCTGCTGCCCCAGCCCCGGGTGGCCCTTTCTCAGCGTCCGTCTCGTCGGACGCTGCAACTCCTCCGAGAGAGGCCTCTGCTGCCGCAGCCAGAGCCCCTGCTTGTTCCATCTTCTTCCCAAATGCACTAAAAGGCTGGCATCGTGCGCGGACCCATGGCCACTCGTGTTTATTCAGAGTCCGGCCGGCCTCCTCTCCCGGCTTTGCAGCCCCCTGGGAATCGCAAGGCTGACAAAAAGCCCTTCAGCTGAAGTGATCTCTCTCTCCTATCAACACACTTCAACAAAATATTTACTCTCTCCTTCCAGGAGCTGCCTTAGTCTGAAGTGATTGAAAATTCCTGAAGGGTATTCTAGCATCTGCTGCTTCCAGAGAGTCAATATTTAAAGAGCAACCCAAAAAAAACACAAGAAAGCAGCAGCCAGCACCCCCAGAGGCAGCAGTTACGGGGCCGGCTATTCTGGGGAGAGCGAAGGCGTCCCTCTGCCAGGCTTGAGAAATGCCGTCCTGCAGGGAAGCACGCTGCTGGCAGGACCTTCAAAGTTCCCCGGCAGCCAAAGTCCTTGCCCAATATCCTCTCTTTGTAATCTTTAAAAAAAAAAAAAAGTTTAAGGATAAAGATCTGGCTCCCAAAGAAAGCCACTAGAAGGAAGCTGAGAAGTGGTTATTGGTTATTTGCTCCCCGCTTGTGATAAAGGCGGGTTTTGTCTGCAGCTCCTCCTCTCCCTCCCTGAGTGCAGGGATCTGGTCGGGGCATCCTCTTCTCCCTCATCCCTGGGTGGGTCCAATTGTCCCACCACAGCCCCCTGGCCACAGGGCTCGGGTCAAGGATAAGCCCATGACCTAAGTGGGTGCCATCCCAGAGACTCTCAGTGCTCGTGCATCTGAGAGCAAGATTTATCTCCGTCTGCTGAACTTGGAGTTGGGAGGATGTGAAGAGGTTGCCATCCTGCCAGCTTGCGGGGCCTGAGAAAGATGCCAGAGGAAAAGACAGAGCTGAATGGGAGGATGGAAAGAAACGGAGTCCTAAAAGTACCCTTCAAGGCCTAAGTTCAGCTATAGCCAGGAAGTGAATCTGGCTTTCATGAGACCTGAACAAAGGGGCATTGGATAAGGGATCTTAAAATTAAATGAGTCGAGATCTATCACCCAGTTTCAGTACAGACCTTATTTGGACCTTGATTGAATTAAACTGTAAAAATGAGGAAGTGCATAAAGCACTTATGAGCCAATGAAAATTTGACTATTGAATGGGTTTTTGATGATATTCGGAAGGTACTGTTAATATTTTAGGTGTGATAATCGTATTGTAGCTAATTATAAGGTCTCTTTTAGAGACACTTACAACATATCTATGGACGAATGACATGATGTCTGTCTGGGATTTGCTTTAAAAGAATACATGAATAGGGGAAGTAGGTGCCATGACAATTGTGGAAGCTGGGCTCGGGATACTTAGGGTCAGGTTTTCTATGTAGGCTCTGAGACAGGCAAGGTCCTGGCCCAATATCCTGCCATAGATTAGATATAGATGTAAATATAAATCGATATAGATGATAGAGATTGATATAGAGATAGAGATGATATAGACAGAGATGATATGGATGATAGAGATATAGTTGTAGATATAAATATGGGTATAGATACAGATATAGAGCTGGTATATAGATTATGATATAGATATAGATATAGATATAGATATAGATATAGATATAGATATTTCATGGTGACACTTAAGTGTCCTACAATGATACCGAAGCTTTTAGTAAATTGTGATCCCTGAAAACAGACATGGCAAGCAGGAAGATGAATTTTATCCTTACAGATGCATGGGAAGAAGTGAACAAACTCAGCAGTGACAGCACAAACGAGATTTAATTTTGAAATTATGTGATAATACTTTGAACTCTCTGACCTGCGGGGAAAATGTGTTCATAGAATCCCTATAATTGATAAACTCATATTCTGGGGCAGAATGGAGTAAAATTGAGAAAGCCCTCGGTTTCTTGGGATCTAAATTTGGTAAAACATCCAAAGAAACCTTAAACAGAGACGTTATTTGATATTTTGGTAAGGTCTGTGTTGTAAAAGTTTCTGTCAAAGAAAAGTCCTCTGAAGGGAGGCAAAAAGAACATAGCCTGGGAGAGCCTGTGTGGCTCAGTGCTTGAGCACCGGCTTCCCACAAACAGGGTCCTGGCTTCAATCCCCGGCCCTGGTACCTCCAAATATAAATAAAATAAAAATAAAAACATTAAAAAAAAGGGAGCAGATGTAGCTCAGTGGTTGAGCACTGGCTTCCTACACGTAAGGTCCTGGGTTCAATCCCCAGCACCTCCTTTAAAAAAAAAAAAAAAAAATTGCCGTGAAAAAAAATTGGGGCTAAATATTTTATTCTGAATTTCAATATTTAAAAAGTTAAAATTAAGAATATACCAAACACAGCAGCATTGGCTCTGAGTTCATAAATTATATTGAAAAAAAATTTCTACAGAAAAATAACAGTGATGTAAGTCAGATAAGAGTAAGGAACTAATTAAAGAAGGAACAGATAGTAAAAAGTAGCCCACTTACATTATTTTAAAATGAATATATTTATATAAAATCTAATGATATATAATATTTTAATACTACAAATTTAGTTTTTGCTGTAACATACACAGATGTGATTTTATTTCTTAGAAAAATATTACTTTTTTTTTTTTTTTTTTTAAGATTTTATTTATTTATTCATTTATCCCCCCCCACCGCTGCTTGCGCTCGCCGGGCCAGCCAACCACGCCGCGCGGGTGGGCCTGCCCCCACCAGGAGGCCCCGGGAACCGAACCCGGGGCCTCCCATATGGTAAACGGGAGCCCCACTGATTGAGCCACAGCCGCTTCCCAAAATATTACATTTTTGAAAATAGGTTTGAATGGATTTTACAGGGCCAACAATATGCTAAAGCCAATTTGTTGGTCCATAAAATTGTTTTTTAAAGTATAAAGTGTTGATTATTTTAAAAACTCCCTTTCACTCTCAAAGGTGTCTTGGTTTAAATGATAAATTGTGCAGCCATTCTGTTCCTGGGTTGAGGAACGGCAATTTCCAGAAAGAGGAGAGAGATTGGCGACTGGCAGGCACTCATGGGCAGCCCGCGTGGCGTGCTCCCGACAGCTGCCACCTGCCGTGCTTCTGAGCCTGTGCCCAGGTGCCGCCACCCAGCTGTGCTCTGACTCTCCTGCCCGCCAATGCCCCGATGGCGGTACTCGCTATCCTTTGAGGAGGGTACCCAGGGAGAGGGAGGGCACCGAGTTCCTCCCACCATATTAGGATAGAAATGTCCCTTGATTCTCTCAGCGCTTCTTGTTTCCCGGCTTCCCTTCTTGTGCCCAAGAGTCTCTCCTTCAACCCAGCCACACAGGGGTTCCTTTAAAACCTGAGATCCTATAATGCTGGGCTCAAAGCTCCCCAGTGGTTCCCTGGCACCCTCAGAGGAAATTCCAGGTCATAACCCCTACATGATCCAGGTCCACCACCATGTCTCCAGCCACACCCCCTCCCTCCCTCTGCTACAGCTGCCCTGGCCTGTGGGGCTCTCCTGACAGCTACAGGGGCTGCCCTGCCACCATCGGAAGGCATAAACCCTGGGTGGTCAGCGCATCTATGTCCCCATTCTTCCTTCCCCCCTCCCCTGATACTAGGCTCAGCCACATGACTGCTTTGTCCAATGTGACTGTGCCCTGCACTGTGACAGTAGTGCTTTCCAGGTAACTGCAGCATCTTCCTGCTGGGTCCTGGGAGGAGAGACAGGCTGAGAAAACCTAAACCTCCTCGCAAACGGAAGCAGAGCCCCCCGGCCGACTAACAGACCCGCAGACATTTGTTAATATAAGCCAGTGGCATTTGGAGGTGGGGGATTGCTTGTTACTCAGCATTATCCCAGCAATGGCTAACTAATACAGTCTATAAGACCTGGGCCTTATTTGTTCATTCATTCACTCAAGTATTGAGCACCTACTCTGTGCCAAGGATGCAACAGAAAACAGCAAAATCTGTGTACTCCTGCTGCTTCCAGTCCAGTGGGGAAGAGAGGCTCACCCATCAAACCACAAATGTGTCTCAGGTGTTGATAAATGGTGCACCGGAAGCCAAGCAGGATAAAGGGAGAGGAAGTGGTGGGTGCAGTACCGGGCAGAACGGCGGGGAAGACCTCTCTGATGAGGAGACAGTGGCCAAAGACGTGGGGCAAAGCTTCCCAGGCAGAGGGATCAGCGATGCCCGTGTTCTGAGAGGGGAACACTGGTGCGTTCAAGGAGCAGCAGGGAGGCTGGCGTGGCTGGAGCAGAACGAGAGGCGAGGCGGGAGGGCGTGATTCCGGAGGGGAGAAGGCAGGGGAAGGGCGCAGGGCTGCATTGGGAGTGAGCAGGGGGCTGCCCAGCTGGCTAGGGCAGGAACTGGCTTGGGGAGAGAAAGGAAGCCAGCGAAACAAGGGTGGAAGCGTCCGTAAGAGTCCAGGTGGGACCCGACGGCAGCTGGACCAGGAAGGTACTGGGGAGGGGCAGATTTGGGGCACATGTTGCAGGTGGGCCAGCGGGATTTGATGATATTGTATGTGACTGTGGCAAACACAACACGTACCCTGGTCTGAGCGAGCGTCCGCTCCCCGCGCTCGGGAGCCCGGTGGGGGGCTACCTGTGGGTCTTGCGTGACCTGCTCGAGGCTGCAATGTACTAGGTGGGAGCGCAGGGATTTGAAATTAGGAAATCGCGGTCTAGGTCCCCATTTTTAACCCTTAGGCTAGCGTGCCTCTCGAGAGTAAACTCGGGAGGTCTGGGTCCCATTGGAGAGCTGTGCCTGACTGTCAAGACTGCAGGGCTCGAGTGGCCCAGTTCTTCGAGCGCAACGTCCTTGCTGCTAGCCGGGGAGATCGTGGGGAAGGGATGGAGACATCATCTGAAGGCATCTCAGAAGGGGCCGCCTCTCAGTGAATACTCGAGAGCCGAGGGGCTTTCACAAGTCCACAGCTAGAGAGGATCACGTCTAGGCGCCGTGACCCACCAGTTCGCTGCAGCAAAACAACTGGCAGCACTGGCACGTCCACAGGCAGGAGCTGGACAGAGAACGTGCGGCTCTCCCGTCCCAGGGCAAGGGCCGTGGGAATGAGCCGATGACAGCCAGGGGCCCTGACGTCGGAGCAAGGCGCAAAGGGACACAGAGGGCACAAAGCCATGGGTGCAAACCCTAAATGCACGCAGAGCCAAAAAGTAACGTCTAGGGCCACATCCACCTGGCGCGGGACAACGAAGAAGAGAGATAAGACGAGATTTGCTGCGGAGGAGGGAGGGGGATGCGCTGGGGCGGGCATACAGCAGGCGCCAAGGATTTGGGTGAAACTCTTTCTTTGATTGGGCGGTGGGTACATGGAAGTTCGTTCGGTTCTTTGTGATATATCATTTTGTATGTGTGAAATGTTTTATAATCTGCTTTACTTATAAGAAGGGGGCTTCCGTGTAGAAGGAAATGTGCATGCAAAGTAGGAAGTCCAGCTCTCGTGGTTGGAGGGGTGGGGTCTGCCCCAGCTCAGCCCCGCTGCCACGTCTTCCCTTCCCTCACCCTCTCCCCTCCACTCCCTTCCAAAGCCTTCAGGAGCACTGCTCCTCATCCCTCCTGCCTGACGCTGGCTCCCGCAGGAGAAACCCACAGGGCTGACCCTTATGGGGGAGTGTGCGTGTGCATGTGCGTGTGCACGTGTGGCAGTACACGGTGCGCGTGAAAAGGCGGTTGCCAGGCTCTGCCGTGGGCAGGTCCTACCCCCACTGCAGCATCTGGAGACAAAGGGGGGCTTTATTTCCAAGGCTCCTCAGCCGATGGCCGCTGCTGGGGCCCCTCCAGGGTGAGCGAAGGCCGCTTTCTCCTGCAGCAGCTGAGAGGTCTGCGGGGAGAGGCAGACACGGAGCTGGGGGGGGGGGCAGCTGGGCCTGGCTTCCTCCTCTGAACCTGGAGACCCCAGAGGTTTCACAGACAGCCCCACCCCATCCATCACCTGGAACGCAGGAGCCCTCGTTCCCACGCTCGCCGCGGTGGGGGGCCCGGGGTCGCCCAGGGATGGTGGGAAAGGACATTGGCCCAACAGTGAGGACGTCATTCCCCTTCCAATTCCCCCTCAGTCCTTTGGGAACCAGGACGAAAGTCTGAGCCGGGTGCTAGCGTGGCCTTGGGAGGTGCCAACACTAACAGCCCCCACCTCAGCCCGCGGCAGGCCGCTGTTCCCGGTTTTACAGTTACTCTCCGGGTTTTGGTTTTTGGGTTTTTTTTTTTAAAGATATGTTTCATTTATTTCTCCCACCACCACCCCCCTTGTTGTTTTGTGCTCACTGTCTGCCTGTCTTCATTTTTTTAGGAGGCACTGGGAACTGAACCCAGGACCTCCCACGTGGGAAGGACGTGCCCAATCACTCAAGCCACCTCCACTCCCTGCTTGTTGTGTCTCCCATTGTGTTTTCTTGTTGCGTCGTCCTCTTGTTGCGTCAGCTCACTGTCTTGCTTGTCATCTTTAGGAGGCACCAGGAGCCGAATCTGGGCCCTCCCATGTGGTAGGCGGGTGCCCAAGGGCTTGAGCCACATCCGCTTCCCAATCCTCCAGGTTTTGGTATGTGATCCTGGTTTTCCATATAAGGCCAGAATACTGTTTATTCCTTTTTAAATAAATCATTTAGTGGCATACACTATTGTGTACGCTAGCTTCTTTATTTCTTTATTAGCTTCTTTAATTCTCACAACCAACATACGTGGCAGGTGCTATCCTAGCCCCATAGGGTAAGAGCTGAGCGCAGGAAGGTGAAACAGCCCGCCTACCCTCCTCAGCCAGAAAGCAGGAGAGCTGGAGTTTGACCCCGGGGGATCTGGCTTCAAATTCACCCTCCCAACCGCCTCTCATTTACGAAAAGGAAGATAAGTGAGTGACGATACTTGGACAGGGAAGAAGGGTGAAGGTGCAGCCCAGATGGGCCGGGTTTGGAGGGCGCAGCGTGCTGCCTTGTGCTCTGGGCCCCCCTCTCGGAAGCCCCTGTGCTCCCCGTCCCGTGACCCAGGCATGCACCCCAGTGTCCCCAGCCTGGGGCTTGTCCGCCTCAGAGCCCCGCTGTTCCCAGCTTGCATTCGCCCCCTCTTTTGATGGCCTGGCATAGGGCACTGCCTGAAATTCCCTGCGATGGAAGTGGCTGGCAGCAAACCATCTCCTGGGTAAAAGAACTCCTCCTGTTGGTTGAGTCCCAACGTGCTTGGCACTTGCGTAAAGATCTCTAGCTCTGAGAAGAACCTGTGAGATGGATGACAGCTTCTGTTTAGGGAGCTCTTACTGAGAACTAAAGCAATCTAGATAATCCGCGCTTAGTGGCAGTGCTCCAAAATGGGTTCATCAACTGTAACAAATGTGCCACACTAATGAAAGATGTTGTTATTGTGGGAAAGTGGGGGAGGGGGGGACGGACAGGGCACATGGGAATCCCCTATATTTTTTATGTAACATTTATGTAATCTAAGTATCTTTAAGAAAATTTAAAAGTATATTAAAAAAATAAAACAATATAGAAAGATGAGTCCTTAATTAAGTTGGTAAACTACTCTGTAGAAAAGGGGAGATTGACAGCCGAGGCTTTGAACTTGGAGGATGGAGTGGAATCCTGAGTCAGAATATGTAGCAGACATCTGCTCATTTGATGGCTTTGAACTAATTTTGCCTTCCTCTGGAGACTATACTGGGATTTTCCTTGGGGAGCCCCATTTTCCTCACTCCATCCTTGCGGTTTGGGTGGCGCTGACCTCTCTGGTATGTGACCCAGTGCTGGGCAGTCGGAGTGTTGCACCTTCCTGGCCATTGCATCATCCTGCCAGGTAGAGCCAATGACATCAATTCCAGGGCTGTGGGTGGAACTTTGGGGGAAGAGGAACTTATTTTCCTGGGACCTGAAGCTGGTATAATGAAAGCCTAGTGCTCCGGCAAACAGGAGCTCTTGGAACCTTGTAAGGAAAGGCTGTAGGAGAGCGAAGCCAACCCAGGCAAAACCATATACAAGAGATGGAAAGAGACCAGGTGACAGGGTGCAAGTGGCTAGATGCACCCACACCTGAAACCCATATCTCGGATTTTCACTTATTTAAACCAGTTAGATCCCTCTTGTGCCTAAGCCAGATTAAGGTTTGTTTCTGTCAGTCAACCTCATGACAGAAAACATTTCTCCTGGACTGAACCTTTGTAGTCAGATTTCTTTCTTACTGGAGGCAAGAAAGATCACCTACAGTCGCTGTCTCATGTCTGAACTGCCCTGCCCACAGGGGACAAGCCGTCTGGGCTAAAGGGTGTGGGGAGCAAGGGCTTAGCTGGAATGAGATGAATTGCTGTGACGCAAGTGGTCTACTCAGGACAGACGGACCCGTCAAGGAGTTCCGTTCCAACCTGCGACCTGTGGTGGAGGTGCTGGAGACAGGCAGGGGCAGATGCTCCAGTGAAGGCACCTTTGCTCCTTTCTGAGTGGCTGAAGGAAGCCCGCTGCTTATTCAGCGCCTCTCCCAGGCCTGCCGAGCCCAGGCAGGTGGCAGAAGGGGCCACCCCTTGGAGAGGCAGAAAGGGTGAAGTCAGAGGAGACGCTGCCACACCAAGCTGCCACAACTGCCCCGCTCAGGTCTCAGGGGCTGGTTCCAGCTTCCGCCGTCTTCTGATGTTGGTCTGGGTTTTTAGGTCAAATCTCCTGGTTTTCTAATGTTGGGTCACTGGGGGAACAAATACACCCAAGGCTGAGCAAAGTGGCCCTGGAGCCCTCTGGTCCTGGCAGTCACCACTCCCCAGTAACTCCTCCTTTATCCCCTCGCCCTCCCCCTATTCCACCCTGCTCCCTGAAATCCCATTGCAGGCTCTGCCTCCAGGGAGACGCCGACTAGAGGCGTGCGTTCCCTAAAAGCCTTGGTCATGTCACCAGAGCAAATCTGCAAGGACTTAACTCCTCATACAAAACTGTGCACTCGTGCCTGATGTCATCAGCTGGGAACGTGGAAAGGCAAACGGAGCTTACCATGCTGGCTCTAATAAAAATTAAGTAGGCCTCAAGAAGTTTGTTGACTTTGAACCTAAGATGTTTTGACAAAATGACTTGAGCGCCAGGTTCCGCACAGACGTTTCTGGGGGGCAGCTACCGCTAACCCTAAGGCCTTTGCAAGCTTTTCTGGAAATAGCCTGTGGGTCCCCGCGTTCGCCACTAGGTGGCGCGCCAGGCAGGAAAGGGCGGGCTGCGCGTGCGCAGAGGGGGCTTCCCGGCAGGGCCTCGGCGCGCCGCCTGGCCGCGGGCTCCGGCGCCCTGGGCGCTCTTTCCCTGACGCTCTGTCCCCAAGGTGTGCCCGAGCTCAGACCCCTCCTCCTCAGACACTTCCCCCGACAGGGCCCTCGAGGGGGACGCCTTCCGCCCCCAACCCGCGTGTTGCTCGCGAAATCTCCTTGTCGTGTTTTCCCGTGGCTTCTGGAACGTTCGCTGCCGCGTTCCCGGCTCGGAAGTAGCGCTAGTGCACGGGAGGTGCCCGGCGGGTGTCTGCGGAGGAACGCGTGCTGGCAGGTGAGGGCACGGATGCGGCGTGGCCCCCGGTGCTCGGGACGGCAGCCGGGTGAGCTGCGCGGGGGCCAGGCCGGGATGTCTCAGCCCTGAGGGGCAGAGCGCGCCGAGCGCCCTGGGCCCACCCGGCCGGGCCCGGGCGGCGCTGCCAGCGGGGCTGGGGTTAGCAGGCGGTGGCCCCTGGCCCTTGGCGCCCTCGGGCTGCTGCGACCCCTGAGTCCGGGAGCCGTTGCTCTTGCGCTGAGGATGTAGGCAGTTAGGGTCCAGACCGGAGCTCCCGAAGGACGGCGCCAGGGGCACGCTGGTTCTCTGGAGCGGGCGCTGCCTTCGGGCGATTTGGCCGGCTCCGGAGCGCGGCTTACGGGAGACCTTTCCAGACCCTGCCTGATGCGTTTCCTAAGGGGACAGCGGCTGCCCATGTTCTGCCTGTGCGGGTACCCAGGTGAAATGAAGTACCATCGGGGTGAAACCGCACGTCTGGGTCTGCCAAGTTTTAAAACAGATTGTTGGCCATCAGCGTCGTCTGTCCCCGAGCCAGCAACTTGAGCGTTTTTGCCAAATGTGCGGCCGGCCTTGTGATTCATCGTGAAGGTCTCCTGCACCAAGGTGCCTCGTGCCGTCACCGTTCTGGGACTGTTGCTGCGCCCGGAAGAGGCCCCGTGCTAATTCCCAGAACTGGGGGTGCCTTGCCTCGCACGGCCAAGGAGAGTTAGGGCTGGGGGTGCTCGCCAGCCCCTGGGAGAAGGGAGTGGGCTGGGTTCGCCAGGTGGGCTCCAGGTTAGCACAGGTGTCCCTGCCCAGGCAGCCAGCGAGCCGTGGTGAGAAAGCCGGCGCTCCTGCTGGCCCTGAGGCTAAGGGGGGGCCCAGCCGCGGCTGGGACAGGCGGGGACCAGTTCTCCCCGCGGCCCCAGGAGAGCAGTCCTGCCATGTGACCCCCGGACTTGCAGCCTCCGGAAGGGTGAGAGACGAAGTTGGCCTTGCTGGAAGCCACTGAGCCTGTGCTAATTTGTTAGGGCTGCAGTCAGAGCTGGCAGTCTAGGAGGGTCTGCCCTCAGCTTCCTGTCGGATGGGGTCCCCCCGCCACCCACTCCTGCCAACAGGTTGTGCAAAGCCTGGTGGACGCCCAGCTTCCCCCACCCCGTTTCCTTGCCTGCCTCTGTTGAACTCTTGTTCCCAGGGGGGACATGGCCTCCTCCGCATCCGGGACCCCTGCCAGGCCAGGACCCTGCTCCAGAGAAGTGTCCAGAAGCATGCCTGCACTGGTAGCTCCACTCTGGAAAAGGCTGGCTTCATTCAGCGACTCCCAGAATGCCGCTTGGGGAATCCAGCGCTTTCCCCAAACTAACGTTCGCTTTACACAGATGTGATTTCTGAAAGAAGCATCTTTCCATTTCTCCATTAAAAAAAAGAAAGCCACAGGTTCCCTGGACCCCGCTTTGGGCTTCTGATGCCTACAGTCAAGCCGCAACCCTTCCCTCGAAACCCAACCACACGGCCCCGAGTTGCTGAGGCACAAGTAGCTTCTCGCCCCATCCTGGTGGCGCTCCCCTATGTCCCCTTCTCCCCAGGAAGCTCTTCCCCTCGGCTTCTAGAACCCTCTCCTCTCCTCCTCAGCCTGTTTGGTGCTACGCCCTTGAGCTCACCCCATCACAGGTTTTCAGTATCGTCTGCCCACTGATGACTCCAAGTGTGTTCAGTCCTACCCAAGTCATTCATTCTCAGACAAGTAGAAAGACAAGCAGAAACCTCTTTCTGGACTTCTGACTGGGAAGTACTGTAGGTTTGGGCCACACCAATTAGGAGAAATAAACAGACCAACGACTGGAGGGCTCCTGGGGGCGGGGGCGTGGGGGGAGTGACAGCGGGCGTCCTTGTCCTGTTCCCGGTCTCAGCGGGAAAGCTGTCCGGCTTTCGCCATCGACGGCAGTGCTGGCTGTGGGCTTCCCATGCAGGCCGTTGCCGTGTTGAGGAAGCTTCCTTCTCCTCCTCTTTCGGGGCGTTTTTATCCTGAGAGGATGCTGTATTTTGTCAAATGCCTTCTCTGAGTCAGTCAGGAGCATCGCGGTTTTCCTTCTTCAGTTTATCAATGTGGTTTATTACACGAATTGAATTGCTTCTGTTGAACCACCCTTGCATACCTGGGAGAAAATACACTTGATTCTGGTGTCTATTTCTTTTAATGTTTCTTTTTATATTTCTTGGACTAGGTTTCCAAGTATTTTGTGGAGGATTTTTGCATCTTTATTCTTCAGAGAATTGGTTCATGATTCTTTTCTTCATAGTATCTTTATCTGGTTTGGGTATTAAAGCGATGTTGGAGTCATAGAATGAGTTTGGTGTAGTGTTCAGTTTTTTGGAAGAGCTTGAACAAGATTGGTATGAGATCATCTCTGAAAGGTAGAATTTACCTATATGCCATCTGGTCCTCGGCTTTTCATTTTGGGGAGTTTTTTTTTTCTTTTAAAATCAATTTTATTGATACAGATTCATAAAGGGTACAATTCATCTAATACAAAAAAAATGGTATTTGGTATAATCACATTTGTGCCTTCATCATTTCAATAATTATTAGAGTATTTTCATTACTCCAATAATAATAAACAAAAAACAGACAAACAAAAAAAGCTCTACCTCTTAATAGTCACCTCTCAATCTCTCTTTGCTTCCCCTGCCATACATAGCTGCCATTCTGTTTCTGTCTACTTTATTTATATTTATATTTTGTATAGATGGAATCAAACAATATGTAGTACCTTCTGTGTAGTTTCTTTCACTTAATATATTTATTTTTTACCCTTAATGGAAGATTATTGATATATTACTATACACACTACTGTTCAGTTTGCTTTGGTTGTATTTTTGCCTCATATTAACATCTTCTGACATTAACATACATTTGTTCAGTTTCAAAGAAAAATAGTCTTATAAATGCAATATTACACAAATTCATACTGCACCTGAGGTTTCACTATGCTATACAGTCCCATGTAACATTTTTTAGCTTCCCTTTTGGTAATATAAAAGACCTCAGACTTTCTCTTTCAACCATTGTCATACCCATATATTAGCACTGCTAGTTACAAAGACTATGAGGTGCTTTCACCCTTTCTATTCATTTCCAAAGATTGACAAACAACCTTTTGACCAGTTCTGCATAGATTAACCCTCAGCTTTCCATTTTCTAATCTTGTTCTATTTTTTCATGACCCATATTCTAGTTATTAACTCCCTGAGTTTACACAATATATTTAGTTCATAACAGCACAATCATCCAGTGTTTGTCCTTTTGTGTCTGGCTTGCTTCACTCAACATAATGTCCTCCAGGTTCATCCATGTTGCCATATGCTTTACAACTTCATTTCTTCTTACAGCTGCATAATATTCCATTATGTGTATATTCCAGTTTTGTTTTTTTTTTAATCCATTCATCATTAGTTGACGGGCACCTGGGTTGTTTCCAACTTTTGGCAATGTTGAATAATGTGGCTATGAACATCGGTGTGCAGATGTCTGTTCGTGTCACTGCTCTCAGTTCTTCTGGGTATATACCCAGTAGTGGTATTGCAGGGTCACGTGGCAAGTCTATATTCAGCTTCTTTAGGAACTGCCAAACAGTCCTCCTCAGAGGCTGTACCATTCTACATTCCCACCAACGGTGAATAAGTATTCCTATCTCTCCACATTCTCTCCAACACTTGTAGTTCTGTTTTTTTAATAGTGGCCATTCTGATGGGTGTGAAATGGTGTCCCATTGTGGCTTTGATTTGCATTTCCCTAATTATTAGTGATGTTGAGCATTTTTTCATGTGGTTTTTTTTTTTTTTTTTTTTGCCATTTGTATTTCTTTGGACAAATGTCTATGCACATCTTTTGCCCATTTTTTAACTGGGTCATTGTCTTTTTATTGTTGAGTTGTAACAGCTCTTTGTATATCCTGGATATTAAACCCTTATCAGACATGTGATTTCCAAATATTTTCTCCCATTGAGTCAGCCTTTTCACTGTTTTGAAAAAGTCCTGTGAGGTGCAAAAGTGTTTAATTTTGAGGAGGTCCCATTTATTTTTTCTTTTGTTGTGCATGCTTTGGCTATAAGGTCCAAGAAACCACCACCTACTACAGGGGTCTTAAAGATGTTTCCCTACAATTTCTTCTAGTAGTTTTATGGTCCTGGATTTTATATTTAGGTCTGTGATTCATTTTGAGTTGACTCTTGTGTAGGAAGTAAGATAGGGGTCCTCTTTCATTCTTTGGCTATGTTCTCCCAGCACCATTTGTTGAAGAGACTATTTTGTCCCAGTAATACGGACTTGGTAGGTTTGTCAGAAACCAGTTGGCCATAGAGGTGTGAGGATTTATTTCTGGACTCTCAATTCTGTTCCATGGATCAGTGTGTCTAACTTCATGCCTACACCATGGTGTTCTGACCACCGTAGCTTTGTGTGATGTGTTCAAGGTTAGGCAGTGAGAGTCCTCCCATGTCACTCTTCTTTTTGGGATGTTTTTGGCTATTTGATTTCCTTTTCCCTTCCTAATAAATTTGGTAATTGTCTTTTCTATTTCTGTAAAGTAGGGTCGTTAGAATTTTTATAGGTATTACATTGAATCTGTAAATCAGTTTGTCAGGACTGACATCTTCATGATGTTTAGTCTTCCAATCCTTGAACACAGAATGTGTTTCCATTTGCTTAGGTCTTTGATTTCTTTTAGCAACATTTTGTAGTTTTCTGAATATAGGTCTTTTACATCTTTGGTTAAATTGATTCCTAGGTATTTGAATCTTTTTGTTGCTAGGGTAAATGGAATTTTTTTTCTTGATTTCCTCCTCAGATTGTTCAATACTAATATACAGAAATATTACTGATTTTTGCGTGTTGATCTTGTATCTTGCCACTTTTCTGAACTCGTCTATTGGCTCAAATAGCTTTGCGGTAGACATTTCAGAGTTTTCTAAATAGAGGATCATGTCATCTGGAAATAGAGTTTTATTTCCTCTTTTCCTATTTAAATGATTTTTATTTTTTGTTTTGTTTGTTTGATTGCTCTAGGTAGAACTTCTAGTACAATGTTAAATAACAGTGGTGACAGTGGGCATTCTTGTCTTGTTCCTGATCTTAGAGGGAAAGTTTTCAACCTCTTCTCATTGAGTACGATGTTGACTATTGGTTTTTCATATATGCTCTTTATTATACTGAGGAAATTTTCTCCTATTCCCATCTTTTATTGTGTTTTTATAAAGAAAGGATACTGGATTTTGTTGAATGCCTTTTCTGAATTGATCGAGATGATCATGTGGTTTTTTTTCCCTTCAATTTGTTAATGTGGTGTATTACGTTAATTGTTTTCTTGTGTTGAATCACTCTTGCATACCAGGGATAAATCCCACTTTATGATGGTGTATAATTCTTTTTTTTAACAAATCAATTTTATTGATGCATATTAGTAAAGCATACACTTCATCCAAAGTGTATAATCAATGGTATTTGATATAATCACATAGTTGTACATTTATCTCTTCAATCATTATTAGAGCATTTTCATTATTTCAATAATGATAATAAAAAACAGACAGACAAAAAAATTCCTTACCTCTCAATCTCTCTGTTTCCCTTGCTGTAAATAGGTTCTACTCTGGCTATTCTTGTATAATTATTTATTTATGTAATTCTTTTTATTTGCTATTCATTTTCCTAGTATTTCATTGTGATTTTTGCATCTATGTTCATTAGAGAGATTGGTCTATAGTTTTCTTTTCTTGTAGAGTTGGGATATTTTCAACTATAATTTACTCAAACACTCTATCTTCCTCTATTCCCTTCTCTTCTTCTTCAGGAACTCCCATGACTTTTTTGTTGTTGTGCTTCATGCTATAATTCAACACCCTGAGCCCCTGCTCAATTTTTTCCATTCTTTGTTCTCTCTTTTCTTCTCTCTTCAATTTCACCTGTTCTGTCTTCTACATCATTATTCTTTTCTTTCTTCTATCATTTAGAGTCTGTATGTCTCTAATGTGTTTTTTATCTCACCTATTGTCTTTCATTTCCATAAACTCTGTATTTTTCTATTCAGGTTTTCAAATTCTTTTGTGTTTGCCTATTGTCTTCTTGATGAGCTTTATCTCATTGGCCATATTGTCTTTCAACTCATTGATCTGATTTAGGATATTCTTATGAACCTCATTGATTAGTTGTCTCAACTCCTGTGTCTCATCTGGAGCTTTGATATATTCCTTTGTTTCAGACATATCTTTCTTTTTCTTAGTATGGCTTGCAATTTTTTGCTGATTTCTATGCAACTGATTAGGATGGCGAATTTTCTCTGATGCTCAATTTCTCTTTCTTGCATAGAGATTTAGTGGCAGGAAGAAGCTGTGTGTTACTGCTGTTCTTTGATTCTTGGTTCAACCTTTTCTAGCTCTTTAGGATTGTCCCTGTTTAGTTGCTCAACTCTGGGCCATGGACCCAGTAATGGGTTGTAGAAACACATCCAAGGGCCTCAGAGGAGGAGGCTGTAAAGGCCTGAAAAACCTTGCATTTATTTACTTTTCATTTCCTTGCATGCGCGTCCTTGTTCTGCCAGCAGACGGCGCCCTTTGGCAGCCCTCGCAGCTCAGCCCCTGGTGGGACTGTGTTCACTGCGACACCGACGGCAACAGTGTGACAGGGGTTCCTGCCTCGGGGCTCTTCAGAGCCTCGCACGTCAAACCTCCTCCGAGGCAGTTCTCCGTCCCTTTGCCCACGTAGGAAATAATCCCACCCCTTCTGTCCTCAGCAGCCAGCCCTGGCCATAGGAGGGCGACTGAGGGGGTCGTTCCTCTTTAGCCCCTTGCCGGCTCCCAGGGCAAACAATGGCGCGGCCCCCCGCCTGGAAGGGCTCCTGGGACACAGCGGACCAAACCCGTGGGTCAAAAGCTGAGGCAGCCTTAGGCTGCGTCCCTCTCTCCCCTCATCCTGGGAAGGTGGACCCCTGCGGCCCCCTCTGTCCATAGCCGCTGGCCACAGGCCGGAGAATCCAAAGCTGTCTGCCCGGGAGGTGGGGGAAGGGCGCCTGCAGCTGTAACTCATGGTCTTTCCGTCGAGATTCCTTTCCTTTGCCCCTCCCTGTTCTGAGTGGTGTCCAGCCTTCCCCTGATGTCCTAAGTCCTAGAGAATTTTTTTCCAGGCCGTTTCTTTCTGCCTTCTGGCTATTTTTCTGGGAGAGAAGTGAGTCCTGTGTCGCTCTAATCCTCCATCTTCCTGGAAATCCTTTGGGAGTTTTTTGATGACTGTTTCAATCTCTTTATTTGTAATTGGTTTGCTGAGTTCTTCTGTTTCTTCGAGGGTCAGTGTCGGTTGTTCCTATGTTTCTAGGACTTTATCCATTTTATCTATGTCATCTACTTTGTTGTTGTACAGTTATTGATAGTATCCTCTTTTGATCTCTTATTTCTGCAGGATCAGTGGTAATGTCCCGCTGATTTCTGATTTTAGTTATTTGCATCTTCTCTTGTGCGTGCGCTTTCTCTCTCGTGTTTTTTTTTTTTTTTTTTTTGTAAGTCTAGCTAAGGGTTTCTTAATTTGCTTGATCTTCTCAAAGAAATCAACTTTTGATTTTGTTGATTCTTGATTTTTTTTTTTTCTCAATTTCATTTATTTCTACTCTGATGTTTATCAGTTCTTTCCTTCTGGTTGCCTTGGGATTAGTTTGCTGTTCTTTTTCTAGTTCCTCCAGGTGTAGAGTTCGGTCTTCAATTTTAGCTCTTCTTTTTTGTTACATTTAAAATTTTTTAATCATTCATACATTGACTATACATATATAAATAACTGTATAATCAAAGTTGTGAACTTGCTAAGCAAATGTGTAACATCATACAGGGCTCCCATATACATCACCCCACCAACAACACCTTGCATTATTGTGAAATATTTGTTACAAACTGTGAAAGAGCATCATCAAAATATCACTACTAACTATAGTCCATATCTTATATTTGGTGTATTTTCCCCCAACCCACCCTATTATTTTGTTTATACATGAACCATGCAGTTTAAAGTGTTCAATCAATGGCATTTGATATAATGACAGAGTTGTGCTTTCATCAGTTCAATCAATATTAGAGCATTTTCATTACACACACACACACACACAAAAAAGCTATCCCTTGGTAGTCACTCTCAGTCTCTATCTTCCCCTGCCATATATAACTGCTAATCTAGTTCCATCTCTGTAATTTATTTGTATTTACATTTTGTGTAAATGGAATAAAACAATATGTAGTACTTTTTGTCTAGTTGCATTCACTTAGCATGCTTCCTTTTTTACCATTGGTGGAGGATTATTAATATATTCTATGCACTACTGTCCATAGTTTGTTTTGGTTTCATTTTTGCCCAAATATCACTCTGGTATTAATCTCTTCTAACAATAATGTACTTTTGTTCTGTTTCAGAGAAAAAAATTCTTATATAGGGATTATTAACCATATTCATTTTTCAAAAGAGGGTTTGCTATGCTGTACAGTCCTGTTTCATTTTTCAGTTTTCCTTATAGTGATATACATGTCCTCACACTTTCCTTTTCAACCACTATCATATTCATACATTAGTGCTACTAATTACAAACCCTGTGATGTACTTTCACCATTTCTATTCATCTCCAAACATTTACAAACTTTTTCACCACTTCTGTGCAGATTAAACCTGAGCTTTCCATTCTATAACCACATTCTATTCTCTGGTGACTTATATTCTTTCTAACTATTAACTCCATGAATTTGCTTATTATGTTTAGTTCATAATAGTGAAATCATACAGTATTTTTCCTTTTGTGTCTGGCTTGCTTCTCTCAATGTAATGTCCTCCAGGTCCACCCATGTTGTCATATGCTTCACAACTTCATTTTTTCTCACAGCTGATTAATATTCCAATGTGTATATATATATATATACACCACAGTTTGCTTAACTATTGATCAATTGATGGACACCTTGGTTCTTTCCAGTTTTTTGGAATTGTGAATAATGTTGCTGTGAACATCACTGTGCAAGTGTCTGTTCATGTCACTGCTCTCAGATCCTCTGGGTATATACCTAGTAGTGGTATTGCCAGGTCACATGGTAGATCTGACTTCCTTAGGAACCTCAAACAGAATTCCACAGTGGCTGTACCACTTTACATTCCCACCAGCAGTGAATAAACGTTCCTCTCTCTCCACATTCTCTCCAACACTTGTAGTTCTCCGTCTTTTTAATAGTTCAATCTAGAACGTGTGAAATGATATCTCATTGTAGCTTTGATTTGCATTTCCCTAGTACTTGGTGATGTTGAACATATTTCATGTTTTTTTTCACCATTTCTATTCTGTTTTTAGAAAAATGTCTATTCAGGTCTTTTGCAATTTTTTTAATTGAGTCATTTGTCTTTTTCTTTTTGAGTTATAAGATCTCTTTATATATCATGGATATTAGACCCTTGTCAGATGTGTGAGTTCCAAATATTTTCATCCATGAGTTGGCTGCCTTTTTACGCTCTTCATAAAGTCTTTTGGGGTGCAGAAGTGTTTAATTTTGAGGAGGTCCCATTTATCTATTTTTTCTTTTGTTGCTCATGCTTTGGGTATAAGGTTTAAGAGAATCATGCCACAACAAGGTCTTGTAGGTGTTTCCCTACATTATCTTCTAGGAGTTATGTGATCCTGGCTTTTATGTTCAGGACTTTGATCTATTTTGAGTTGATTCTTGTATAGGGAGTAAGATAGGGGTCCTCTTTTAGTCTTTTGATTATGGATATCCAATTCTCCCAGCACCATATGTTGAAAAGACTGTTCTGCCCCAGTAAAGTAGACTTGGTAGGCTTGTCAAAAATCAGTTGATCAGGAGAGGATGTAGCTCAAGTTGTTGAGTGCCTGCTTCCCATGTATGAAGTCCTGGGTTCAATCCCTGGTACCTCTTAAAAACAAACAAAACAACAAACAAACAAACAAAAAACAACTCTCATTGGAGAGCAGACATAGCTCAGTGGTTGAGTGCCTCATTCCCATGGAAGAGGTCATGGGTTCAATCCTCGGTGCCGCCTTAAAAAAAAAAAAAAAAAAAAAAAATCAGTTGCCCATAGAGGTGAAGGACTATTTCTGAACTCTCAATTCAATTCCATTGATCTATGTGTTTATTTTTATGCCACAACAACAGTTTTGACCACTGTAGTTTTAGAATACCCAAGGTCAGGAAGCATGAGTCCTCTGACTTTGCTCTTCTTTTTTAGGATGTTTTTGGCTATTCAGGACCCCCTTCCCTTCTAAATAAATTTGGTAATTTCCTTTTCTATTACTATAAAGTAGTCTATTGGAATTTTGATTGGTATTGCATTGAATCTATAAATCTGTTTGGGTGAAACTGACATCTTCACAATGTTTAGTTTTCCAGTCCATGAACATGGAATGTCCTTCCATTTGTTTAGGTAGTTTTTTATTACTTTTAGCAGTGTTATGTAGTTTTCTGAATATAGATCCCTTACATTCCTAGTTATATTAATTCCTAGATATTTGAGCCTTTTTGTAGCTTTTATAAACTGAATTTTTGCCTTGATTTCTTCCTCAGCTTGCTCATTACTAGTATATAGAAACAACACTGATTTTGTCTGTTGATCTTGTATCCTGCCACTTTGCTGAATTCATTAACTCTAATGGCTTTGTTGGGGATATTTTGGAAATTTCTAAATATGGGATTATGTCATTTCTGAATAGTGAGAGTTTTACTTCCTTTTTTCCAATTTGGATGCCTTTTATTTCTTTTTGTTGCATAATTGCTCTAGCTAGAAATTCTAGCACAATGTTGAGTAACAGTGGTGACAGTGGGCATTCTTGTCATTTCCAATCTTAAAGGGAAAGCTTTCAACCTCTCCCCTGTGAGTACAATGTTGGCTGTGGGATTTTCATATATGCCCTGTGATGGTTAAGCTAATGTGTCAGCTTGGCCAGGTAATTGTGCCAAGTTGTTTGGTCAAGCAAGTACTGGGTTAATTGTAATACAAGGACATTTATGGACTTTAGTCATCAATGAATTTACTGCATAGATGACTGATTATATCTGCATCAACCAGGGAGATTGCTGTCAGCAGTGAGTGATGCTTTACCCAATCAGTTGAATGCCTTAAAAGGGGAAGTGATTTCAGCATTCAGAGAGAATTTTCCAGTTCATCTTTGGACAGCCAGCATCTCCTGGGGATTCCTCAAGGACCTTCATCAGAGCCCCCGGTTTGCAGCCTGCCTGCAGAATCTGGACTTTTGTATCCCCATAGTCACATGAGAGGATTTTATAAAATCTCACTATTTACAGATATCTCCTGTTGATTCTGTTTCCCTAGAGAACCTGACTAATACATGCCCATTATCATGTGGAGGAATTTCCCTTTTATACCTATCTTTTGAAATGCTTTTATCAAGAAAGGGTGCTAGATTTTGTTGAATGCCTTTTCTGCATCAATTGAAACGATCATTTGTGTATGCGTGTTTCCTTTGATTTGTTATCGTGGTGTTTTACGTTAATTGATGTTGTTTTGAACCACACTTGCATACCAGGAATAAAACCCACTTGATCATGGTGTATAATTCTTTTAATATGCAGTTGGATTCAATTTGTATTTTGTTGAGAGTTTTTGCATCTATGTCCATTATAGAGATTCATCTGTAATTTCCTTGTAGTATCTTTATCTGACTTTAGAATTAGGATGATGTTGGATCCATAAAATGTGTTGGGTAGGGGAGCAGATGTAGCTCAAGTGGTTGAGGACCTGCTTCCCATGTACGAGGTCCTGGGTATGGTCCCCAGTACCTCCTAAAAACAAAAGAAAACAAACAAACATAAAAACCTACTCTCATTGGGGAGCGGAAGCAGCTCTGTTGTTGAGCACCTGCTTCCCATGTATGAAGTTTGGGGTTCAATCCCCAGTACCTCCTAAAAACAAAACAAATAAATGAAAAAACAACTCTCATTGGGGAGCAGATGTAGCTCAGTGGTTGAGCGCCTGCTTCCCTTGTTCCTATGTATGAAGTCCTGGGTTCAATCCCCAGTACCTCCTTTAAAAAAATGAGTTGTGTAATTTTCCCTGCTCTTCAGTTTTTTGGAAGCGTTTAAACAGGATTGGTGTTAATACTTATCAAAATTTTTGTTAGAATTCACCTGTGAAGCCATCTGATCCTGCACTTTTCTTTATTGGAAGATTTTTGATGACTGATTCAATCTCTTGTGATTGGTTTGTTGAGTTCCTGTATTTCTTGTAAAGTCAATGTAGATTGTGCATTTCTAGGAATATATCCATTTCATCTAGGTTGTCTAATTTTTTAGCATACAGTTTCTCATAATATCCATTTATGGTCCTTTTTATTTATGTGGCTTCAGTCATAGTCCCTTCCTTTTCACTCCTGATTCATTTATTTACATCTTCTTTCTTTTTTCTTTTGTTATTCTAGCTAGAGGTTTGTTGATTTTATTGATCTCAACCAGGTTTTGGTTTTGTTGATTTTTCTCTCGTTTTGTTGTTCTCAATTTCATTTATTTTTGCTCTAATCTATTTCTTTCTGTTTGCTTTCAGATTGGTTTGCTGTTCTTTTCCTAGTTTCTCTAGTTATTCAGTTAGATCTTTGATTTTAGCTCTTTCTTCTTTTTTAAAAAAAGATTTATTTATTTATCCCCACCCCCCTCGTTTTACGCTCGCTGTCTGCTCTCTGTGTGTTCTTCTCTGCTTGTCTTCTCTTTAGGCGGCACCAGGAACCAATCCCAGGACCTTCCGGAGTGGGAGAGAGACGCTCAATCTCTTGTGCCACCTCAGCTCTCTGGTCTGCTGAATCTCTTATTGTCTCTCCTCTGTGTCTCTTTTTGTTGCGTCATCTTGCTGTGCCAGCTCTCCTGCGCAGGCCCCGTGTGGGCCAGCTCTCCTTCGTGGGCGAGCCCTCTGCTTGGGCCAGCTCTCTGCTCAGGCCAGCTTGCCTTTCACCAGGAGGCCCAGGGAATCGAACCCTGTACCTCCTATATGGTAGACAGGAGCCCAGTCGCTTGAGCCACATCTGTTTCCCTCTTCTTTTTTAAGCTAGGCAGTTAGGGCTGTAAATTCCCTCTCAGCACTGCCTTTGCTGTATCCCCTAAGTTTTGATAAGTTGTGTTCTTATTTTCATTCACCTTGAGATATCTACTAATTTCTCTTGCAATTTATTCTTTGACCCACTGCTTGTTTAGGAGTCTGGTTTTTTGTTTGTTTGGTTGGTTGGTTTTTTGCCTCCTTATATTTGTGATTTTCCCCCTTTCCCACCTATTATTGATTTTGAGCTTCAATCCATTATGATCAGAGAATGTGCTTTGTATAATTTCAGTCTTCTTGAATTTATTGAGAGCCGTGTTGTGGCCCAACATGTGATCTATCCTGGAGAAGAATCCATGAGCACTTGAGAACAATGTTTAACCTGCTGATTTGGGTTGCAGTGTTCTGTCTATGTCTGTCAGGTCCAGCTCATTTATCATATTTTTCAAGTTCTCTGTGTCCTTGTTGATCTTCTGTCTAGTTGTTCTATCTATTGATATGAGTGGCATATTGAACTCTGCAACTATTATTGTAGGTACATGTTTCTTCTTGCAGTTTTTCCAGAGTTTGCCTCATGTATTTGGGGCACCCTGGTTAGGTGCACAGAAATTTGTAACTGTTATTCCTTCCTGGTGGATTGTCCCTTTTCTTAATATATACCGGCCTCTGCATCTCATCACTTTTCTGCATTTAGAGTCTGTTCTGTCAGACACCAGTATAGCTACCCCTGCTCTCCTTTGCTTACTGTTTGCATGGACCATCTTTTTCTAGCCTTACACTTTCAGCCTGTTTGCATCCTTGGGTCTAAGGTGGCCCAGTATATGGATGGTTCATGTTTTCTTATCCATTCTGTCAGCCTATGTCTTTTGAATGGGGAGTTTAAGCCATTAACATTCAATGTTATTACTGTAAAGACATTATTTATTTCAGCCATTTCATCCTTTTGCTTTCATATGTCATATCTTATATTTGCCTGTCTTTTTACCCGTTTGGTTATCCTTTCTGATAATCTTCACTTCTACTCTTTCCTCCAGTGCTCACTCTCTCTTGTCTTTTCTGACTGTAGAACTTATTTCTGTGTTTCCTGCAGGGCTGGATTCTTTTTAATTAACTTCCTTAGTTTCTGTTTATCTGTGAATATTTTAAACTCACCGTATCTGAAGGACAGTTTTGCCAGAAAAATAATTTTTGGATGGCAGTTTTTCTCTTTCAGTACTTTAGTTATACCACTGCCTTCTTGCTTCCATAAGTTTCTGAAGAGAAATCCACAGTAATTCTTACTGCACGTCCCTCGTATGTGGTCTTTCGCTTTTCCTTACTGCTTTCGGAGTTTTCTCTTTATCTTTGGCATTCTAAATGTTATGTGTCTTGGGGCAAGTCTGTTTGGATTTATTCTAATTGGAGTATACTGTGCTTCCTGGACACATATATTTGTGTCTTTCATGACAGTTGAGACATTTTCAGTCATTGTTTCTTCAAATACTCTTTCTGCACCTTTTCCCTACTCTTCTTCTGGAACTCTCGTAACACGTATGTTAGTGTGCTTCATGCTATCATTCAACTCCCTGAGCCCCTGCTCATTTTTTCCCATTCTTTTCTGTTATTCTTTTCAATTTCAGCCATTCTATCCTTTATGTCATCGATTCTTTCTTCCATGATTTCAAGTCTGCTATTATATGCCTATGATATTTTTAATATCACTTGTGTCTTTCATTCCCATAAGCTGTTATTTTTCTATTCAAGGTTTCAAATTTTTCTTTGTGCTCATCCAGTGTCGTCTTAATGTCTTTTATTTCTTTGGCCATGTTGCCCTTCAACTCCATGATTTGATTTAGGAGATTTGCATGAACATCATTCATTAGTTGTTTCAAGTCTTGTGTCTCATCTGGAGTTTTGATTTTGTTCCTTTGCCTGATTCATATCTTCCTTTTTATTAGTGTGGTTTGTAATTTTTTACTGATGTGTAAGCATCTGATTATGATACTGGGTTTACCCAGTGTTCAGTTTCTGTCTCGCCTAGGGCTTTACTATTAAGTAGCTGTGCTACCAGTGTTTTTTGATTCTTGGTTCAACTTGTTCTAGATATTTAGAATTGCCCCATTTAACTGCTCAAACCTGGGCTGAGAACCCAGTAACGGGGTGCATGCCAATTTCCAAGGGTCTTGGAAAGGGAGGCCAAATACAGGTACCAGATTGCCTCTCTTATTTATTACTATTTCCCCCTTCTTTGCATGTGATTTCCTGGTCTGCCAGCAAGATGGTGCCCTCTGGCAGCTCTCTCAGGTCAGACCCCAGATTCTAGGGCGCAGACATTGACTGGAACCCTGCCCAGGTGGGCGGTACAGAAGCAATGCTCTCAGGGCTGGATAAGCCTTGCAAACAAACTTTCTCCTTTGGCTGGCTGCACCCTCCCTCCCTCTGCAACCTCAGCAGCAAGCCCAGGGCAGTAGGGAGGGAGGGTGTGTGAGAAGGCAAACAATGCCATGGCCCTAACTGGCCTGGAAGTGTGCAGCCCCTCCAATGCAGCAGACCAGGTTCACTGGCCAAAATCCTAATTAGCCATAGGCTGTGTCCCTCCCTCTCCCTTTTCTTGGGAAATTGGACCCCTGCAATCCCCTCAATCTGTAGCCACAGGCCAGAGGCCAGAAGACCAGTGCTGTTTGCTCTGATGGTGGGGGAGGTGGGCGCCAGCAGTGCAGCTTTACTCACGGGTCTTCCAGCCAGCCAAGGCTCCTTTCCTTCACCCTTCTCTTCTGAGTAGTGTCTAGCCTTCCCCTGGTGTCCTAAGCCCTAGAACAGTTTTCAATTTTTGCCTGTCCTCTAGCTACTTTTCTGGGAGAAAAGTGAGCCCTCTGCCTCTCTCATACTCCATCTTTCCAGAAGTGGCCTCTTTCTTTCTTTCTTTTTTACCAGGGCCTGTGATTGAACCCAGGACCTTGTATATGGGAAGTCAGTGCTGAATCACTGAGCCACATGAGCTTCCCTGAGTTGGTTATTTCATTTGTTTTTTTTGTTTTTTTTTTTTTTTTTTAGCAGGCATCAGGAATCAAACCCCGAATCTCCCATGTGGGAAGCAGGTGCTCAATTACTTGAGCCACATCTGCTTCCCTCTTCTTTCTTAATGTCAGCATTTGGAGCTATACATTTCCCTTTCAGCACTGCTTTTGCTGCATCGTATAAGTTTTGATATGTTGTGTTCTCATTTTCATTCACCTCAAGATATTTACTGATTTTCCCTGTAATTTCTTCTTTGACCCACTGATTGTTTAGGAGTGAGTTGTTTAATTTCCATATATTTGTGAATTTTCCAGTTCTCTGCCCTTTATTGACTTCAAGCTTCATTCTGTTGTGGTCAGAGAAAGTGCTTTGTATCATTTTAATCTTTCTAAATTCATTGAGGGGAAGTGGATGTGCCTCAAGCGATTGAGCTCCACCTACCATATGGGAGGTCCCAGGTTTGGTTCCTGGTGCCTCCTAAAGTAGATGAGCAAGACAGCGAGCTGACGTGATGGGCTGGCATGGAGAGCTGACACAAGAGACACAAGGAGGAAGACATAATGAGAGCCACAACAAAGCAGAGAGCAGAGGTGGCACAAACGATTAGGTGTCTCCCTCCCACATGGGAGGTTCCGAGTTCAGTTCCCGGTGCCTCCTAAAAAGGAAGATGAGCATACAATGAAAAACACAGAGCACAAACAATGGGGGGAGGGGTAAATAAATAAATAAATCTTTAAAAAATTTTAATTCATTGAGATTTGTTCTATGACTTAACATGAGTTCTATCCTGGAAAATGATCCATGAGCACTCGAGAAAAATGTATCTTGCTGTTTAGGGGTGTAATGTTTTCTCAATGTCTGTTAAGTCTAGTTCCTTTATTGTACTTTTCAAGATCCTGGTTTCTTTATTGATCCTGTCTCTGTTGCTGAGAGTGGTGTATTCAAGTTCCCCACTGTTATTGTAGAGGCATCTATTTCTCCCCTCAGTTTGGCAAGTGTTTGCCTCATGTATTTTGGGACACCTTGGTTAGATGAAAAAATATTTTATTGTTCTTTCTTCTTGGTAGAGAGCCCTTTTAATTTATAGTGCTTTTCTTTGTCTTATAGCAATTTTGCACTTAAAGTGTATTTTTCTGACATTATTATAGCTACTACAGCTCTTTTTTGGTTATGGTTTGCGTGGAATATCATTTTCCAACCTAACACTTTCCGCCTATTTGTGTCCTTGGGTCTCTTGGAGACAGCATATAGATGGATCATATTTTTTCATCTGTTCTGTCAATCTGTGTCTCTTAATTGGGGAGTTTAATCCATTAACAGCTGATGTCATTACTGTAAAGGCAGCCTTTCTAGCACCATTTTATTCTTAGGCTTTTATATGTCATATCTTATTTTTTGTCTCTCTTATTACCCATTTAGTTACCTTTACTAATAATCTCCATTTCTACACTCTCCTCCAAGCCTCTCTCACCTGGCTTTTCCTTTCATCCTGTAGAACTCCCTGTAGAATTTCTTGTAGGTTGAGCGTATTGTTTACAAATTGTTTTTGTTTATCTGTGAATATTTTAATCTCTCCCTCATTTTGAAGGACAGTTTTGCCAGATACAGAATTCTTGCCTGGCAATTTTTCTCTTTCAGCACCTTAAATATGTCATAGCATTGCCTTCTCGCCTCCATGGTTTCTGATGAGAAATCACTTAATCTTATCAAATGTGGCAGTTTGATATTTATGAATTCCAAAGAGATATTATGTTTGTAAATTGGTCTGTTTCTCTGGGCGTGATACCCTTTGACTGTGTTAAATTCAAAGGCTTTGCATTTACTTGATTAAGATTAGGGCTTTGATTCGCCCATGTCATTAGGGCGTGCAAGGTTGAGGCCCCGCCCCCTTGGTGGGCTATATAGTCGGATGCTCAACCAAGAACACAGAAGTCGATGCACAGAGCAGAGAGGAAGAGATGGCACCATAGACATGGCAGAGGCCCCGGGGAGAGAGAAGAGCCTGATAGTCTACAGCTGACCTCGTGAAGAGACCGGAGCAGCTGAGCCAGGAAAGAGCAAGCCCTGGAGAGAGAGATGAGCCTTATGCCAGCCTACAGCTGAGATGGGAAGATGCCGGGACCATGGAGCCTTAAGAGGGAAAAGGAAGGCTGAACCCTTGCAGACATCATCCACCATCTGGCTTCAACATGGGGCAAAGAAATTTGGGTGAGAAAGTACTTCTTATGGTACCTTGAGTTTTGTGACTTTGTGACTGTAAGCTTCTGTCTCAAATAAATACTCTTTATAAAAGCCAACAGAGTTCTGGGACTTTGAATCAGCACCCCTTCGGCTAATGCATCAAGCTTCCCCTCTATGTGATGGATTGCTTTTCTCTTGCTGCATTCAGGATTCTCTTTATATCTGGCATTTGACAATCTGATTATTATGTGTCTTGTAGTTTTTATGTTAGGGTTTATTGTGTTTGGAGTACACTGTGCTTCCTGGACATGTACATCCATGTCCCTCATAAGAGTTAGGGAATTTTCAACCTTTATTTCCTCCACCATTCCTTCTGCCCCTTTACCCTTCTCTATTCCCCCTGGGACACCCAAACCTGTATGTTTGTGCACTTTGTACTGTCATTCAACTTTCTGAGATACTGCTCAAATTTTTCCACTTTTTTCTGTATCTGTTTTTCTATCTGTGTGATTTTGGATGATCTGTTTTCTAATACACTAATTCTTTCCTCTGCCTGTTTAATTCTGCTGTTATATGATTTTAGTCTCTTCTATTGTGCCTTTCAGTACCACGTGTTTTCTATGTAAGTTTTCAATTTCTTATGTATGCTCATCTTTTATCTTCTTAATAATCTTTATCTCTTCCCTCATTTCCATGAATAGATTTAGGAGATTTGTATGGACATCTTTGATGAGTTCAAAATATTGCATCTCCTCCAACTTATTAATTTGTTCCTTTGATTGGGCCACATCTTCTAGTTTCTTAGTATGGGTAATTTTTTGCTGGTGTCTAGCCATCTGCTTATTTTTCTATTGAAGTATAACATTCATACATGAACATATATAAACAGTAAAGGTATAGTAAAAGTTGTGAACTTACAAAACAAACATGCATTTTTAAATGTTTTGTACATTAAAGATCATTTATGTCTCCCATACACCACACCAATACCACCTTGCTTTGTTGTGAAACATTTGTTATAAACTGTGAACGAGCATTGTGAAACTATTGCTACTAATGATAGCCCATATCTTACATTTGGAGTATTTCCCCCCCCAGACCACCTAATTATTAATACCCTATATTAGTATCTTATGCTTGTTATTGTTCATGTGAGAACGTTCTCATGTTTGTCCTATTAACTACAGTCCATCTTCCACCACTGGATTCCCTGTGTTATACAGTCCCATGCTTTGTACAGTCCATTCAAAGTGCACACTCAGTGGCTCTCATTTTCATCACAGAGTTGTGCTGTCATCACCTCAGGCAATTTTAGAACATTTCCATTACTCCAAAAGGAAAAATCCCATACCCCCTTATATCTCCCTGTTGTTGCCCCTTAGAATTGACATGATATCTTCTTGCCATTGCTGTAGAATATTCAATATTACTGTTAACTGACTGTGTATTAGTCAGGGTTCTCTTGGGGAAACAGAATCAACAGGAGATATCTGTCAATAATGTGAGATTTTATAAGAGTCTCTCACGTGACCGTGGGAGTGCCTAAGTCCAGGTTCCGCAGGCAGGCTGCAAGCCAGGAGCTCCAATGAAAGTCCAATGAAAGGTCCTTGATGAGTTTCTGGGAGAAGTTGGCTGTCCAAAGACAAGCTGGGAAATTCTCTCTGAATGTTGAAATCACTTCCCCTTTTAAGGCATTCAACTGATTGGATAAAAGCACCACCCATTGCTGATGAAATCTCCCTGATTGATGCAGATGTAATCAGCCATCCACGCAGTAAACTCACTGGTGATCGAAGTCCATAAATGCTCTTGTATTACAGTTAGCCCAGTGCTTGTGGACCAGACACCTGGACACAATTACCTGGCCGAGTTGATAGATTAGCCTAACCAGCACACTGTGTATCACCATATTCTTAGCACTTACGTTAAAAGAAGAGCATTCTTATACTATTAACTAAAATCTTCATCCACCACAGAAATCACTGCTATACATTCCCTAGATTATTCTCGTTTCCTTTCAATTGACATTTAGGTACATAGACTACCCATTTCAGAAACAATCACATTTATAAATCAGCAGTGTTATACTCACTATAATGTGTTTCTATTCACTTCCACTTTTACAATTAATCTTATTAATAATGTTACATACATTAAGCAACAGTTCCCATTCTCAGCCCACATTCTATTCCTAGTATCCTATACTCTAGAGTGCACCTCTGTGAGTCTACTCATCACGCTCAGTTCCTATTAGTGAGACCATACAATATTTGCCCTTCTGCTGTCTGGCTTATTTCACTCAACATAGTATCTTCAAAGTTCATCCATGTTTCCACATACATCCCTATTTCATTTCTTCTTACAGCTGAATAGTATTTGATTGTATATGCCACATTTTATCCATTCACAGGTTGATGGACACTTGGCTAGTTCCATATTTTAGTAATTGTGAATAATGCTGTTGTGAACACTGGTGTGCAGTTGTCAGTTCATATCCTTCCAGTTCTTCTGAATATACTCCTAGTAATGGGACAGTGAATCCGTTATTTCTTCGTTTCTCATTTCGGTGCCTTTTCTTTCTTTTCTGGCCTAATTGCTCTAGCTAGAACTTCAAGCACAATATTGAATAAGTGGTGACAGTGGGCATCCTTGTCTTGTTCCCAATCTCAGCAGGAAAGCTTTCAGTCTTTCACCACTGAATACAGTACTAGCTGTGGGGTTTTCATATATGCCCTCTGCCATGTTGAGAAACCTTCTTTCTATTCCCATCATTTGGAGTGCTTTTATCAAGAAAGGATGCTGTTTTGTTAAATGCCTTTTCCGCATCAATCTAGAGTATTTTGTGATTTTTCTTCTTCAATTTATTAATTTGGTTTATTACACTAATTGATTTTTTTGTGTTGAAAAACCCTTGCCTATCTGGGATAAAAAAACACTTGATTGTGTTGTATAACTTTTAATGTGCTTTTGAATTGTTTGCAAGTATCTTTGCACCTATATTCATTAGGGATATCAGTCTGTAATTTTTTTCGTAGTATCTTTATCTGATTTTGGTATTGGGGTGATGTTGGCTTCATAGAATGAGTTTGGTAGTGTTCCTTCCTGTTCTACTTTTTGGAAGAACTTGAGCAAGATTGGTATTAGATCGTCTTTGAATGACTGGTAGATCGTCTTTGAATCACAGGATCCCCTCATGATCTCCATTCTGCTGCATCAGTGGTGATGTGCCCGTGCTCATTCTGATTCTATTTATTTGCATCTTTTCTTTTTGTCAGTTTGGCTGAGGGTTTGTCAGTTTTGTTGATCTTCTAGAACTAACTTTTACTCTTGTTAATCCTCTGTTTTTTGTTCTCAATTTCATTTATTTCTGCTCTGATGCTTACTTCTTCAGCTTGGTTTGGGATTAGTTTGCTGTTTTTCATGTTCCTCCAGGTGTATAGTTAGGTCTTCAATTTTACCTCTTTCTTCTTTTTTAATGTAAACATTCAGGATTATAAATTTTCCTCAATACTGCCTTTGCTGTGTCCCATAGGTTTTGATATGTTGTGTTCTCATTTTCATTCATTTCAAGATATTTACTGAATTCTCTTGCAATTTCTTCTTTGACCCACTTATCATTTAAGAGTGTGCTGTTTAATGTCTATATATTTGTGAATTTTCTTTTTCCATCTGTTATTGATTTCCAGCTTCATTCCATTATTAGAGAAAGTGCTTTGTATAATTTTAATCTTTCTAAATTTATTGAGACCTGTCTTGTGATCCATGATATGGTTTATTCTGGAGAGGGATCCATGAGCATTTGAGAAGAATGTATATCCTGCTGTCTTGGGGTATAATTCTCTGTAAATGCCTGTTAGGTAGCATTTATTGTATTATTTAAGCTCTGTTTCCTTATTGATCCTTCCTCTAGATGTTCTATCCAGTGCTGAGAGTGGTGTATTGAAGTCTCCAGTATTACTGTAGAGACGTCTGTTTCTCCCTTCAGTTTTGCCAGTGTGTGCCTCATGTATTTTGGGGCACCCAAGTTAGGTGCATAATATTTATTATAGTTATTTCTTCTTGGTGACTTGCCCCTTCTATTAATGGATAATGATCTTCTTCATCTCTTAACAATTTTGCATTTAAGATCTATTTTGTCTGATATTAGTATCTTTACTATAGATTTTTTTGGTTACTAAATGTGTGGAATATGTTGCCAACCTTTCACGTTCAATCTGATTGTGTCCTTACATCTGGAGTGAGTCTTTTGTAGACAGTATAGAGGTGGCTCATATTTTTTTATCCATTCTGTCAGTGTATGCCTTTTGATTGGGGAGGTCAAGCCATTAACATTCAATGTTATAACTATAAAGGCATTACTTATTGCATCCATATTATCCTTTGGTTTTCCATTTTCATATATTACTGTTGTCTGTCTTTTTATCCTATAAATTATCCTTCCCAATAATCTTCATTTCTACATACTTCTCCAAGTCTCTGCCCTAGTCTTTTTCTTTCAGGATGCAGAATTCCACTTAATATCTCTTACAAGTCTCATTTTTTGTAACATACTGTTTGTTGTTTATCTGTCAAGAATTTAAACTCACCCTCATTAAAAAACATTAAAAAAAAAAAAAAAACACAAATCAATTGTATTGATACATATTATATAAAGCATGAACCCATCCAAAGTATATAATCAGTGGTATCTGGTATAATCACATAGTTGTGCATTCATCACTTCAATCATTAGAGCATTTTCATTATTCCAATTATAATAAACAGAAAAACAAAAATCTCATCACCTCTCAATCTCTCTATGCTTCCTGTCATACATAGCTGCTATTGTTTCTCTCTTTAGTTTATTTGTATTTACATTTTGTAAAACAGTCTTATATATGCCGTATCACCCATATTCATATTTCATGAGGCTTCACTGTGTTATACAGTCCTGTGTTACATTTTTTAGCTTTCCTTCTACCTGTCCTTGGACTTTCCTTTTCAACCAGTCATACCCATATAAATAAAAGTCATACCCATATAAATAGTACTGCTATTTATAAATATTATGATGTACTTTCATCATTTCTATTCATTTCTAAAGATTTACAATCTTTTTACCAATTCTGCACAGATTAGCCTTCAGCTTTCCATTCTCTATCCTCATTCTAGTTATTAACTCCATGGGTTTACACAATATATTTAGTTCATAACAGCACAATCATAGAGTATTTGTCCTCTTGTGCCTGGCTTGCTTCACTCTCCAGGTTCATGCTGCTTGTCCCATGCTTCATGACTTCATTTCTCCTTACAGCTACATGGTATTCCATCGTGTGCATACACAATTTGTTTACCCATTCATCGGTTGATGGACACCTGGATTATTTCCTTCTTTTGGTATTCGTGAATAACGCCACTATGAACTTCGGCATGCAGATGTCTGTGTCACTGCTCTCAGCTCTTCTGGGTATATACCCAGTAGTTGTACTGCCATCACCCTCCTTTTTGAAGGACAGTTCTGTCAGATAAAGAATTGTTGGCTGGCAGTATTTCTCTTTCAGTACCTTAAATACATCAAAGCACTGCCTTTTCACCCCCACGGTTTCTGATGAAAAATCATCACTTAATCTTACTGAGGTTCCCTTGTATGTGATGCTTTGCTTTTCTCTTGCTTTTAGCATCCTCTCTTTAACTCTGGCATTTGACCTTCTGAATAGTAGGTGTCTTGGAGTAGGTCCATTTGGTTTTATTCTTTGAGATGCGTTGTCCTTTTTGGATATATTTATGTCCTTTCGTAAGGGTTGTGAAATTTTTGGTATTTTCTCAACTATTCTTTCTACCCCTTTTCCGTTCTTTTCTCCTTTGGGACACCTGTAGCATGTATGGTTGTGCATTTCACGTTGCCATTCAATTCCCTGAGACCCTCTTCCATTTTTTCTATTCTTTCTTTCTGTCTTTTCTCCTGTTTCAAGTTCAGATGTCCTAGTCTCAATTTCACTTAATCCTTCTTCTCCCTTTCAAATCTGCTGCTGTATGCCTCTAATATATGTAAAGATATATATATATATATTAGAATATTAGGATATATATATATTAGGAGGTAACATGGATTGAACCCGAGACCTTGTACATTGGGAAGGAGGTGCTTAAACCACTGAGCTACACCCTGTCCCCTCTAAGGTATTTTTTTTTTTAAGATTTACTATTTACTTCCCCCCTCCCCTTGTTTGTGCTGTCTGCTCCGTCTGTTCATTGTGCGCTCTCTATATCTGGTCATCTTCTTTTTAGGAGGCATCAAGAGCCAAACCCGGGACCTCCCACGTGGGAGGGAGGTGCCACATCTGCTCACCGCCCCCTATGTATTTTCCATCCTGTCTTTCATTCCCAGAAGCTCTGTAACTTTCTTTGCAGGCTTTTTAATTGTTCTTTACGCTCACCCAGTGTCTCCTTAATATCATTTTTCTCTTTTCCCTTCAAGTCCTTGAATTGGTTTAGGAGAGTTCTGTGGTTATCATTGATTAGTTATCTTAAATCCTGTCTTGTCAGGGTTTTGGTTTGTTCATCTGGCTGGGCCATCTCTTCCTGTTTCTTGGTATGGCTTGTAATTTTTTGCTGATATCTAGGTATCTAATTATGTTGGTGAAATTACTCTGACAGTTTCTCTCTCTTTCTAGTGGTTTTGTTTCGCAGTTCTTTGATTCAACTTATTCTAAGTCTTTAAAATTGCCCAGCTTATCAAAATAGTGCGAGGGACCCACTAATGTGACACAGATCCCATCTTAGGGGTCTGGGACAAGAGACTCCAAAAATCATCTTTTCTCCTTGTAGTTTCCCAGCCGGCCAGCACAATCTTTCCACGGAGGTGACTCTTTTAATCTCCACTTGCCAGTGCTTCTGGTCTGGCCAGAGCCAGATTCAAAGCAGGCTCTCCTGGCCAAACTCCCTGAAGAGAAACCACTCTCCGCCCTCTGCTGTAGCCTCCCGCTTCCCAGGGAGGAAGATGTCTGTCCCACTCACAGTTGGCTACAGTGAGCCATGGGATGCACCCTGAGGGTGGGGGTGGGTGCCGTTCACCGCCACGGGGACTAGCTCAGGGTTTTCATTTCAGCGTCTTCGTCCCTCTGTCCCTTGCCCTCCTGGACGATGCCACAGCACGCTCCTGGTCTGCAGACCCGGAAGCCCTTCCTCTGTTGTTTCTGTAAGAGCCTTGAGCCCTCCCCACCACCTCCAACACCATCTTCACCGTCTGCTTATCCTGATGAGCACACTCTGATGATCAGTTTCTCTTTTATCTAGGGTTTCATTACTGTTTGCTTTTGTGATAAGACTCTTCTTTGACACTTGTTTAAGCTTATTCAAATTCTTTAAACTTGCTTGTGCTTAGTCAAAACCAGCCCAGGGCCACAATGGGGGGCAGACCAGTTCCTATGAGTAAGTTCCTCTGCAGCGGCTGCTCTCAGCCTCCCTTCCTGGATGGTGTACCACAGTCCAGGGCCCATGTACTGCCACATGGGTTCCCCTGCACCCACCCACGCCTGGCAAGACCTCCCTCACGGCCATCTGGCCCAGCAGGGCCGTCCCACGCCCCTCACTGCACCCCTGCCCAGGCCTCTCACACCACTCAGGCTGCCTCCCCTGCAGCTGGTGGGCTGCCCACGCCGGGCAAGGCTGCAGTCCTCTTGCTGTCTCTGGCTGACCCTGCTGCACTATGCTCCACCACCTTGGATCTCCCCCAGAATGCTCTTTGCAATTTGCAAGTCTATTTGTAAATGCATGCCCCTGCCCAGTTATTGTGTCCCCCGTCCTGATTTGTTTAATAAATCCCCCCCCCATTGTTTGTACTCAGTGTCTGCTCATCTTCTTAGGATGCACTGGGAACTGAACCCTGGATCTCCCATGTGGGAAGCAGGCGCCCAATGGCTTCAGCCACCTCTGTTCCCATTTGTGTCTCTCATTGTGTTTCCTCACTGTGTCATCTCGTTGCGTCAGCTCGCTGTCTTGCTCACCTTCTTTAGGAGGCACCGGGAACTTAACCTGGGACCTCCCATGTGGTAGGCAGGTGCCCAGCTGCTTGAGCCACATCCGCTTCCCGTGATAAATGTTTAAAACACAAAAAGGGAAGCGGATGTGGCTCAAGCGATTGGGCTTCCGTCTACCACATGGGAGGTCCCAGGTTCGGTTCCCAGTGCCTTGTGGCGAAGGTGGGCTGGTGTGGCAAGATGACGCAACAAGAGACACAACAAACCAGGGAGCTGAGGTGGCTCAGGTGACTGAGCGCCTCTCTTCCACGTGCCTCCTAAGGAGAAGATGAGCAGACAGTGACTGCAAACAACAAGGGGGGGATAAATAAATCTTTAAAACAACAAAAAGTTAACGACAGTGGCGCTCATTGAGTTAGGGACAAATATGGAGAACAATTAAGTAAAAAGTACCTCAAACTGTCCATCTTCCACTCCCCCCACCTGAATCCTAGAACTCCAGTGGCCACTTACGGGTTCCTCAGCAGGCCCCCTGCCTCCTCTGCTCCTTGTTCTACCTGCGTTTGCCGGGTCTGGAGGCCACTGGAAGAGCAGTGTGGCACAGAGCGGAGGGCAGGACGGGCTCTTCACCAGCTAGGACGCTGGTGACTTGGTAAGTCACTACCCGCTCCATTTGCCCCTCCACTTCTCCCACGCGTGCCTTAAGGACTGGGTAACACATGATGGATGTAGAGTTCCCCGCAATGTGCTGGTTCCTCGCCAAACAGCTCTGTCAAAGTCACGGCACTCGGTCTTTTTTGGAAATGAGCAATTGCTGATTTCTTGTATTGTTTTCCAGCCTTGTCTTTTTTTTTTTTTTCCTAAGCAGGGGAGGGAGGGTTTCTTTAAAATCCGTACTTCTCATTTGTTTAATATGTTCTAGTTCAACAAAGCACTTTTAATGCATTATTTCCAAAGAGAACAAGGTGTTCTACTGACCATTTTAAAACAGCTACTCAAACGACTGCTTTCCACTTGGGAAACCCTACAAAACATGTGGCCTGCTGGGACGACAGCCAATCACTTTGTGGTGCATGGCAGTCTTAAATCACTGCACTCCTCTGCTCTTCTTTAATGTGCTCTGATTTTCAAGTCTTGTACCAAGTGGAACAATTTGGTAATATTGAAGCTCATCCATTTTTTATTACCAAGAATTTAGAAATGATCGGGGTTCTGCATGGGCCCGATGTAATGTTGAAATGCCTCGCTGTTCTGAAGCTTTATAATGGGATACAGTGTTGTGTTAGAGAAGAGGCCACCTCACCCTCTGCATATTAAAGTGGAGAGATGCTCCAAAGGCCCCCTAAGTGGAGACCCTTCAGCACGCTAAAAGCTGATCGCGGCCTTCCTCTAACAGCCCTGGCAGTCTATTTCATGGGTTCTCGCTCTAAAACAGAAGGATTACAAACCCCCGTGAAGCAGCTCTGTATCATTAGAAATGTTCTCTTTAAATCTACACAATACTGTGGAGAAATAAGGAGTTCTGTCCTATCCAACTTTAATGAAGAGAAAGTAGGTATGACTAACATTTGCTTTATGAGTCCCATAAAAACTGGTTGGATTAAAGGTAGGAGACAGCAAAGCTTTCAGGACAGACACATTTTAAAAAAATCTTTCATAAGCGCATAGTATTGTATTTACTTATTCTTCAGTGCCAGAGATTGAAGGGACAGTGACTTCAGAGGCAGCAGGATTGCAGCTGGGGTGGGACTGGTGGAATCTTCTTGGGCCCAGAGAGCAACCCCCCCTGCCCCCCGCGTGTGGACAGGGCGGGCCTGCCTGGCCCTTGGAGAGGTGGGGCTCCTGCCCCAGGCTTAGGCGAGACTGGTGTCACCCCAGTGTTCTCAGAGGGTGTGCCTAGTGCTCCCCACCACCCAGATGCTTGGTGAGGCTGGAGCACAGCGGTTCTGCTGCCACCCTGGACAAAGTGAAGGAGAAACGGCTTCGAAGGCAGTAAGTACAGTGGCAGCATGCTCGAGCGCAGCCGGGGCTACCCTGGAGGGACCCCTGTTTTCCTTCCAATGCCCCCCTCTGACAAGGGAATCCTGGAGACAGTGAGTTTCTATACAACAAGACAAATAATAAGTGTTTAAGTTACACCAAAAATACAGAATATTTTAATAAAACTGGAACCCCATATATATGTAAAATAATATAAAATCTGACAACTAGTCACACAGTTCAAGTTCATATTTAACACCTTCAATTATACCAGCTACTTCTATGCAAAATAACGGTTTTCCTTACAGCCCCCATGATCATCAGCCTTTAGTCTCAGCCAGACCCTAAACACTAAGGTTTAAGACACCCTTTAGGTGGTTTTGCCACTTGAGACAGGCCATGAAGCACATGCTTTTACTTTTTAAAAAAATGTAATGTCAATAGTTTTAAAATTTTGAAGCAGCAAATAAAGTATTTTCTACCATCCCGTAGCAAAACACCTGGCAAGGTTTGTGGCTTATGAAGCGTTCACCTTTACAGCATCTGTCGTATTTTTATCCCATTCCTTGGCATGGGCAGATGTATGTTAATTTAAGAAAGGAAATATGGTTTGTGGGAATGAGACTGGTATGCCCACCACTGTGTGTGCAGTAGCCCCCAGCTGGGGGGAGTGGGAGCAAAGGGACTCTCTCGTGCTAACTCCAGAGCTGTTTCTCCTCACAAGGGCACAGTGTTACCTCCTAAGCAGCAGGAAGGCACTTTCCTAGTTTATTTGCTAAGAAGAAAAGCAGGAACTAATTCAGGTAACATGCAAGTTTTAAGAAAGCCAAATGTCTCAAGGCAACTATAAAACCTTGCCTCTTTCTCAGTGCACTGACGCCATCGAATTTATCGATGTCACAGTCTAATCAACTGTCTGTCGGCTTCAGAAATGTCAGGTCCTCCCACTAGCAGCCATTCCATTTGCTCTTGATCGCTGGCGGTCATATTTCACAGAAACAATGAGGAAAAGCAGGAGGGTAGCTCCTTGAATAGCAGCCAGGAGAAAAAAGTAGTAGTTCAAATAACAGCCATTAATATTACCTAAAGGAAACAAAAGAAAAAGAGGTGTAAGCGGTCTTTACAGAGCCATTTTAACAGATTTCAGTTTAATTTGGTGCCTTCTAAAGTCAAGTTGATTTCTCAATAATCAAAATATGCAAGTATTTTGTTTTCAGAACCATCACAAAAGCCATCCTGAGGCTGGCTGCACCTGTGCCTTCTGGGACGGCCTTTCTGCTCCCTGCATCACATCCTCTCTCCTTGACAAGAGAAATGGAGAAAAGGCTAAGCAATGCGGCAGCCGCCATCTGCGTCAGCTGTTCGGGGGACTCCAGGGAGGAGGCTGCCCAGGGAGGAGCAGGCTGAGGTTCCTGAGCAGATCCCTGCACTGAGGGCCAGGAGGCACGCGCTGGCTGGGAAGAGAAGGCCCCTTACAGCCACGCAGCCGGGCACCAACGCCAGCTACTGATCAGCAAATCCGGAGCACTGCTACATTTTAAACCTGCAAGAGCCATTAAAATGCCGGCAGCCTTTGTTTTAACTCTGCTCCAGGCAGGAGTAGAAGCGGCGTTATTCATTCAATAGACACTGGAAGGTTATGATTCAGCACTCACTACGAACCAGGTGCCTGGTGGAGCCGGCTTCCCACTCCCGATGCTCCTTTGGCAAGGCCTGTCATCACAGTGCCTGTGATGTATGAGCACAGCCATCTCCGGGGCCACCGCCCTGTGCTTTCCTGGCTGCCTCAGCCACAAGGCTAACTGCACAGGAAGACAGCACCACTGGAAAGTGCATGCCTGATAAAGCAGGCTCTCGGGGCACTGAGAGCGCACAAGCAGCTTTATCCATAACGACTCCAATGTCCACCAGCTGATGAACAGATAAGGTGCAATGTGTCGATATAGAGGACATTCCAGGCAACTCGCTCCCGTGAAGACCAATAACGAGCAGACACTGCTTGTCTCAGTTACTAAGAAGGAAAAGCCATATTTTCATGTGGGTTAAAAACACATCAAGCTAGCATATGATATGATCCTATATTTAGAAAATTGCCTACGATAAATTACTAGAGTTAATAAACAAGTTCAGCAAGGTAGCAGGATACAAGATCAGCAAGACACTAGAACAAGCAATCTGTGGAGGAAATCGGGAAAGAAAATTTCATCTACAATCAACTAAAAGAAACGGAATAAACTTGACTTGTATATAGAAAACTACAAAACACTGCTAAAAAAAAATTCCATGTTCATGGTTGGAAGACTAAGTTGATATACACATACAACACAATCCCAACCAAAACTCCAAGAGCCTACTTTCCAGAAATGGAAAAGTCAATTATCAAATTTACTTGGAAAGGGCACCCAGATAGCCAAAAACATCATGAAAAAGCAGCACAAAGCCAGAAGACTCACAGACTTCCTAACTTTACAGCACATTACAAAGCTGCAGGGGTCAAAACTGCCTGGTACATGCACGAAGATAGACAATCCATGGAATGTTTTTGTACACTAGTACTGAACAACCTGAGGGGGAAAATTCCATTTTCAATAGCAACAAAAAGACTCAACTACCTAGGAGTTAATTTAACCAAAGTAGTACAGGACCTATAAGCAGAAAACTACAAAACAATGCTAAAAGAAATTTTAAAAGACCTAAACAAATGGAAAGACATTCCGTGGTCATATAAATATCGTGACGATGTCAATCTTGCCCAAACTGATTTATAGATTCAATGCAATACCAATCAAATCCCAACAGCTTACTTTACAGAATTAGAGAAGGCAATTACCAAATTCATCTGGAAGGGTAAGTGCACCCGAATAGCCAAAAGCATTCTAAAAAAGAAGAGCAACATGGGAGGAATTTCACTACCTGAACTTGAAACATATTACAAAGCTACAGTGGTCAGAACAGCATGGTACTGGCATAAAGATAGACACATTGATCCATGGAATAGAATTGAGAACCCAGAAATATACCCTCACCTCTATGGCCAACTAGTTTATGACAAACCCACCAAGTCCATGTTACTGGGACAAAACAATCTCTTCAACGAATGGTGCTGGGAGAACTGGATATCCATAGCCAAAGAATGAAAGAGGACTCCTATCTCACTCCCTATACAGGCCTCAACTCAAAATGGATCAAAGATCTAAACATAAAAGCCAGGACCATAAAACTACTAGAAGACCTTGTAGTAGATGATAGTTTCTTGGCTCTTACACCCAAAGCAGGTGCAACAAAAGAAAACATAAATGGGACCTCCTCAAAAGAGTGAAAAGGCAGCAGACTCAATGGGAGAAAATATTTGGAAATCATATATCTGATAAAGGTTTAATATTCATGATGTAAAGAGATGCTACAACTCAATTAAAAAAGAACAAATGGCAAAAAGACACAAAAAAGTGTTCAACGTCACTAGTGATTAGGGAAATTAAAGCTACAAAGAGAGATCATTTCATGCTTACTACTAAAAAAAAGACGGAAAATGACAAGTGTTGGAGAGGATGTGGAGAGCTAGGAACACTTCTTCACTGTTGGTGGGAATGCAGGATGGTACAACCACTATGGAGGACTGTTTGGCAGTTCCTAAAGAAGCTGAATATAGACTTGCCACGTGACCCTGCAATACCACTACTGGGTATATACCCAGAACTGAGAGCAGTGACACGAACAGGCATCTGCACACCGATGTTCATAGCCATATTATACACCATTGCCAAAAGCTGGAAACAACCCACGTGTCCATCAACAGATGAATGGATAAACAAACTGTGGTCTATTCACATGATGGAATATTATGCAGCTGTAAAAAGAAATGAAGTCACGAAACATATAACAGCATGGATGAGCCTGGAGGACATTATGTTGAGTGAAGCAAGCCAGACACAAAAGGACAAACACTGGATGATTGTGCTGTTATGAACTAAATATATTGTGTAAACTCATGGAGTTAAGAACTAGAATATGGGTCACCAGAGAATAGACCAAGATTAGAGAATGGGAAGCTGAGGGTTAATCTATGCAGAATTAGTAAAAAGGCTGTTCACAAACAGATGTTAACATCAGGCAAAAATACACCCAGAGCAAAATATGGACAGTAGTATAGAATAATATATTAATATTCTTCCATTAGGGTAAAGGGAAAAAAATAAACTATGTGAGAGAAACTAGTAAAAAAGGTGCTACATATTGTTTGACTCCATCCATACAAGATTAGAGATGGAAGCAATAGCAGCTCTGTATGGCAGGGGAAGCACAGAGATCATCATCAAGGGGTAGAGCGTTGCCTATTTTTTCATATTTATTTTTGGAATAATGAAAATGCTCTAATAATAACTGAATTGAATGCACAACAATGCGATTATACCAAATAGCACTGATTGTACACTTTGGATGGACTGTATGCTTCATTAATATGGATCAATAAGATTGACTTAAAAAAAAAACCCACCGTAATTCTCGAGGCAACAAAACCTCAATCTTTTGCAAGTGATTCTGTTCAACACCCAAGATGCCACCCACTGGTCCTAGCTGTTAAAATGACATTGTGGGTGGTCACGGGAGTATTTCTTGTTGAGTTTTGAAAAGCCACTTATATTCTATCCCGTCCGTTATCTGTAATACCAGGAAATTAAAAGGTACTGTTAAAGTGTTTACAGAAGTAGAAACTTGTGATGTGGACGTCACTGCAGGCAGGAAGGTGGAGAGGCAGCTCTCAGCGGCGAGTCCGGGGACTTGCCCCCCGAGGAAAGAGCTTCCTCCACAGACAGACTCAGAGCAGCCGCAACCCCAGAGGTGCCCTCGCGGCTCTTACCGAAGTCCGTGTGGCTGCTCATCCAGCCGATGGCGCTGACGGACACCAGGGCCAGGAGCCCCGAGCCCACGAAGGACCCGATGCCGGAGAAGAAGAAGAACAAGCCCATGATGGCGCTCTGCATGGACTTGGGGGCGGCCGAGTACGCAAATTCCAGACCTGCGGCAAGAAAAGGAGGCCGTTTCAGAGAGGGGGCGCTCCCCTCCCACACGAGTTCAGAAGCGCTCCTGGCCTCAGAGACAGTCTCTGAAATATAAAAACCCTAAAGGAAATGTCTGTTCTGCTGGATCGTAGAATTTTTTTATTCCTCATAGAAAGAAGTAAAGAAGTGAAAGAAGCAAAATAGTCTTATATTCTCCAGTCATAGGAGTTTACAAAACACATACACTAAAATGGGGCATCCCACTTCAGAGTTCTCTGTCACAGGCATAATTTATAGAAACAATTCCGGCAGTTACAGCTATAAATTCCCCTTTGTCTAATAACTAGACACAGAGATTTGTAATGTATGCTAAATGAAAGACCTTCTGTTGAGATCAGTTCCCTTCCCAAATGCATCAGCCAATTCTGAGCTTCCTGAGGGGTGGAGAGGCACCGATTCCCCCTTTCCCCTCGCTCCCCGCATCCAGCAGCAGACCTGCCTACACCTCCACGGAGTCACAGTGCCAGGGAACACTGTGAGATGAGATCTGACTGCGTAAACCTAAACTGGAAACGCCGCGTGCTGCAGGGCAGAGCCTCCACTCAGGCACCAGCGCCTAACAGCAAAGGGCTTTTGGCAGGAAGAGCGTTTTTCTTTTCCCCACAAGAAGTTGGTGGATTTTCTTGAAAATATTTGGGGGAATATTGTTCTTATGCCAAGAAAGGAGAGCCCCAGCCACCGTATTCCTGTCTACTTAGTGACGCATATTCCCAGCCACAAGGACGGGCTTATGAAGTGCAAACGCACTGCGCTATTCTCACCCTAACAGAACGACCACTGTTCTTTTCTTGGGACTAGATGGGCCCGCTGATGCTGAAGAAAGCTTACCTGCTATACTTGCAAATATCTCGCTGACCCCAATGAGCACATACTGTGGAATCTGCCACCAGATGGGCAGATCAGCAGCGTGATAAACGACATTCCCGATGGTCTGATTGATGGTTTTCTCTTTAACGAGGTCCAGCCTTTTGCTTTCCAAAATTCCTAGAATTCATAACACAGAGCCAGTTAGCATTCACTTATTACGTTTGCAATTAAGCCAAAAAAACCAGATGTTTGCTACACAGATGTTTATTGATTATTCTGAAAAAATGTGTGGAAGCATAATGCCCAATTACACAGCTTCCCCAAAATCCGCACAGCTACAGAATCTCCCAGCTTCCAAAGTAGGTTACTAAAAAGTCAAGACCTCCAATCTCTTTCCTTTGGGCTCTTTACAGTGCCTTACTTAAAACAGATGCTCCGTCTGTTTAATTTAATCCTCAAGTATACTCCTTTCCTGTAAAAGGGGGGCTAGGGAGAAAGCTACTCAGTCTTATGAAGAGAAGAATGACAGCTGTGTTTTACCCAGGAGGCTTCTCCCACCGTGGGGCCAGGTCAGTGGGTCCACTGAGGCCTTACCGGCTGTGACCACACGTGGGATCAGCAGCAGCGGAGCCCTGGCTGCGAAGGTGGCTTGCCCCACGCAACAGAGCTGAGGAAACGGACCCCGCGCACCACGGCGCCTTGCCATGTAGGCCCTCAGGAATAGCTAGCTTTCACAAAACCAAAAACTGAGACACCAGAGGGAAGTCTTCAGGCAACAATCTGCAGAACCAAACCCTTATGTAAAAAGATCAAGATTTTTTCCTTTTTTAAAGGAGACACCGGTGATTGAACCCAGGACCTCATATATGGGAAGCAGGTGCTCAACCACTGAGCTACATCCGCTCCCCAATAAACTGGTTTTTTCGTTTGTTTGTTCTTAGGTGGTACCAGGGATCAAACCCGAGACTTCACACATCCACTCCCCAAGATTTTTTTTTTTCCCCAAAGACTTTTATTTACCTATTCTCCCCACCCCCCGCAGATGGTTCTCTCATCTGTCTACTCATTGTCTGCTCACCTTCTCCAGGAGGCACCAGGAACCAAACCTGGGACCTCCCACGTGGGAGGCGAGTGCCCAACCGCCTGAGCCACATCCACTCCCTGTGGGCTGAGGCAGGGGCAGCATCTGCTCTTCTTTTTGGAGGCACCAGGACCCAAACCTGGTATGTGGTAGGTGGGCACCCGACTGGTTGAGCCACAACCACTTCCCCAGATTTGATTTTAAGGCATTCTTATTGTAATTAAAGGACCCTAATGTTTAATGTGAGAAACATTACTTAAATTTAAACATTATTTAAAAACATGAGAAAGAAGGGCCGGCATGTGAGTAAGGTGGTACTGAAGCATGTCTATTAAACTGCTCCTCTTAATCTACGATAAGGGGGACAGGGGTTTGGCAGTGGATGGGGGTGGCAGGGTCTGCAGTTGAATACAATTGTGGGAGTGTTTTTTTGGCAGCTATGGCAGGGGAGGGTCACTGGTGCGAGGTGTTGGCGGTGGGGGGATGTCTCTACAGAATAGGAATGTGTTCGTGTGGTCACGGGGTGGAGAACAACACAACAACCAACAAAATACTAAATTCCCACCATAGGGGGTCCTGCTACATTCTCTCATCAGGTGGCAAGACTCTCCTGAGTACACAGGCAGTGCCTAATAAAGGGAAACAGACCCATACACCAAGCCCTCGACATTAATGCTTGTACCTATGAATCTATTTTTGTAAACTTGAAACTTAGCCTAACAGTTACCTCCCGAAAGCCTTCTTGTTGTTCACAACTGAGTGGGCAGGACTCCTGGGAGTGAGTCTCCCTGGCACCAACTGGTGATGCATTTGGAAAAAGAGCTTGACCAAAAGGTGGGAACATTAAATACAAAAGAGTTTTTATGGGAAAGAGATTTCAAAGTGAGTCGGAGCTCATTCCAGAGGTTACTCTTAGGCATGTCTCAGGCAGATCTCACTAACTGCCAAAGTAAGCAAAGCCTCAAACAGGGGTGCTCCTGAGGGCTCAAGAGACATCCTGACCCATAGCAGGGGAGGGCAGGGCAACTGTGGTCAATTCTGAAAGGTAGGAGACGCTTCAGCAGTTCCTGGGGCAACGAGGCAGCTTTGGCCTCTGGCTTACAGTACCAACTGCATCATCAGCTAATACTATGCAACCAGCAAAGGAGGATGAAAAGGAGCTGAAAAAAATTCACATTGGCTAAACATGAGCCACTAGAAAGTTCCAAATTAAATTGAACAAAGTATCAAGGAGGCGCTTGGCAAAAAGCTGTAGACTAAAGAGATGGAGAAGGGGCCAAGGATACATACATCTAGGAAATCAGATGCTGAGACACCAACAAAAAATTAAAATCCACACCAAGAAATAGGCAGATACAGCCCAGCCAAAGGAACATAAGCCTCCAGTCGACATAAAGGAGTTGAGACAATCACAGATATTCAAACAAATCTCCTCAATAAGCTCGACAAGATTAAGGACATCAAGAAGACCATGGGTAAGCACAAAGAAGAATTTGAAGGCAAACACAGAGAAATAGCAGACCTTATGGGAATGAAAGGCACAATAAATGAAATTAAAAATACACTGGAGGGGGAACAAGTGTAACTCAGTAGCTGAGTACCTGCTTCCCATGTACAAGATCCTGGGAGTCCAGAAACCTATGAAGTCCATGTTAACGGGACAAAACAGTCTCTTCAACAAATGGTGCCAGGAGAACTGGATATCTATAACCAAAAGAACGAAAGAGGACCCCTATCTCACTCTCTATACAAGAATCAACTCAAAATGGATCAAAGACCTAAATATAAAAGCCAGGACCATAAAACTACTAGAAGAAAATGTAAGGCAACATCTTTAAGATCTTGTGGTAGGTGGTAGTTTCTTGGCTCTTACACCCAAAGCACAAACAATAAAAGAAAAAACATAAATAGGACCTCCTCAAAATTAAACACTTCTGCACCTCAAAGGACTTTGTCAAAAGGCAGCCAACTTAATGAAAGATATTTGGAAATCACATGTCCGATAAGAGTTTAATATACATGATATAAAAAGAAATGCTACAATTCAACAATAAAAAGACAAATGACCTGATTAAATAATGGGCAAAAGACTTGACTACACATTTGTCCAAAGAAGAAATACAAATGGCAAAAAGACATGAAAAAATGTTCAACATCACTAGTGATTACAGAAATGCAAATCAAAGCTACAAGATATCATTTCACTATTAGAATGGCCACTATTAAAAAGAGAGAACTACAAGTGTTGGAGAGGATGTGGAGAGCTAGGAACACTTCTTCACTGTTGGTGGGAATGCAGGATGGTACAGCCACTGTGGAGGACTGTCTGGCAGTTCCTAAAGAAGTTGAATATAGACTTGCCATGTCACCCTGCAATACCACTACTGGGTATATACCCAGAAGAACTGAGAGCAGTGACACGAACAGACATCTGCACACCGATGTTCATAGCCACATTATTCACCATTGCCAAAAGCTGGAAACAACCCAGGTGTCCATCAACAGATGAATGGATAAACAAACTGTCGTCTATTCACACAATGGAATATTATGCAGCTATAAGAGGAAATGAAGTCATAAAACATATGGCAACATGGATGAACCTGGAGGACATTATGTTGAGCAAAGCAAGCCAGACACAGAAGGACAAGTACTGTACAATTGCGGTGCTATGAATTAAATATACTGTGTAAACTCACGGAGTTACTAACTTGAATATGGGTAAAGCGGCTGTGGCTCAATCGGTGGGGCTCCCGTTTACCATATGGGAGGCCCCGGGTTCGGTTCCCGGGGCCTCCTGGTGAGGGCAGGCCCGCCCGCACGGCGTGGTTGGCTGACCCAGCGAGCACAGGCAGCAAGGGGGGGATAAATGAATAAATAAAATCTTTAAAAAAAAAAAAAAAAAAAAAGAATATGGGTAAAGAGAAAATAGAATGAGGTTAGAGAATGAAAAGCTGAGGATTAACTTGAGCAGAATTGGTAAAAAAAAAGGATGTGTTAATCTTTGGAAATGAATAGAAAAGGTGAAAGCACAACATAATGTTTCTAACTAGCAGTGCTATTATCTGGGGATGACAGTGAAAGGGAAGTCTAAGGTCATGTATATTACTAAAAGAAAAGCTACAAAATGTAACAGGTCACTGATAGCACAGCAAAACCATGAAATATGAATATGGGTAACATTGCACATATGACTTTTTCTCTGAAACTGAACAAATGTATGTTATTGTTAAAGCAAGTTAATATAAGACCAAAAAAATCATTCTAAGTGAAAGAAACCAGATATAAAGTACTTCATATTGTATGATTCCCTTTATAGAAAACGTAAATGTCCATCAATTTTTCAAGATGGAATTGGACTAGTGGTTCTGTAGGGCTGGGGAAGGATGGAGGGATTGAGAGGTGGCTGCTAAGGGGTGTGGAGTTTTTCTTTTTGGAGTAAGGAAATTGTTCTAAAATTTTTTGTGGTGATGAATGCACAACATTGTGATTATACTAAAAGGCATTGATTATACACTTTGGATAGATCGTATGGTATGTGAATGTATCTCAAACTGCTTAATAAATAATTATGCAATAACAGCCAAAAATAGCAGCTATGTAAAGGAGGGGAAGCATAGAGAGACTGAGAGGTGAGGAATTTTGTGTGTTCTCTATTATTATTACTGAAATAATGAAAAAGCTCTAACAAAGATTGGATTATACCAGATACCACTGACTGTGCACTTTGGATGGACTGTATGCTTTATTAATATGTACCAATAAAATTGATTTGTTTTTTAAAAAAAGAAAGCCATTGGTAATACACTTCAATAAAACCGCTTTAAAAAATCAAAAACTAAACAAAGAACATAATGCTACACCATTTTATAACTTGTCTGATAGGAAAAGACTAACAGAGAAGCATTGCTGGTCCTGAGAAGGCTGCTAGATGAGGATTCTTATCCACTTTGCTTTGCTCTAGCACTTTCACTTGAGTAATTTACCCTAAGGAAATAGCACAAGTGCAGGTACGAGCTCACACATGGATGTAACAGTGTTTGAAATAAGGGTAAAGTGGGATCAACTCTCTTCTCTAACAAGAGCACAGGTGTTTTGTTTTTTTTAAACTGAGTATGTTCTGATTGACCATGGATTGACTGTGCTGTCTCAATTTTAAAATTGTGCTACAGCATTAGTGGTTCATAATGCCCTGATGAAAGCTCTGACTGACCTTCCTGGGAAAAAAGCACTTGAGGATCCTGCCTCAATTTCAGGCTGGCTGTCCAGGCCCTGAAGCCACGCAGGGAGCCCAGCTCGCCAGCCACTGTGGGAAGGAACGATCTGAGACACCGGGCAGGGCAGACCTGGAGGGGGGCGGATCCAGCTCCTCAACCTGGAACCTTCCTGGAGGGCAATTCCCAAACACAGCAAAGCCCTGAAAGGAAGCAAGGACCACCCACCTAGGAACTTAAAAAGGTAAGTAATTTCACTGCCATGATTGTAACATGAAACCTGTCAATGCAGGAGACTCCCGACAAACTGCTTTGTCTTTCTGAGCAGGTATAGAGAACAGTGTCAGCGATGCACTTACAATTTGCGCGTGCACGGTGCTAACAGTTGCGCGGTGGATGAGACAACCATGGGTATCTAGTCTTGGCACGAGCAAGGGGAGGGGCCTGGGAAAGCATTTCGCTTCTCTCCTCATTGCCATGCACAGCCTGTATTATTCTCTCATGGTTTTCTTACTTTTTCTTAACCAGGCTCAAGTCAGCTTGCACAGAAAGATTTCATTTGCATGAAAAACAAAAGGTGAATAGGCCAGCAAAGACAAGAAGGATAAAAACCAGCATAGCAGAGTTGACTTTTATTTTTGTCTTTATGTCTCTATAGTCCCCTTTTCTCTAACGAACATTTATTACTTTAGTAATTTGAAAATAACAGTTTTTTGCGGGGAAAAATGAAATCTAGCAAGCTAACCTACTTCCTTGTTTTGTAAGCAGGCCTCGGGAAGCTGCGGGGCCCACCCACATCAGCTGGGCGGCAGCAAAGGAACTCTGCTGGCACGTGCAGGGAAGCGCCTGGCTTACTCATGGCGAGCGTGGCCAGCTACGGTTATCGGCGAATGTGGCAGCTGCAAAGCAGGGTGAAGTCTCTTCTCTATTCCAATTTTGGGGTGCCATGCTGGTTTCAGATCCCTACCCCAAACCAGAGCTGGGAACAAAAATGCCTGCGCCACAGGCAGCTGCTCCCATTAACCGTGCCACACTGTGTAAGTGACAGTTGAGCACCTTCCCAGCATTTGCTCACTTCTCAAAGAAAGCCTTCTTCAGAATGCACCTTTTGTGCTTTCCATTCCCAAGTGCCTAAATCAGATGCTAAACCTCAAGGCTGTCGTCGACACAGCAGCTCGCGGCACGCTTCCACACGTGCGCTGGCAGTCATGAACCCAGGTGGGCAACCTGGCGAGGGCAGCCCAATTCGGCGCCAGCACCCGGTAAAGGTGGGCCCTACGGCTGGGGAATCTCTGCCGTCACCTGCCCGTCACCTGCCCGGCAGCCGTCGCCTCAGGGCAGCCCCAAAGCCATCTAGCCATTAATGAAACTGAAGAGAAGGTGTAAGAGGGCCCAAGAAACGCCTTGGGAACAAGGGCTGCTGCCCCCACTCAGCCCGTCAAGAGGAGCCCCCCACCCGAGGGAAGAGCAGCTGTGAGCGAAGCTCGGCCGCCCGGCCCTGGCCGAGCCCCTCTGACTGGACCCCACTACGACGGCTCCTCCAGGCACCCTCCTAATTCCCGCCGGGCCTGACGGACACCTGCACTTACGGTCCTGCTGTGCTTCAGTTCCCGTGTGTCCTGTTTCGCCACGGGCTACAGTATTGGAGAAGAAACTGAACAGTAAAGAAGGCCCAAAGGCAAAACTTAATTCAGATACCACCTTACTTTAATGATCTATTTTATCAAGAGAAAATGTGATGGTCTTCTAAAATGCCTCGGCCTCTAGAATATGGATTTCTTAACCCTAAGGACTAATTTCTTTAAATCCGTTAAGTACGTCCAACTCTGCTATAGGAGATATATTAAATTCCATTTCAGTGGCGCTTAACGTTAAATTCCTCATAACTGTGTGTGATACAGAGTTGATTCAGGAAGATCAGCTCTTTTCTTAATGTACAACAAAGCTATTTTACGATTCAATAATTTTCAAATATTAATGAAGGAAGAACTCCAAAGCAAGCTGAGAGAGTCAGCAATAATACTCCAGCTTTATGAGCAAAAGGTAAACCGAAACCCCCGAGAGTGCAAGGTGGCCCAGCAAGGAAGTGCCCTCAGGGGAAAGGTGGCCAAGGACGCCAGCCAAGTGCACAGAAAACATTGTACGCAGCAATGCAGAGGGTGCAGCGGGCCCTGAAGCCCATCAGTGGACCTAAGGCTGAGTTTTCAGCTTTGAAAATTACGCAAGGCCTTTACTGCATAAAATGCATCCACTCAGCACCCACTAGCTGTCTCAGATCCAAGCCAGAGGACAAGCCCCCTCCGTTCAATCCATCGCTCTGCAGTCTTAGATACAGTGCCCTCTTCCGTGCATTTAGTTCTCAAAGAAAAGTGACAACAAGCCTTACCAAAAGGAATTTAAACTTCATATAATGAAAAACGAGTCAGTGGAGAATTATTTGAAATAATCGATATGTTGTTCTCTTTTGAAGTGCAACCCATAGCATGATCAGGTATGAACCACAAGATTCCACATCACCCATGACGGCCGAACTCGGTTTTGATAGAAGTTGGACAGAAAAGGCTTTGTACCTGCAGCAAAGGCCGAGCACATGACAAAGAACATTCCGACAGCGATCCTCTTCAAGGACGACGGCAGCAAGCCGTGCCTCCGCAGGATAGGATCGACCAGCTTATCCTTTAATGGGATCAGCAGAAGGATAAGCACCGCGTCAAACATGGTCAGCCAGGCTGCTGGAAACTGCAATTTTTAAAGCATCACAGAAGAAGCGTGTTCATTTTTCTACAAGATGAGTAGCCACTTATATCAAGTCTAAACGTGAGCGCCCGACTCACTCACAGCAGGGTCTAAGAACCACCTAGAACTGAAACCAGGAAAATAATTTTATTTCTAAATAGGTTTTTGTGTTTTCTTCTGTGCTTTAAGGGGGAAAAACGGAATCAGGTAAAAATATTAATGTTTAATTGACGTTACTCAACTTAATGGAGTAAATAGGATGGGGGCAATGGAAAAATATTCTCTAAAAAATATGAAATTCAATTTCAGTAAGTGCACTTTCAGTTCATGCTATCTGCTAATATATATATTTTTTTAATCTGCAAATGGTGGAAGGAATCCACTCATTACATAAACCCCAACCGACGACTTTCAGACAACTGCAGTTGCTCTTACCGTATGATGAGTCGGGGCAATGCTTGAAATTTCTGGAATCCTCAGATGAAGACTCTGTAAAACATACGTTGTCTGCATCTGGGAACAAAAAGCGGCAGTGTCACATGGGAACCGACACAGGTGCTCAAACTCTAAGCATGTTTTCCCTCCCCAATGTACATTCTGTGATGAGACAACAGTAATTCTCAGAAACAGACGAAGGTTCACGTGTGAACACAGACAAGTTAATCACTTGGTCATCATAAAAGTCAACTGGAGATTCAACTTTGAAAAAGAACTGCCAATTATTCAAATGAGAAATTAAATTAAAGGGAGGAATCTGGAAAACTAGAAGCATGCCTGCTCTTAGCTTCTTTTTGCGAAAGGTTTTCAAAATATTTAAAGCAGCCAAAATGAGTTCATCACTAAAAACAAATATTCCAAGATCCTAGAGACTCTTAAGCGGAAAAAAAATCACCAGAGTTCTCTGTGCTTTAGTGGTGCCCAAACCGCGAGGGCAGCACTTCATAGGGAGAGAAAGGGAATTAAACCTCTTTGTCAGCACTCACTTGAAAATACACTGTCCAGTAAGGAATCAAAGCCAAGAACACGGGGATGATCTTGACAAGGGCTTTCACGTCTTCCACTTTCTCTTCTGTGAATGGCCCTCCACGAGACATCTTACATGAATCAAACAGACTTTGTTTAGAAGATTGCTGAAAGGCTCCAATGCCTTCACTTTGGGAAATAAAATGGAGGAATTAGTTTTCTTCCAAACCCAGCTATCAATTATTTGGTCACAAATTAAGTTTGGAGGTGGGAAACCAGCTCCCTGAATTGAATTGCTTTAATTCATTCTATTACTTACTAATTGTACACACCAAGTATAGCCACTTAAATGATTTCTAAACATCACAAAATATACTAAAACCGCTATGAAGGGGCTTTCCAGTCGAAGGGCAACTGTAGCTACTGTCATTTTAGAAGCTTGGCGATGGTCTGAGCTGTGGCTGAGCTTGACCCAGCTTTGGGGAAAAATCCCAGTTCCACCTAGAGCTGGCACCATCAGTGTCAGCAACATCACTGATTAATATCTGAAAAAATCACATTCACTAAATTGTCTGGTTTTTAATTATCTGATTTACCAGATGTCAAGACCTGGATAACAAATACCTGTGTTGTTAAAAGTGTGCTCGTTTATTTAAAATGCCGCTGTTGGAGTGACTATGAGAAGGTTCTGTGCTAGCAGGAAAGTCACTGTCCCTTATTAAGGAGTGTGGAGATGGGAAGAGGCAGTGCTGGCAGTGAGGAGATGCCCCTCACCTGGGGCAGGTAACAGTGCACCCCGCCCTTCTCTACCACCCAATGCTCCTGCAGTCCCATTTCAGGAGAGGGCATGAAGGCTAGGGAGGGAGAGTGCGCCCCGGGGAGCGGAGCTGGGCGCTGGGGCACAGAGGAACCCAGGCAGCCCTGGTGGGAGCCGGAGCCCTGCCCTCGCCCCCAACTGCAAGGCGTCACCCTCACGGCCAGGCTAGGGCCATCTGTCCCTCGTAGTCGTCCTCGGTCCATTCCTCACAATCTCCCTCCCAGATGTCGGTCACGGCCAAGAGCACGGCATCCACTCCTGGCTCACGTACCAGGCAAGCCTCGCCCCACCCCCACCTGGGCCTGCGCTGCTGGCAGTGCGGGGTCTTGACCCACTGCCTCGAGGCCCTTCCCAGGCCAAAATGCTCCAACAAAGGGAACCGCTCCAGCCTCTCAGGGTAAAGCAGGGCTCAGAAATGGCACTTTTTAAAATGACACGCTGTCCTCTAAAGCTAGAAACCCCAGGAGATGCTCCATGCAGGACATCTTCCAGCTGTGGGGCTCAAGAGATGACTGGCCGTGTCTGCTTCCTGGCTTACAGACTCCTGTGCCAATTCAGTAAGTCACCATTGAGTTAGATGATTTTTATCTCATAAAGCTGAGGTTTTTAATCTGGGCTTGGGGGGGCACCAAAAAAATGACAACTATCAGTTACTACCTTCAACAAAATTTTGGTCAGAAAAAATTAATTCAATTCTACATATATTTGTTCTGCACCAATTACAGGACCAGCACAGTTCTTGCTGGGAATATGCGAATAAATAAAGAGAAATACGATTCTTGGTCTCAGGGAGCTCAGTCTGGTTGGAAAAATAATCAGGGGGAAAAAAAACCATTCAAAAGTGAAACTCTAAATTCCAAAGACAGGATGTGCATTTTCATTTGACAACATTTGTAACTTCTCCAAGTTATTTTTTTCTGCCAAAAAAGAAATTCAATATCCTTTTGTACCTAACACAGATACTATCAGTGATTTGCTACACTGTACTAAATGTGTGTTTCCCTAACAACATTTGGATGTCTAAAACCATTTTCACACAAAGAAACACTTGCACAGGGCAGGGGCTACCATATATCTGTTGGTTATCATTAAATGTTTCAAATACTAAGTCAACATACATCTACAGCACTACCGGGTTCACACGTTGTTAGTGGATTATTTTGTACCAACAAGGATCACCTATAGCCTGAGGACACAGGCGAGAGCCCACTGGTCCCCCGGGAGCTTCCGGACTCAGCGTCTGGGCTCCGCCTGGCTCTGTCTGCAAAGGCATGGTGTGCACAGCTAAGGGCCTGCTGCCCGGGGAGCGGGGCCGACAGGTACGTATGTCTGAAAAGGCTGAGGACTATTTCCATCCAAGCAGAGGATGAACAAATACATCGACTCCCCACCGAAAAACAGGATTAAATCATCTTCACAACACACATCAATCTGGAGTAGAAAAATCTGGGCCTGGGCCACCAACACAGAAGTGCTGGACTGACATCCTCCCTGGAGCTTTGGGGCTCGCTGCCCACTCCATTGGGGCTCCCTGCACGCACCTGCATCCTGCTGCCGTGTTTTGCCCCCATCACCCTCTCAGATCTAATAACCAGGGGACATGGGCCACCTGAGCTGTGCAAAGGGAACCCAAGATTCACGGAGGGCCTCAGCCCACCCAAGGCCACAGAGCTGGGAGGTAAGAGCATGGCCTTCAGACCCAGAGCACAGCAACTGTCCACAAGTTGGTACTTTTATTCATTTATTTTCACTTTGTGCCCAAGAACAAATCTAAAAGGAATCAGTTTTCTAAGTAAAAGCAACTCCAAAGCATTGTCACTGGTGCATTAAAACTCAGGAATGTCTGCAAAGCAATGTTTTTCTCTTGCAGAAGTCCATGGAGCACCACCTGAAACCTTAAGAGTTGTTCCTTCAAAGAGTTGTTCCTTCAAAAGGTAGTTTTCTGGCTAATGGGCATTTAATCTACAGTATGAAAACCTAGGATCTGAAATTCTGGTTTTGGTTCAATTAAAATCAGGCCCAGGGGAAAGCCGAGTGCTTGCTGCTGAGAAAGCTGTTTCAATTACTAACGGCCCCTGTGTGCACGCCTGCCTGCATTCTGACTTATGGGTTTGAATGCCACACTGACCTGCTGGACTACCCAGTGCTCAATTAGGATGGGCAGGAGAAGCTGAAGACACTGGGCTGCTTTGACGGGAGCAAAGCAGGGCTACGAGAGCTATTCTGATATAGCTTCAAACGTACCCCGTGGAAAGAGACTCACTCTTTACGGCACCAGGTAAACACAGAGCAGTGCAGGGAGGAAGTTCCCACAACTGAACACCGAGCCCCAGCTCAGCTCCACAGCTGCCTCCCAGGAACGCCTCCTGATCACAGGACAACCTGAGGGGTTCACTACTGAGGAGGATGGGGAATTTCCTGGGGTGATGGACATATTCAATGCTTTGCAGTGGCAGTTAACCAACTGAATAAGTTTGTCAAAATTCAAAGAACTGTGTGCTACAAAGAGGTACATTTTACTACATGCAAATTATACTTTAAAGAAAAAAAAAAAAAACTGAGTTGTATTCGTGGACTAAATTCTGAACTTTCTAAAATGAACTGCATCTATGGTGACCAAGCCTCACTGCTTCCCTGGGCCTGGGGGGACACTGTCCTGTCTCCAGAACAGGGCTGGTGAGGGCGTGCCTGCCTCCTCTAGCAGGTGAGACAAGACAGGAGACAAGACAGGTGGACCTCTGAGCCAGCGCCTGCACACAGCAAACACACAGCAGGCATAAGCTAGCATCTTAATTACAGTGACCAACAAGCTGCAGCAAATCAAGCCTGTGATGAGAACGCCGGACGTACCCACTGCTCCTGCGGTCTCCGATTGGCCTCCGTGGACGGCAAGAATAGGCCAGAATCTTGACCACATCGGTGAACGCACTGCCGTCAGGGGGTTTGGTGATGAAAAAGCTCTGCCCACAGAGGAAGACCACGAAGGAGATGCCAATGCAGATGGTGGGGATGAGGTAGCCGATGACAAAGTTCACATTCTGCTGAATGTATGCGATGCCTCCCAGGGAAATGATCGCTCCCAAGTTGATGCTCCAGTAAAACCAATTGAAAAACCTCCTGGTGGCTTCCGGACCTCGATCTTTAACCTAAAACAACAGGGAATGGAGCACAAAGAACACTTAAAAACCTGTGACTGTCCACAAGGACAAAAAAATGAAGGGATTAAAATACCCGTCAACTCCACAGCCTTTAATAAATGCAGCAGACTTCCGGTGGGAGGGAGGATAGAGACACAGGACTCACTTCCCTCCAGGAAAAACCACTAGAGAACAGGCAGAAATAGTCTGGAAAAGAGCACTTTAGGGTTTAGGGCACCAGGGGGAGGCTGGACACCACCCAGAACAGAGAGGGGCAAAGGAAAGGAATCTCGACGGAAAGACCATGAGTTACAGCTGCAGGCGCCCTTACCCCACCTCCTGGGCAGACAGCTTTGGATTCTCCGGCCTGTGGCCAGCAGCTATGGACAGAGGGGGCCGCAGGGGTCCACCTTCCCAGGATGAGGGGAGAGAGGGACGCAGCCTAAGGCTGCCTCAGCTTTTGACCCACGGGTTTGGTCCGCTGTGTCCCAGGAGCCCTTCCAGGCCGGGGGCCGCGCCATTGTTTGCCCTGGGAGCCGGCAAGGGGCTAAAGAGGAACGACCCCCTCAGTCGCCCTCCTATGGCCAGGGCTGGCTGCTGAGGACAGAAGGGGTGGGATTATTTCCTACGTGGGCAAAGGGACGGAGAACTGCCTCGGAGGAGGTTTGACGTGCGAGGCTCTGAAGAGCCCCGAGGCAGGAACCCCTGTCACACTGTTGCCGTCGGTGTCGCAGTGAACACAGTCCCACCAGGGGCTGAGCTGCGAGGGCTGCCAAAGGGCGCCGTCTGCTGGCAGAACAAGGACGCGCATGCAAGGAAATGAAAAGTAAATAAATGCAAGGTTTTTCAGGCCTTTACAGCTTCCCTCCCCAAGGCCCTTGGAAGCCATCTGCAACCCATTAATGGGCCTATGGCCCAGATCTGAGCAACTAAACAAACAGACAATCCTATAGACCCAGAACAGGTTGAATATAAAAAATCATTGAACAGCAGTAATACGCTGCCTACTGCCACTAAATCCCTACACAAGAGAGAGAAAATGAGCATCTGAGTAAATTACCATCATAATCAGATGCCAGACATCAGCAAAAAATTACAAGCCATACTGAGAAAATGGAAGATGTGGCCCAAGCTAAGGGATATATCAAAGCCCTGGATGAGACAAGGGATTTGAAACAATCAATAAGGTTCATACAAACCACATCAAATCAATGAGTCAAATGACAATATGGCTAAAGAGATAACAGACACAAAGAGGACACTGAGTGAGCATAAAGAAGAATTTGAAAACTGGAATGGAATAGAAAAATAACAGCTTATGGGAATGAAAGATAAAATAAGTGACATAAAAAAACACATTAGAGGCATACTACAGCAGACTCATAAGAACAGAAGAAAGAACAACTGAAATTAATGTGAGAGAAGAGGAGTGAGGAAAGAATGGAAAAAATTGAGCAGGAGCAGAGAGTTGAATGATAACAAGTGCAACAATATACGTTACATGGGAGTCCTGGATGTAGAAAAGAAGGGAACGGAGCAAAAAGAGTATATGAGGAAATGACAGCTAAAAATTTCCCAACTCTCACGAAAGAAATGAACTTATATGTCCAAGAAGAGAAGCACACTCCAATCAGAATAAACCCAAATAGGCCTACTCCAAGACACTCCTCAGAATGTCAACCGCCAAAGATAAAGAGATAATTCTGAGAACAGCAAGGAAGAAGCAAACCATCACATACAAGGGATGCCCAGAAAGACTTAGTGGGGATTTCTCAGGAGAAGCCATGTATATCATGATATAATTAGGATACTGAAAGAGAAAAACTGACATAATTCTTTATCTGGCAAAATTGTCCTTCAAATATGAAGGTAAGTTTAAAATATTCACAAACTGAAACTAAGAAAGTTCATAAGAAAGAATCCAGAAGGAGGCATTAAAGAGAGGCTTACAGCCCAAAAGAAAAAGGAGAGAGAGCTTAGAGGAGAGTGTAGAAGGGAATACTATCAGAAAGGATAACCAAGAGTAAAATAATGAACTGATGAATGCACAGCTACATGATTATACCAAATAGCACTGGTGGCACACTTTGGATGAATTGTATGCTTTATTGATATGTACCAATAAAAGTGATTTGTTTAAAAAAGAAAAAGAGTAAAACGACAGATGAAAATATGACATATGAAAGCCAAAGAATAAAAAGAAAGTAAATGATGCATTTATGGTAATAATTTAATGGGAATGGATTCCCCAATAAAAAGATACAGGCTGACAGAATGGATTAAAAAACAAAACAAAAAAAACAGCCATCCATATGCTGCCTACAAGAGACTCACCTAAAAACCCAGGGATACAAAATGTCTGAAAGGGAAAGATTGGAAAAGGATATTCCATGTAAACAGTAACCAAAAAAGAGCAGTGGGAGCTATACAAAGAGGACAAAACAGACTTTAAATGCAAAAGAAGTTATAAGAGATGTCCCTTTAAGAAAAGGTACAATACACCAGAAAGAAGTTAACAGTCATAAAAATCTCTGCACCTAATCAGGGTGCCCCCCCAAAATGAGGTAAACTCTGGCAAAACTGAAGGGGGAACAACATGGCTCAAGCAGCTGAGTGCTGCTTCCCACATGGGAGGTCCCAAGTTCAGTTCCCAGTGCCTCCTAAAATCAAACAAGCAAACAAACGAAATAACCAACTCAGGGGAGGCGATGTGGCTCATACGAGGTCCAGGGCTCCATCCTCAGTCCTCGCACCTCACAAAAACCGAAGGGAGAAAGAGACATCGCTACGATAATGGCTGGAGACTTCAACACACCACTCACATCATTAAATAGAACAAATAGACAAAAGATCAACAAGGAAACAGAGAACCTGAACAATATGATAAATGAGCTAGACTTAGCAGACATACGTTGCATTCTGAATCAGCAGGTTATGCATTCTTCCAAAGTGCTCATGGATCTTTCTCCAGGATAGACCACATGTTGGGTCACAAAGCAGGACTCAATAAATATAAAAAGACTGAAATTATACAAAGCACCTTCTCTGATAGTAATGGAATGAAGATGGAAATCAATAAAAGGAAAAGGGAAAATTCACATGTGGAGGCTAAACAAAACACTCCTAAACAATCGGTGAGTCAAAGAAAAAATTACAGTTTCTTCTTTGACTCACTTATCAAAACTTATGGGGGAAAATGTGGCTCAAGCAGTTGAGCTCCCACCTCCCACATGGGAGGTCCCAAGTTCAGTTCCCGGTGCCTCCTGAAAAACAAACAAACAACAAGCAAAACAAACGAAAAAACCAACAAAAGGAAGCCAATGTGGCTCACTGGTTGAGCACCAGCTTCCCACATATGAGGTCCCAGGTTCATTCCCCGCCCCCCAGCACTCAAAAAATAAAATAAAATAAAAACTTATGGGATACAGCAATGGCAGTGATGAGAGGGAAATTTATAGCCCTACATGCCTATTTCAAAAAAAGAAAGCGCTAAAATCAAAGAAGTAACTGAACACAGGGAGGACCCAAAAGCACAGCGAACCAATCCCAGAGCAAGCAAAAAGAAAGAAATAACAAAGATTAAAGTAGAAAAAAATGAAATTGAGAACAAAAAAAGAAAAGTTTTAAAAAAGAGAAAATCAACAAAATAAAAGCTGATTCTTCTGGAAAATCAAGAAAATCAACACACCTTTAGCAAGACTAACAAGGAAAAAAAGAGAGAAGATGCAGATAAAAACAGGAAAGAAAGGGCAGACAATACAACTGACCCCACAGAAATATAAAGAATCACATTATAAGAAACTGTATGCCAACAAATAAGACAACCTAGACGAAACAAACAAATTTCCAGAAATGCACAAACAACCTACACTGACTCTAAAAGAAATACAGGAACTTAACAAACCAATCACAGGCACTGGCTTCACAGGGAATTCTACCAAAAATAGATGCAAAAATTTTTAACAAACTACTTGCAAACCAAACCCAACGGCATATTAAAAGAATGATACCTCACAGCGAAGTAGGCTTTATTGCTCGTACGCAAGGGTGGGTCAGCACAAGAAAACCAACTGAGGTAATACACCACATTAACAAACTAAAGGAAAAACAAAAAACACACGATCATCTCGAGAGGCAGGAAAGGAGACTTTCCCCTTTCTGGAGTCTGGGCCGTCGTAGTCGCGACGCCGCGTGGAAGCCGGAGCCGCACGTCACGCGTGGCCCCTCCAGCCAGCCGGGCCCCTCCGACGAGAGCTGCCCCCAGACCAGCACCAGCAGCGCAGCTGCCAGCAGCCCCCATCTGCACCTGGCTCACCTGCTGCCGCGCTCGGCAGCCGGGTCTGATGGCCCAGGTGGCAGCCACTGTGGCTGGCGTGACCGTGGGCCCTGCTGCTGGGCCCACGCTGGGCCCTGCCATTCCCTGGGGGCTTCAGTGGGGGAGGAAGGCTGAGCCTCAAGGCCCGACATCACTACCGAGCGCCTCAGGGAGCCCAGCCGCACACCAGCAGCAGCTTGGGCCTTGCCACTATGAGGTGAAACAGTTTTCCTCAGAATGGATCAAAGACCTAAGTGAAAAATCCAGGACCATAAAACTACTAGAAGAAAAGGTAGGCCAACATCCTTAAGACCATGTGGTAGGTGGTGGTTTCGTGGGCCTCACACCCAAAGCACGAGCAACAGAAGAAAAAATAGCTAAATGGGGCCTCCTCAAAATTAAACTGCTGCACCTCAAAGGACTTAGTGAAGAGAGTGAAAAGGCAGCCTACACAATGGGAGAAAATATTTAGAAATCACATCTGAGAAGGGTCTAATATCCATGATATTTAAAGAGATCCTATAACTCAACAATAAAAAGACAAATGACCCAATTAAAATGGACAAAAGACCTGAACAGACATTTTTCTAAAGAAATACAAATACTGGGGGAAAAAAAAAAAAAACACATGAAAAATATGCAAAATCACTGGCTATTGGGGAAATGCAAATCAAAGCTAAAATATCATTTCACGACTACTAGCATGGCGACTTTTAAAAAAACAGAAAATTACAAATGTTGGAGAGCACATAGAGAGATAGGAATGCTTGTTCACTGTTGGTGGGAATGGAGACTGGTACAGCCACTGTGGAGGACTGTTTGGCGGGTCCTAAGGAAGTTAGATATAGATCTACCTCGTGACCCTGCAATACCACGCCTAGGTATATACCCAGGAGAACTGAGAGCAGTGACACGAAGAGACATCTGCACACCGATGTTCACAGCGGCATTATTCACCATTGCCAAAAGATGGGAACAACCCAGGTGTCCACCAACTGATGAATGGATAAACAAACTGGTAGGATTCGCATGATGGAATATTTTGCAGCTGTAAGAAGAAATGAAGTCGTGAAGTATATGACAATGTGGATGAACCTGGAGGACATTATGTTGAGTGAAGCAAGCCAGGCAGAAAATGCCAAATACTGTATGATTTCGCTATTATGAACTAAATATAATGAGCAAACTCATGGAGTTAATAGCTAGAATAAGTCACCAGGGAACAGGATGTGGTTAGAGACTAGAAAGCTGAAGTTTAACCTTTGCAGAATTGGGAAAAAGTTGTTTGTGAATGTTTGGAAGTGACTAGAAATGGTGAAAGTACATCATAGGATTTAATTAGTAGCAATAACATATGGGTATGACAGTCATTTGTGTGTTTTTTTGTTTCTTTTTGAGTAATGCAAATGCTCTAATATTGATTGAAGTGATGAATGAGCAACTCAATGATTATACCAATTGCTGCTGATTGTGCCCTTTAGATAAATTATATGGTTTATGAACAAAAAAAATAATAGAGTGGGCTGAGGAAAAAGTACACCAATAGTAAGATACAGACTATTGTTAGTAGGAATACTTTTGTGCTCTTTGATAATTTGTTACAAATGTTTCGCAACAATGCAAGGTGTTTGTGGTGTGGTGATGTACAGGAGCCCTGTGTGATGTTATGCATGTTTATTTTGTAAGTTCACAACTTTTACTATATAATTATTGTTTATGTATGCTCATGTATGAATGATATACTTCAATAAATTGTTTTTAAAAATGAAAAAAAAAAATTTCCCATCAAAGAAAAGTCCAGGACAAGATGGCTTCACAAATGAATTCTACTAAGCATTTTGAGGAGAATTAACACCAATCCTGTTTAAACTCTTCAAAAAAACTTGAAAGGAGGGAAAATTACCCAAAACATTTTATGAAGCCAACATCACCCTAATTCCAAAGCCAGATAAAGACACTACAAGAAAAGAAAATTACAGACCAATCTCTCTAAAGAACATAGATGTAAAAGTCACCAACAAATATTTGCAAAGCTAATCCAACAGTATATTAAAAGACTTATACATCATGATCAAGTGGGTTTTATTCCTGGTATGCAAGAGTGGTTCAACACAAGAAAATCAATTACCGTAATACACCACATTAACCAACTGAAGGATTGAAAACACGTGATCATCTGAAATGAGGCAGCAAAGGCATTTGACAAAATCTAGCATCCTTTCTTGATGAAACACATTTCAGAAGATAGGGATAGAAGGAAAATTCCCCAATATGATAAAAGGCATATATGAAAAGCCCACAGCCAACATCATACTCAATGGAGAAAGGTTGAAAGATTTCCCTCCAAGATCGGGAACAAGACAAGGATGCCCACTGTCACCGCTGTTACTCAACATTGTACTAGAAGTTCTAGCTAGGGCAATTAGACAAGAAAAATAAATAAAAAGCATCCAAATAGGAAAAGGGGAAGTAAAACTCACACTGTTTGCAGATGGCTTGATCCTGTACTTAGAACATTCTGTAAGACGTCTACCACAAAGCTATCTGAGCCAACAGGCAAGCTCAGCAAAGTGGGAGGATACAGGATCAACACACAAAAATCACTAGCATTTCTACACACCAGTAATGAGGAAGCTGAGCAGGAAAATAGCAACAAAAAAAAACCCTCAAATATCTAGGAATTATTTTAACCAAAGCAGTACAGGACCTATATTCAAAAAACTACAAAACAATGCTAAAAAAATTTTTTAAAAGACCTAAACAAATGGAAAGACATTCCTTGCTCATGGACTGGAAAACTAAATATAATGAAGATGTCAATCCTACCCAAACTGACATATATTCAATGCAATCCCAATCAAAATTCCAAAAGCCCACTTTAACGAAACAGAATAGGCAATTACCAAATTTATTTGGAAGGGAAAGGGCACAGATAGCCAAAACCATCCTAAAAAGAAAAGCAAGGGGAGGTGGTGAAGTATATGAGAATCCCCTCTACTTTCAAAGTAACATTTATGTGATCTAAAGCTTCTTTAAAAATAAAAAAATAAAAATAAATCTCAATAAAAAAATAGAAGCGTGATGTGAGATGACTCTCAGTGGTCAAAACAGCATGATATTTGCAAAAAGACAGACATATAGATCAGTGGAATAGAACTGAGTGTCCAGGACTTCCGGGAAGATGGCAGACTAGTAAGACACGGGAATCTCTTCTCCAGAAAAATAGCTAGAGGACAGGCTGAAACAGCCCCAAAAAAGATCTTCTTGGGTTTAGGACAGCAGGTGAAGGCTGCACACCACCCAGGGGAGAGAGGAACAAAACAGGGAAATCACGATGACAGAACCGTGAGTTGGAACAAGCAGCAGCTCCTGCTGCCGGCACCTCCCCACACTCTTAAGAATATAGACAAGAGACTATAGACAAAGGGGGCTCCAGGGATCTACCACCCAAGGAAAGGGGAGAGAGAGGGACACAGCCTAAGACTGAATCAGGTTCTGACCCGCAAATTTGGACTGCAGAGCCCCACGGACCCTTCCACACGGCGGTTTGCCCTGGGAGCCTAGGAAGGACTGGAGAACGCCGACCCTCCCAACCTCCCTCTCTTCTAGCCTGGACTAATTGTTGAGGACTCCACAGGAGAGGGGAGAGGGAGCCTGGGGATGACTTGGCTTTTGACTTGCAGGTTTGGTCTGCCCTGTCCCAAGAGCCCTTCCAGGCCAGGTGGGGTTGCGCCATTGTTTGCCTTGGAGCCTGCAAGGGGCTAAAGATATACAAACTTCCCAATCTCCTCCTCTACTAACAGGGACTGATTGTTGAGGATTCAGAGGGGAGTGGAAATATTTCCTTGCTGGGGAAAGGGAGGCGGCTGCCAGAGAAGACTGGAGAACTGTCTCAGAAAGTTTGAATCACGGGCTCTTAGCCCCCAGACAGGAAGCTCTATCACATTGATCTGGCCTGTGTCACAACAAATACACTCCGACCAGGCATTGAATTGAGAGCTGCCAACAAGCGCCATCTCCTGGCAGACCAAGGAAGTGCACATAAGAAAATTAATAAGGAGAGGCTTTTCCTGGCTTCTATAGCCTCCCTGCCCAAGGCCCTAGGAAACGACTCTACAACCAATTGCTGGGTCCAGTGCCCAGTTCTGAGCAACCAGCAGGACAATCCTAACAATCCAGGTTGAGCCAAAAATCAAAGAGCTTTGGTAACTCACAGCCTCCTGTCACTAAATCCCTAAAAAAGAGAAATAGACTGAGCATCTGAGTAAACTACATCCTAACCAGATGCCTAAACACCAGCAAAAAATTACAAGCCATATTAAGAAAATAGAAGACATGGCCCAAGAAAAGGAATACATCAAAGTCCCAGAAAAGATGCAGAATTTGAGAGAGCTAATCAGCAAGATGAGCACAAATTTCCAAAATCAAATTAATGAGTTGAAAGACAATATAGTTAAAGAGATAAATGACATCAAGAAGACACTGAGCAAACGCAAAGAAGAATTTGAAATCCTGAGCAGAAAAGTAACGGAGTTCATGGGAATGAAAGACACAATAGGTGAAGTCAAAAACACACTTGAGGCATACAACAGCAGACTTGAAATGATAGAAGAAAGAATAAGTGATACCGAAGACAGAGCAACTAAAATTGAAGAGAGAAAGGAACAGAGAGAGAAAAGAATGGAAAAAATTGAGCAGGGGCTCAGAGAGTTGAATGACAACACAAAACGCAACAACATACGTGTCACTGGAGTTCCAAAAGGGGAAGAGAAGGGAAAAGGGGCAGAAAGAGTATTTGAGGAAATAATAGCTGAAAATTTCCCAACTGTCACGAAAGAAATGAACTTACATGTCCAAGAAGCACACCGTACCCCAATGAGAATAAATCCAAATAGACCTATGCCAAGACACATACTACTAAGAATGTCAAATGTAAAAGCTAAAGAAAAATTCTCAGAGCAGCAAGAGAGAAGCAAACGATCATGTACAAAGGACGTCCAGTAAGACTTAGTGCAGATTTCTCTTCAGAAACCATGGAGGTGAGAAGACAGTGGTATGATACAATTAGGAAATTGAAAGAGAAAAACTGCCAGCCGAGAATTCTTTATTCAGCAAAACTGTCCTTCAAATATGAAGGTGAGTATAAAGTATTCACAAACAAACAGAAACTAAGAGAGTTTGCAAAAGAGGATCCACCTTTGCAGGAAATATTAAAGGAAGCCTTAGAACATGAAAGAAAAAGACAAGAGAAAGAGGCTTGGAGGAGAGTATAGAAGAAAGAATAGCAGAAAGGATAACCAAGAGTGAAAAGAGAGATAAAAACAAGAGGACATATGAAAACCAAAGAATACAATGGAGAAAATAAATAGTGCATTTTCAGTAATATCATTGAATGTGAATGGATTAAACTCCCCAATCAAACGATAACAGGCTGGCAGAATGGATAAAAAAACATGAGCCATCCATACGCTGCTTACAAGAAACTCACCTCAGACCCAGGGATACAAACCGGCTGAAAGTAAAAGGTTGGAAAAAGATACTCCATGTGAATAGTAAACAGAAAAAAGCAGCGGTAACTATACTAATATCAGACAAAACAGACTTTAAACGCAAAAAAAAAGTGATAAGAGATGCGGAAGGCCATTATATATTAATAAAAGGGACGATCCTCCAGGAAGATATAACAGTCATAAATATCTATGCACCTAACCAGGGTGCCCCAAAATATATGAGACAAAATCTGGCAAAACTGAAGGGAGAAATAGACATTTCTACAATAATCATTGGAGACTTCAACACCCTCTCACATCATTAGATAGAACAACTAGACAGAAGATCAACAAGGAAACAGAGAACTTGAACAATATGATAAATGAGTTAGACCTAACAGACATATACAGAACACTGCATCCAAACTCAGCGGGTTATACATTCTTCTCAAGTGCCCATGGATCTTTCTCCAGGATAGACCACATGTTAGGTCACAATTCAGCTTTCAATGAATACAAAAAGATTGAAATTATACAAAGCACCTTCTCAGATCATAATGGAATGAAACTATAAATCAATAATAGACAGGAAAAAAGTAAATTTGCACATGTGTGGAGACTGAACAACATACTCCTAAATAATCGGTGGGTTAAAAAAGAAATTGCAAGTGAAATCAGTAAATATATTGAGACAAATGAAAATGAGAACACAATGTATCAAAACTATGGGATAGAGCAAAGGCAGTCTTGAGAGGGAAATTTATAGCCCTAAATGCAGATATTAAAAAACAAGACAGAGCTAAACTCAAAGATTTAACTGAACAACTAGAGAAACTAGAAAAAGAACAGCTAACCAATCCCAAAGCAAAAAGAAGGAAAGAAATAGTAAAGATTAGAGTGGAAATAAATGAAAATGAGAACAGAAAAACAATAGAGAAAATCAACAAAACCAAAAGCTGGTTCTTTGAGAAGATCAATAAAATTGACAAACCCTTCACTAGACTAACAAAGAAAAAAAGAGAGAAGATGCAAATAAATACAATCAGAAATGAAAGGGGGGAAATTACAAATGACCTCACAGAAATAAAAAGAATCATAAGAGGATATTATGAGAAACTATATGCCAACAAACTAGACAACCTTAGATGAAATGGATAAATTTCTTGAAATGCACAACCAACCTACATTGACACTAGAAGAAACACAAGAACTTAACAAACCAATCACAATTAAGGAGATTGAATCCGTCATCAAAAATCTCCCAGCAAAGAAAAGTCCAGGACCAGATGGCTTCACAGGTGAATTCTACCAAGCATTTCTAAAAGAATTAACACCAATCCTGTTTAAACTCTTCCAAAAAATTGAAGAGAAGGGAAAATTACCGAACATATTTTATGAAGCCAACATCACCCTAATACCAAAGCCAGATAAAGATTCCACAAGAAAAGAAAATTACAGACCAATCTCTCTCATGAACATAGATGCAAAAATTCTCAACAAAATACTTGCAAATCGAATCCGACAGGATATCAAAAGACTTATACATCACGACCAAGTGGGATTTATTCCTGGCATGCAAGGCTGGTTCAACATAAGAAATTCAATCAATGTAATACACCACATTAACAAATTGAAGGAGAAAAACCACATGATCATCTCAATAGATGCAGAAAAGGCATTTGACAAAATCCAACATCCTTTTTTGATAAAAATACTGCAAAAGATAGGAATAAAAGGAAAATTCCTCAATACGATAAAAGGCATATATGAAAAACCCATAGCCAACATCATACTCAATGGGGAAAGGTTGAAAGCTTTCCCCCTAAGATCAGGAACAAGACAAGGATGCCCACTGTCACCATTGTTATTCAACATTGTACTCTAGCTAGGGCAATTAGACAAGACAAAAAAAATTTAAAGGCGTCCAAATAGGAAAAGAGGAAGTAAAACTCTGTTTGCGGATGACATGATCCTGTACTTAGAAAATCCTGAAGTATCCACAACAAAGCTACTTGAACTAATAAATGAGTTTAGCAAAGTGGCAGGATACAAGATCAACATGCAAAAATCAGTAATGTTTTCCTACACCAGTACTGAACAACTTGAGGAGGAAATCGGGGGGGAAATCCCATTTTCAATAGCAACAAAAAGACTCAAATACCTAGGAGCTAATTTAACCAAGGAAGTACAGGACCTATATGCAGAAAACTACAAAACAATGTAAAAGAAATTTAAAAAGACCTAAACAAATGGAAAGACATTCCGTGTTCATGGATTGGAAGAATAAATATCGTGAAGATGTCAATCTTGCCCAAACTGATTTATAGATTCAATGCAATACCAATCAAAATCCCAACAGCTTACTTTACAGAATTAGAGAAGGCAATTACCAAATTCATCTGGAAGGGTAAGTGCACCTGAATAGCCAAAAGCATTCTAAAAAAGAAGAGCAATGTGGGAGAAATTTCACTGCCTGACCTTGAAACATATTACAAAGCTACAGTGGTCAAAACAGCATGGTACTGGCATAAAGATAGACACATTGATCAGTGGAATAGAACTGAGAACCCAGAAATATACCCTCACCTATACAGTCAACTGGTTTTTGACAAACCTACCAAGCTCACTCTAATGGGAAAAAACAGTCTCTTTAACAAATGGTGTTGGGAGAACTGGATATCTATAACCAAAAGAATGAAAGAGGACCCCTATCTCACCCCCTATACAAGAATCAACTCAAAATGGATCAAAGATCTAAATGTAAAAGCCAGGACCATAAATACTACTAGAAGAAAATGTAGGGAAACAGCTTCAAGATCTTGTGGTAGATGGTGGTTTCTTGGACCTTATACCCAAAGCATGTGCAACCAAAGAAAAATTATATAGTGGGCCCTCCTCAAAATTCAACACTTTTGCACCTTCAAGGACTCCGTCGAAAGGGTGAAAAGGTAGCCGACTCAACGGGAGAAAATATTTGGAAATCGCATGTCTGATAAGGGTTTAACATTCATGATATATAAAGAGATGCTACAACTCAACAATAAAAGACAAATGAACTGATTAAAAAATGGGTAAAGACTTGATAGATATTTGCCCAAAGAAGAAATACAAATGGCAAAAAGCCACATGAAAAAATGTTCAACATCAGTAGCTATTAGGGAAATCAAAGCTACAATGAGATATCATTTTACACTTATCAGAATGGCCACTACTAAAAAGAAGGAAAACTACAAGTGTTGGAGAGGATGTGGAGAGATAGGAACACTTCTTCACTGTTGGTGGGAATACAGAATGGTACAACCACTGTGGAGGACTGTTTGGAAGTTACTGAAGAAGTTGAATATAGATTTGCCACGTGACCCTGCAATACCACTACTGGGTATATACCCAGAAGAACTGAGAGCAGTGACACGAACAGACATCTGCACACTGATGTTCACAGCAGCATTATTAACAATTGCAAAAGATGGAAACAACCCAGATATCCATCAACTGATGATGAATGGATAAAAAAAACTGTGGGTGTACACATGATGGAATATTATGCAGCTGTAAGAAATGAAGTCATGAAGCATATGGCAACAAGGATGAACCTGGAGGACATTAGGTTGAGTGAAACAAGCCAGGCACAAAAAGACAAATACTGCATAACTGCCTTATCAACTAAACATATTGTGTAAACACACAGAGTTAATAACTAGAACACAGGTCTCCAGAAATTAGAATGGGGTTAGAGAATGGAAAGCTGAGGGTTAATCTGCACGGAATTGGTAAAATATTGTCTGTAAATATTTGGAAGCGAATGAAAATGGTGAAAGCACATCATTGTCTTTGTAACTAGCAGTGCTAATATATAGGTATGACATGGTTGAAAGGGAAAGTCTAAGGTCTTATGTATCACTAGATGGAAAGCTAAAAAATGTTAACATGGGACTGTACAGCATAGCGAAACCTCATGTGAAAGATGAATACGGGTAATATTGCATATATAAGACTTTTTCTTTGAAACTGAACAAATTACATTAACGTTACAAGATGTTAATATCAGACAAAAATACAACCAAAGCAAAATATGGACAGCAGTGTTTAATAATATATTAATAATCTTCCATTAAGGGTAAAAATTTAAAAAGGAAATATACTAAGTGAAAGGAAACTAGACAAAAGGTACTACATATTGTTTACTCCATCTTTACAAAATATAAATAAAAATAAATTAGACAGAAACAGAATAGCAGCTAGGTACGGCAGGGGAAGCATAGAGAAATTGAGAGGCGATTATTAAGGAGTAGAGCTTTGTTGCTTTTTTGTTTATTATCACTACTGGAATAAAGAAAATGCTCTAATAATGACTGAAGTGAGAATGTACAACTATATGATTATACCAAAAACCACTGATTATACACTTTGGATGGATTTTATATTTTATTAAAATGTATCTATAAAATTCATGGGAAAAAAAAAAAAGAAATGCCGCATAATCAAAATACATTTGCAGCCCCTGACCAAAAAAGTATCCAGAACTTTCAAGTTCTACGATTCTGTGTAGTTTCTCTTAATTATGCTTAAACAAATCTTGGCGAGTTTCTGAAGGTACCATCTGTGGGTCACATGGCTTGGAATCACCTTGAATGCTCTTTAAAAATACAGTTTTCACCTCGCCCCAGACAGAATCTTAAGTCTCTGGGGCCGGGACCCAGGAATCTGCATTCTAACCAAGCTTTCCAGGCCATGTCTCTGCACCAGCATGTTTCAGAACCATTGCTGGACTGGTCCACTCCCTGCTGAGCTCAACGTGCAGCACCCCTGAAACAGGCTCAGGCCCCAGAGAAACAAGGCGGACGTCCACGAGAGGGGAAGGCCTACATCTACCCCATCTGGCCCCCGTGAAGCCTGGGGCCAGGAGGAAGTTACAGACTGAAGCTAAGACCACATGCTGCTTTCAGATTAGGAAAGTTATCAGTTGAATCAGACATTCTGACAAGGGCAGGGATTCCTGAAAGGCTCAAACATCACTGATGTCCTTAGCAGGGAGCAGAATAAGCACCAAGTAAAGGCATGCAATTTGGGACCCCTCCGGCCCACAAGTTGTGCCCACAAAGCTGGTCGTAGTTCATTTTGGGGCAGGACCTCTGCCAGGCTCCCCCTCCCAGCTAGACTTTCATATCTCAGGGGATGCTGCAAGACGGAGCTCTGGACTTCCCAAAAGCATTTCCAACAAGGCTTATTTCCTAAAGTTCTTTTTAACACAAACTTACTAGAGCAAAAGACTGATGCTGGATCTTGTACAAAGACTATCTAACCTTGCTATTTAAGAACTTCTGTTGTCTCCTTAAATTACAGGTTATGAAAGGGTCAGGAAATTTCTGTCCAAGCAACAGATCTGGTTTCTGATTTACAAAACAATCTGCTCTACCGAGTAACAAAAACTTCTCAATAGGAAGCAAAACAACCAATTACGATATACAATAAGCTTCTTTTTAGTGGTCATGTTACTTGATTTATTTTAAGCTCTCTTTTCTCTAGCCAAAATAATCAAGCATGGCCACTGCTGTGTTGTCAAGTAGTTCTCCTTAAATTAACTAAAGAGTAATTATCTCAAGCTGGAAATCCAAGTTTTAAATAATCCACACCTCCTCCAAAGGCATTTAGACTTTTTGCTATCCACATCAATACCAAATCGAAGCCAAGGAAGGCATAATTCTTGAATAAATGATTGGTGCTGAGAATTCCTTCTTATACTTCTAAGACACAGACAGTTGCTCATGGGGACACAGCGCAGCTAAATGTTACTAAACAGGAGCTCCACTATTCCTCATGTCCTGGAGACAGACCAAGGAAGGAGAAATTGTGAGCAGGAAGGAAATGGCTAAGGATAAAATATAACTAAAAATGTAAACAAACAAAAATGGCAAACTTAAGAGAAAAAATGCCAGTAAACACCTCCAATTAATGCAGGTATCATTTAGAGTAACTACAATGCATGGAGGGTCACCATCGTCTACACTGGCTCTGTACCCACATGCCCACGGTGCTCTCAGATCCTCTTCAAAGGAGGCATGAGAAAATTAACCTTCAATTAATCTAACAAAATCCTAACCTTAAAATTCCACTCTGCCTCATTTCCTGTGTAAACTGGCAGGGGATTTATTAAAGCTTTCAATAGTAATCCATAGAAATTACTTTAGAAACTGAAGAGGACTTCTGAGGCCAGAAGTCACCATGTACCAGCCACTTTTTGGCACCGAATGGGAAGCTGGCAGCTCCCACGCATCCCTGCCCTGGGGCTGCCAACTGCAGCAGGCCCTCCGCTCTAGTCACATGACAGTCACATGACCTCATCGCTCTAGTCATGACAGTCACATGACCTCATGGCTGGGACAGACGCTTCTTACCCTCTGAGGGTAAACAAGCCTCTCCCGTGACTGGTCAAAATCAATCTGAAGTAGGAAAGCTAAAGGAGTATCGCTGCAGAGAGTGAGTCAAACAGCTGGCCAGCTTGGAAAATGCCTTATAATGCCCGAGCGATACCACTTTTCCTTTTGAAAAGAACACATTACTTGTTCTCTATCTGTAAAGTAAGTGTTTCTTCTTTCAGGTCACTAGATCTGATACCCAACCCACAATACACAAGATCTTGACCTTTAAAAAGTTAAAACCCTGGGGAAAAACCTGTGGTCTCTACGGCTCCACAGGGTCTTTCCAGAGCCAAGCAGGCCGCCTCCAAGCTGCAGTCTGACCACAGGCCCCTCTTAAAGGAGTGGCAAGGAAGCATACCAAGTATCTTAAAAATTCAGACCCTGAGGACAGGAGGGCCAAAGCAGGCCAGGCCCGCCCTGGGCGTGACTGAGCATGCCTTCAGGACGCAGTGAGCCTCTGGGGGCCAATGACCAGCCAGCCCCTGCAGCAGGCACTCACTTATCCTATGTGCTTTCCCCCGAGCTGTTAAGTCACATACAGTGGTGACCCAGTGGCCTTTATCATATTCACCCCTATGCAACCATCACAGTCATCTGATTCCACATTTTCAGCCACGGCAGTCATCAGAATCCACATTTTCGTCAAGCTTTAGCAGTCACTTCCCCTTCCCTGCCCCTCCCCCAGTTCCTGGCAACCACTAGTCTACGTTTGGTCTCCATGGTTTTGCCTAATCTGGACATTTTGTGTAGCTGGACTGGGCCAGGGTTCGTCCCTTGTGGCGGGCTTCTTCCACTCGGTCTGGCGTGTGGCAGGTCCCTCCAGGCCGTGGCCTGGCCAGCACTTTGCTTCCTTTTAAACCGAACAATATTCCATGGCGTGGATGGAACACGTTCTGCGTGCCCTGTCAGTAGCTGTCCCTCTAACTTCTTAATTTTGGAAAATTTCAAACCTATAAAAAAGGTGGAAGAAGAGTAAAACATACACTTAAATACCCTTTGTTGAAATCTTTTTGCTCTTTTTCTCTACATCTAAAATGCTTCTTGTGACTGAGCCATTGAAAAAGGCAAAAAATAATAAGTTGCAGCCTTATCGCCTTTCAGCCAAGACTCCCCGAAAACAAGGGCATTCTTCCACATGCCATCCTGCCATCATCAGACCAAGAAGCTGGCACCAAAGCCCTCTTGTCTAATACGTGCCCTGCAGTCAAATTACCCCAAACGTCCCCCAGAAATGTCTTTCATGGCTGTGTTTTGCCTCAACCTGGGGTCACGTTTTCGCACTTGGTCATCTTTAGTGTTTTTTTAATCTGGAGCAGTCCATTTTTCCCCCGACTGTGAAAGCTGACGAGAGCCGCTGGCTGTCTCACAGAAGGGAACGTTTCTTTTTTTTTTTTTTTTTTTTTTTTTACAATTTAGATGATACAGTTTAATAATTTTGATGATATTTACCATGTCCTGTGTCCATTACTGTAAGGTAATGAAAAACCTTCCCCATGACCACCAAACAACCCATTAGATCTTGACTGTTCCCTTCTCCCCAGCCCCCCAGGGCCCGTGATACCCCCCTCTCCCAACCCATGGAATGTCAAGATTCACGGTTACATGCCCTGGGGATTTGAACCAGCCCTTCCTAATCCACCCACCCCCCAGTGCTGCACCACCAAACCCAGGAATACCACCACTCATCTGCCCCATCCCCCAACATGCAACCACACTCTATCCCTTTACCATAGATTATGTCCATATGGGAGATGGCTCAAAGCCTGCTCTTCTCTTACTCTCCGTTGTTAACCTATCTTTCAGACAATGGTTCTCAGAGACTGCTCACTTTCCTCAGTTCAGATCAGTGAGGTCATATACTGTTCATCCTTCAGTGTCTGGCTTGCTTCACTCAACATAAGGTCTTCAAGATTCATCCACGTTATTCCATGTGTTAGCACTTTGTTCCTTCTTACAGCTGAGTAATATTCCATTGTATGTATATACCACATTTTGCTTATCCATTCGTCTGTTGATGGGCACCGGGGCTGATTCCAACTTTTGGCAATGGTGAACAATGCCGCTATAAACACTGGTGTGCATATATCTGTTTGTATTTTTGTTTTCAGTTCTTCTGGGTATATACCCAGTAGTGGAATTGCTGGATCATACGGAAGATCTATTGCAAGTTTTCTGAGGAACCGCCAAACTGTCCTCCACAGTGGCTGGACCATACCGCAGTCCCACCAGCAGTGGATGAGGGTTCCTATTCCTCCACATCCTCTCCAACATTTAGTGTCTCCTGTTTTTTTAATAGCTACCATTCTGATGGGTGTAAGATGGTATCTCATTGTAGTTTTGATTTGCATTTCCCTGATAGCAAGTGATGTTGAGCATTTTTTCATGTGCTTTTTAGCCATTTGTATTTCTTCCTTGGAGAAGTGTCTTTTCAGGTCACTTGCCCATTTTTTATATGGGTTGTTTGTCCTTTTATTTTCGAG
>JAKSZT010054518.1:909026-922567 GCA_026826555.1 Tolypeutes matacus | reverse complement strand
TAAAGCATATGGCAACATGGATGAACCTGGAAGACATAATGTTGAGCGAAGCAAGCCAGACACGAAAGGACAAATACTGTATGATTGCGTTACTATGAACCAAATATATTATGTAACCAGTACATTTAATTGAGAAATGTTTGTTTTTATTCAACTGTGTTTTCTTTTTATTTTTAATTGTTTATATTTTCAATTATTATATGTACAAAATAAAGTTTAAAAAATAAAATAAATTAAAAAAAAAAACCAGGATGGAGCCATTACCTAAAGAAGTGGGCTTGCCCACAGCTCATCTGAATAAGTAATCCTGCCAGTAGGGCTTGAAGTAGCATGTATTATCTTCTTTTTTATTATTTTAAGTGCCTGACATATAGATTGATACCTTGCGCAGTGCCTGCACACAGCAGGCAATAGTTTTAATAAAAATTTAGGGAAATGGATGTGGCTCAAGCAGTTGGGCGCCCGCCCGCATGGGAGGCCTCAGGTTCCTTTCCTTGTGCGTCCTAAAGAAGACAGACAAGACAGTGAGCTGATGCAACAAGATGATGCAAGGAAACGACGCAACGAAGAGACACAATGAGTTAACACAGAGACACAACAAGCAGGGAGCAGAGGTGGCTTAAGCTAATGGGCACCTCCCTCCAATGTTCGGTTACCATAGAGAGCATACAGTGCAAATGGGGTGGGGGAGATATATAAAGTAAATCTTTTTTTAAAAATTTTTAATGAGAGAATAATTGAATGCCAGAGCTGGAACTTCCCCACCCTATCTTTAATGCTAGTGATTCTTCAGTTCTCAGTTAAATGCCACTTTCCTGGTCCTCCCAGAGATTTCCCCTTTTCATACGTCTTTAGTGATCCCTATAGTTTTTCACACCATTCATTATACTTTATAATTATTTATTTTGTGAAACTGTTTTGGTTATACTGTTCTTTCCCCACCAGTCTGAAACCTGGGTGAGTGGGCGGGAAGGCTCTGTTTTTCAGTCACCACTATACCCCTAGAATAATGTGTCAATAATAAATATCTGCAGAATTACCTAAATCTGTTGCATTACAGGTGGCCTAGGAAGAACATTTTATATTCACCGTCACTTTTTCTTTGAGACTCCTGTGATGTTCTAGGGCATATCTTAGCATCCTGGCTTCACTCATGAGAAACAAACCCCTCATGCTTCTAACCAGGGTCAAACATCTCGGAAGTAACTGAACTCAGGCTTTAGTAAATGGTTCGGAACTAATTCACTGCTTCTTCCACACTCCAGCTGGTAGATGAGGCAGAGCCTTCGGCTTTATGTTCTAAAACTAATAGGACTGACACACTCAGGCAAAGGCAGGAATAAAATCAACATTAAACATAGAGTGAAAGCAAAGCCATTAGACTCGAATCATCCATGACAACTGGTGGCCAAGCGCTGCCCGATATGGATGTGTGGTTTGGATGACAGTAAACAACCTGATTTGATCATTTCATTTGGAAACTATAAATAGTCCTAAGTGAACAAATAAGGGGGAGGCAGTCACAGAGTTCACAACGTGCACCGAGGAATACCGAGCAGCTTTGATACTGAGATTCCAAAGCACATCCGGCATGTAGAAATATTTTGTTCTGCCTGCAGCATTTTAAAAAAAAGCGAACTAAGAACATATATTATATGGTTCTGTTCATATGGAATGTCCAGAATAGGCAAACTCACAGAGACAGAAAGCAGATTAGTGATTGTCTGGGGAGGGGGAACGGAGGACTGGAAGGTGACCGCCTCCATTTTGGGGTGACGCAAATGTTCTAAAGTCGATTGTGGTGATGATTGCACATCTCTGAATATACTACAAACCACCATACACTTTAAATGGGCAAACTGGATGGTATGTGAGTTAAATCTCAATAAAGCCATTATCTAAAAAAATGGAAAAAGAGCTAACACTCAGAAATTTGGACGGACGGTCTGCTGCTCTTGAAAAAAGTGGGGAGCCCTGGCAGCATTGGGCCTTATGCACTGGCCTTCCACCCCCACCCCCACGAGCCTCCAGCATTCAAGACCTGCTGTGGCCAGCAGAGTGGCAGAGCGACCCCGGGCAGGGTCCTGGCTGAGGCAGCCCCCTCTGTGCCCTGAGCCACCCTGCGAGTCCAGCCGCCCTGCTGGGGAGCCCATGACGGCAGGGAGAGGCCGAGACTGCACGGAGAGGGGCCCGGCCAAGCCAGCTGCACGCAGCCGCTCGCACCTACCGGCAAGAGTGACAGAAAAAGCGCCCAGCTGAACCTCGGCCCAGATTGCAGAATTGACAGCAAATAAAATGGTGGTTATTTTTAAACCGCTAAGCTCTGGTTTGTTACGCAGCTACAGATAATAGCAGCACACCTGCCTTCCCCACGGCCACAGTCCGCAGCTTCTGTCTTTAGACGGGGCACCCATGGCTCTAGCTCAGGGGTTCTGAACCTTTTTTTGCTCAGTCAGGTGAAAACCACAGACCCCCTTACTAAGTCCACGCTGCACTGTGTGTCATTTAATAAATATGTCACACCCGCACCAGCACGGCCCCACAAGAATCATGGTTTTTTTTAATTTAAATTCAATCTCACGGGCCCCTTGTTAAGAACTCTTCTAGTTCGTCCCTATTGTCTGGTTTTTCTTAACACAAAGAAATTAATCTCTACACCTGTGCAGTCCAATACATGAGCCACTAGCCACCCGTGGCTATTTAAAATTATATTCGCTAACATTAAATGAAAAATTCGGTTCCTCCCTTGCACCAGCCACATTTCAAGGGCTTACGAGCCACAGGTGACTAGTGGCTGCGAAAGTGGACAACGTGGCGTAGAACACTTCCATCGCCGTGGAAAGCTCCTTCAGACAGCCGTGCTGTGCACTAACGTGCACTGGGCATGAATGTCTACTTGTCCAGCACCCACCTGCCCCTCCAGGCAGCGTCCTGAGGTCACGAGGTGTTCATTCTCCTTTGCCCTCCTCACCCCGCGCTGCCCTGCCGCAGCTGCCCACGGAACTCGGGAGAACCTGGCTCCTCCTCGTCTCCGCCAACACGGTTCTCATCCGTCCTCACAGCGGTTGGCTCGGGCAGCTGGGCCAGGCCCCCGCCCATGGCCTCCTGCTGCCTGTGGTTACTGGCCCCGAGTGGACAAGCCATTGAGGGAGGGCTTTGACTCCACGACCGCAAGAGAGAGAGACTCTTCCGACCTGGACATGGATCAGGGGGCCTGAGCCCTCGTGGCTGCGAGCAGCTAGTGTGCGCCTGTGCGATGAGCCAGTTTGGGAAGAAGCCGACTTGGTGGAGAATGGGAGACAAGGTAGACAATGAGAGGCAGTGAACCATAGTAAGTCAGTGCTGAGTTTTCTGTGACTTGCAGTGATTCTGTCAAAAGCAGGAAGATTAAAGGCCGGTTCCCAGCTACCCGTAGGAAGCCTGCGTGGCTGAGAGAGCTGAAGAGCTAAGGTCAGCTGACACCGACCAGCCGCTTTGGTGGGTGCAAGGCACCCCTTCCTGAAGCCTCTCCTCTGCAACTAAAATAAAGAAATAAGCCACCTGACTCACATCCCGGGTGCCGAGGGAAGGGGAGGCGTTGCCTTACAGAGCATATTTCTGCGGGTACAACTTCAACTCAGGTGGGAAAGAGGAGGAGGATGCGGCCCGCCTGGGCAATGGACCGGCCACTCCCGAGGCCCTCCCTTCTCACAGCTGAGCCCCCGGGCCCGCTCAGACGAGGTGCTCCTTGCCTAAGCGAGCTCAGCAGCCACCGGAGACTGACGCCGTCCAGCGCCATCTGCGTTCTCTGACTTTTCTCAGGTCCTCTCTGCTGGTTTCACATCAGCATCGTCCTCCCCTTGCTGCCAGGTGGTCGCCCCTCCTTACGGTTTCAGCTTCCTGAAACTGCGGTCTACATCACCTCAAGTCGACCATCACGGCCTGCCTGCCCCATCTGTCCATCGGTCACTCCCTCCGTCAGCGAATAGCTCTCGAACGCCCGCTCCGCATGTCGTGACGGCAGTGTCAGCACTGGTGGCGGACACTTTGTTTTCTGGATTTCCTGGGTCCCCAGAGATGTATTCTATAGGTCAGCTCATTTCTGCACTCAGGCCAGTCCATGACACATTAGTCCTATTAGTCACAGGCCATATCAGAAGCCTTTTGATGCTCTTTGGGGACAGAGAGTCGTCATACATTTTATTTATTTTAATGAGTCACTCTTGCAACCGTTGCTGCAAATAATCTAGGCAGAAGCAGAACATACAAGAAGTGAAATAAGTAAAAGCAGAGCCAACCAATGGGATGGAATCAGGTCTTACAATCTTGAGTAACTACACCACTCTCCCCTGCTTTTAGTGTGAATTAATTCAGCTCTCAGAATGACTCGTACTTTATTTTTACAGCGGATGTGAGTGTGAGAGTGTGTGGTCAGAATACGGGTTTAGATTTGACTTTTTTCAAACACTCATTTCATCTAACCCTTGCGAGTAACACATTAGCTTCTTTTCTTCCTGTGTTTTAAAAACCTACGAGCCCTCTGCAAAAGTAAGGCATCCACCAATAGAAGGGGGGATGGCAGAAGGGGATGTGCAAGAGCCGGTGAAAGAAGATGAGGTTTTGCTTCCTCCTGTTTGAGGAAGTGCAAGATGTTAGCAAATGTGTGACCACGCCTGGACATCCTAGCCTGACCGCTGCCTTAGACTCCTTGCCAATATCTCAGTCTACATTGTCATAGAGTAGACAGTCAGCAGGTAGAAGTAGACTTGTTCAGGCTTCCCAGGAAAGACGAGCAGAGACGATGACAAAGGGCGAGAGGCATTCCGAATGTGATAATGAGACCAGTTCCAATCCATGGGGAAAAGGGTGGATTATTCAATAAACTACGTGGGAACAAGTGACTCAGCGTGGGAAAAATAGACTTCGCATGAATTCCAGATGAGTTAAATATTAAAGTAGAGAAATCATTACAAGTTATAAATGCTTAAGGAGAAGTACAGACAAATATAAAATTTTAGGGAGGGAAATGCCTTTACAATTCTAACAGTAAAGGTTCTCTCTCTTTTTTTAAACTTTTATTCTGGTAGCACACACACAGCATACAATGTCCCATTTTAACCACTTTTGGATATGCAAAACAGCGGTGTTAATTTCTTTCACAATCTTGGGCTACCATCACCACCATTCATTACCCAAACTTTTCCATCACACCAAACGGAAACTCCATACCCGTTAAGCCTTAACTCCACATTCCCCACATCCATCCTGGCCCTGGGTAAGCTGTATTCTCATTTCTGACCCTATGAATTTCCTTCTTCTATTTCACAGCAGTGAGATCATACAATATCTGTCCTTTTGTGTCTGGCTTACTTCACTCAACGTGATGTCTTCAGGGTTTATCCATGTTGTCGCATGTGTCAGAACTCCATTCCTTTTCACGTCTGAGTAATACCCCACCGTATGCGCAGACCACATTTTGTTTATCCATTCATCTGTTGATGGACACTTGGGTTGCTTCCACCTACAATGAAGATTCTTGATTTGACTACAAAAAGACGTAAAATTGGTATTTAAAAAAAAAAAAAAGCTTGCAGTTAACACCAAATGAATTGGGGGGAAAATGTTGCAATATACGACAATATGAATGTCCTCATTTTATAATGAGTTATCATGAAACTTATGAAAAGATAAATATCAACTAAATTAAATTGGCAAAGCGAAGGCCCAGGCATTGCAGAGACTAGCTGCGTCCATTTCGCCTCCTGGTGACAGCACCCTGGTTTTCTCGTGAGTCCATGTTCCCTGTGGTTTGGGCCTGGCGAGCTGGAGCCCCTATTCCAGAGGTAGTCATGTGACCTAAGCCTACCAATCAGCAATATTCCATCTACAGAGCTGAAGGCATTGGTTCAGAGATGGGCATGTGACCCGATTTGGTCTAATCTGAGCTAATTCCAGGAATTTTTCTGAAGTGACCGGGAAAGAGGCCATTCCTCTTTCTGCTGGACTTGGAACTATAGAGATACAAGCCTGGAGTTGCCAGGGACTTGCTTGTGAAACCCAAGAATTAAGCAACCCAGAAGAGTGTGGAGAAGAAGAGAGAAAGACCTTGTTCCAAGAAGATATGTTTTAGGTTTTGGTTCTGACCATGGCTGAAGATAGCTTCTTTCCTGGACATTTCAATTGTGAGCCCAGAAATTCTCTTTTCAATTAAGCAAATGTGAGTTTTCTATCTCTTTCGATTGAAAAAGCCCCAGCAGATAGAAGCAATACATACACACACATGCCTCCACACACAGAGAAAAGAAAAACCACAAATGCCCTTCATGAAATAAAAAGTCAAATTACTTCAAAAATTTAAAAATGCAAAAAGGGAGGACATGTTTTGTCACTTGAACTGAACAACATCCAGTGTTGGCAGTGTTTTGGGAAAGAGCCTGTGACAGTTTGAAGTTATTTTATGAATCCCCCAAAGAAGAAGATTGTGTTCTTGAACTAATCCATTCCTGTGGGTGTGGGGCCCTTTTGATTGGATGGTGTCAGTGAGGCGTGGCTCAGGTTGAGTCTCCGCCCACTTGCTGGGTCTTATATAAATGGAGACACAGACAGAAAGAGGACACAGAAAAAGGAGCTCTGCTGTTTTTTCATCCTGCCATGCGAGAGAAGACTCGAGGATCGCTAGCAGCCAAAGCTTGAGCAGGAAGCCCCCAAGAGGCTGGGCCCACCGAGCAGCTCCAGGCTGAAGAGATGAGCCTGAGAGCCCACAGCTGAACTCTGGAAGAAAACCGAGCAGCCGACACTGATAGTGGAGGCCTGGAAAGAAACAAGCCCTGTGCCCGGTGGCTGAGCTCTGGGAGATGGCAGAGTCTGGAGGTGAAGGCAGGGACCTCGGCAGAGATCACCCACCATTTTGCTTTACCGCGTGGCAGGATGCCAGCATCACTGGTAGCTGACTTTGGTGGAAAAAAAACATTTCTGCTGTTGCCTTGACTTGGACATTTCAAGGCCTCTGAACTGTAAGCTTTTACCCTAAATAAAATTCCCATTATAAAAGCCAGCCCATTTCTGGTACCTTGCATGGGCAGCCCCGTGGCACACTGAGACAGAGCCCCTTCATAAATAGCTCGGGGACAGGCAAATTGGAGGACAATGAGTCACGGGCAGCACTCCTGAATCCACAGCTCCTAGAGCCAGAGGCCGCAGCAGAGGTTGCCAGGGGCTGGGGCAGGGTGGGGAACAGGGACTTAAGGCTTACAATGCACAGTTTCTATTTGCAATTTGAGACAGTAGAAAAGTTTTGGTAAAGGAAAGTGGTGATGGCAGCACAGCGTGAGTGTAATTAACAGCACTGAAGTCCAAATTTGAATGTGATTTAAAGGGGAAATTTTAGGCCATATTTTTGTTACTAGAATAAAAAAAATTAAGTCCACGGAGCTGAACGACACAGTGAGTGCTAAGTTAAACCATTGACTGTAGGTAATAGTCTAATTATAAAAATGTCCTTTCATCAGTTGTAACAAATGTACCCCACCAACACTAGGTGCTAAAGCAGGGTGGCATATGGGTGCCCTGTATTTCAGCATGATTCTTCTACAATCCCATAACCCCTCTAAGATAAACAAAAACAAACAAACAAACACTTATCCACCTACATTGGAAAGTGCAATTCCACTTCTAGGAATTTAAGAATTTGAGGATGTGTGCAGAGATTTAGGTATAAAAACTGTTCATTTGCAGCGTTGCTTAAAATAGAAAAGATCGGAAGCAGCAAAGGCTTAGGATAAAGAGAGATTAATCACAAATTATTGTGCATGCCTACCCTGGAGTGCTATGTGGATATTCAAGTGATATTGTCATGAAGGAGGATTCTGGGGTGGAAGAGTATCTGTGACTTATTACCGCATTCCTTTTCTGTTGCTGTCTTACACAGCACCACAACCCTAGCGGCTTAACATGGCACCCATCCCTCGGCTCCCAGGAGTGCAGGCGAACCCGCGGAGCGCTCTGCTCAGGGTCTGGCGAGGCTGAAGTCAGGGTGTCGGCCGAGCTGCTCTCGCCCCGGAGCTCAGCGCGCTCTCGGGGCACGGCAGGAGCTGGCTCCCTGCGGTGGGGGGACGAGGTGCCCGCTACTTTTTGTTCTTGTTTTTTGTTTTTGTTTTTGCCGGCTGCCAGTGGGGGTAGCTCTTGGCTCCTGGAATTTTCGGGCATTCCTGACTATGGATGCCTCCACCTTCGAAGGCAGCAACACAGAATCTCCCCGATATCAGAGCTCTCTCATGCCGTGAACCTCCCAGGAGGTTCTTTCCTCCCCTGTTTAGGTCAGTTCACCCCACACAACTTCCCTACTGTAAGGCCAGCTCGTGTGGGACCTTAAATAGGGCCGCGTGTTCCCGTCACGGCATCACCTGGGTGGGCATTTGACCGACTAGAGGAGGTGTGGTCCACCAGGGGCAGAGAACCGTACGGGCCCTGCTAGAATTCTGCCCGCCACAATGGTTAAGGACAAAAAGAGCATATTATGATGTGACGTTTATGTAACCTAAAGCTTCTTTAAAAATTAAAAATAATTGCAAAACATAAAGCATACAAAAATTGAAAAAGAGAAAATATTAGTAAAAGCATGTAGAGTCTGATTTTGTAACAAACCTAAACAGAAAAAAATCAGCAACAAAGTAACTGTATCCACATAACAGAGCCAAAGAAACACAGTAGCGAGTCCCCACCCTGCGTACCTGGGCAGGTGACTTACCTTCCTTGCACCTATGAAATGGGGACGATGCACTGGGAACGCCGCCAAGCACTTGGTGGGCACCCAGTAAGCTTGGCCTTGAATGGCGTTTACCTAGTTGATTGTACTTATATAGAAAGTCTTCAAACTTTTGAAGCCAAAATATTCATGGTGGTTATCTCAGGGGAGTAGGATTCTGTGTGGCGTTTAAATTCTGTTTTCCTTATCTGTAGTTGTTACACATGCATTGCTCACATGACAAAAATAAAGGAACATTTTCAAAGAACAAATTGGAGCCTTTGCAAGCAGCAGGTTGATGCTTAGAGCCGTACTCGGCATTCTGTCTTCCCTCTAGCAACCTCCTGAGTTTTCCTGAGTCAGACCTGTGTCCCCAGTTTGGGCTCAGCCTCCTGCGTCGCTGGCAGCCCAGATCCTGAGAGCGGGACCGAGGGCTAACTGGTCTGCTTGGCCGCGGCGACCAGTTAGAAATCGGGTGTGCAACAAGTGGGACTGTCAGACCTGATTTCCTGCCGAAAGCTCAAGGGGGACATCACTTGTTTCTGGTTGACTTCATTATGTTCATTAACCAATGCGTGCAGGAACTAGCTTTTTTTTTTTTTTTCTGTCACTGAAAACCAGGAAGGAGGAAACTTAACCAGGTACATAACCCACAGTTCTGTATTGCTGTTTAAAAAGCATTTTTAATTTATTTATTCATTTTTTGAGGTACCGGGACTGGGGATTGAAACCGAGACCTCGGATGTGGGACGCCAGCGCTCAACCACTGAGCCACATTGGCTCCCCTGCATTGGTTTGTTTGTTTGCTTTTTTGTTTTTAGGAGGCACCAGGAACCAAACCTGGGACCTCCCATGTGGGAAGCAGGTGCTCAACCGCTTGAGCCACATCCGCTCCCCTTGTATTGGACTTTTTTAAATGAGGATTTTATTCTCTGCCTCTCTCATACACCCAGCATTTGGAGTTTGCAGTGTTATGGGAAGGAATGATGGTTTAAAGATAGAAAATTCTGATAGAAACTAAGAAGTGCAGTGCTTCACTTATTAATGCCATAAAGGAAAAAAGAAAGTCAAGTGTTGGTTTTTATCACAGAGCCATTTCCAAAGTCATTATACCAATGTGCTCTTCCCTGAACATGCTGTCATTTTTATACAGGGTAGATAATAAGGTTTCATTTTCCCTGGTGCTAAGAACTAGAGAAATAGTTTGAGTAAATACTACAATGAAAGAAAAACACAGATTTTACTTTACATCTATTTTAAGACCTTATGTTAGAAACATCTGGTGAAATCTCCTAAGAGATTTCGGTTCTACCCCCCCCCCAGTAATGATTTCTACATTATTCCATAATAACATGTTCATCCGTGTACCCTATTATATTACCTCCTTGGGAAAATCTTAAAATATAGCATCAAAATGCACTAATTAACGACGATATTGTTTATGGCTGTTGTCGTACAAATGGGTAAACTGAAGCAACGAATGGGTAAAGGAACTGGCCCCAAGAGATATGTCAGAATCTCTTCTGTACTGAGCAGGTGTTTGAGGAAAATCGAAGATAAGTGAATTTCAGCCTAGCAAATCCTATTGTACCACGGGCTTCCATTAAAACATCAGGAATGCGTTCTCAGAGGAATAAAATCCCACAAGAGTGCAAATTCAGTATGATTTGCCTGAATTCAGCAAGCCCTGGCTGAGCATCTTCTCTGCCTGTGACGCCGCCCCAGGCAAGCGGAGGATGGAACAGGGGCTGGGTGGGGAGGGAAGGCTGGGCCGCCTGCCTTTAGAGCAGGGTGGGATCACTACCGGAGGGGGGCAGCGGCTGCAGGGAGGCGGGGGCTGGCCCCTAGGGCCTCCAAGGGGACGTGCCCCTGCTGACTCTGCTTTTGGGCCTCTGGCCTCCAGAAGAGTGAGGACACATTTCCATTGCTCTAAGTTATTGAGTTTGTGGTTTCTTTACAGCAGCCACAGGACCCTGAGGCGCCCTTGAAGCCTTCGACTCAGGAAAATCAGGGGGACAGAGAGCAACACCCAGCAGCCGAAAAGCACTCCCGCATTGGAAAACAGAAATTACAAGCTCTATCCACTGTGCGCCAGCCGCGGTGGGGAGAGGGCCTGTGGGCAGTCTGGGCAGGACGGTTTTTCCTGAGGTCTGTATTTTGTAGGGCGTTATTCCTGACCTCATCGGGAAACACCGATAGCGCTCCTTAATCATTGGGACAACAAATTTCCTTCTAACCCCCAAATTTCCAAGAATCTCCTGGAGAGCTGTTTGACCTCTGAGTTAACCTCGGGCAAGGTGTGGAGGGAATAGACAAGAATCAGTCAGGTACTTTTACCTGAAAGTGTTCAAAAAAGTAGATCCTCTAAAATCCTTTCTTGTCCCTTTTATGCCTGGATTTTCAGGTCCTCCTTCCTTCCTCCATTCTTTCATTTTCTATTTCTTTTCTGATATCATGAATGAGTGTTGGGTTTTTGAATGTTATTTTTCTTACTTTTATCCATTTTTAACCCCCCTGCTTTTGCTGTTTTGTGTCCATTCGCTCTCTGGGCAATTCTCTGTGTCTGTTTCCTGCCCTCTCTTCTCATCCTTCTCCTCCTGTCTTCACTGGGATTCAATCCTGGGAAACTCCGCTGTGGGAGAGAGGCGTCCACCGCCTGCACCCTTAGTTCCTGGTTTTTCGGCGCATCCCGTCTTGGCTCTCCCTTGCGTCACTCTCCCGTTATGTCATCATCTTGCTGCGTGGCTCGGCGGAGCCTGATGGCGCACCCGCGGACAGGGCCTAACCGCATGCCCACGCAACTTCTATATTTTAATTACCTTTCCCGGGAGGTCCCGGGGATCACACCCAGGTCCCTCCATATGGGAGACGGACAGAGCCACATCCACCCCCTATTGAATGTTCTTAATGGCCCCAGTTAAGAGCTCATGTTGTTTTCCTCCTATAATCTATTAATTTAGTAGATTACTATGGCATAAACAACTTAATTCAAGTCTATTCCCCTATTTTTCCTGAGTAGCCATTTTATTCAGAGATGTGCCCAGCTTCCTTGGATGCAAGATGTAGTCGAGAAGATAGAGGCATAAGGACTGCATGAATTTCATGGAAGACTCATTAAGAAGAAATGAACAATTTTTGGAGCCATTTTGTCCTTCCTTCCTGCTGCCTGGAACATGAAAGTGATGGGTGGGGCTCCAGCAGCCATATTGTACTTGGAGATGATCTTGAGAACAGAAGCCAAATATAAGATGCCAGAGTAGAACGAGAGAAGCCTGGGTCCCTGATGACAGTAGTGGTCACTTGCTGTGTTAGGAGGATCTGAACTTATTTAGTATTAGAGAGAAATAAACTTCAGTTTGTCTTGAAGAAATACAGATGGAGGTCATAAAGAAACGGAAGCAGGCCTTCAACCACTGTGGTGAGCTCAAGCGCTCAGATGCCATCTCTAGGGAGCAGCTGCTGTTTCTCTCCAGTCAGTTGTGGGAACGATGGCTCAATATTGCCAGTTCTCTCATTTTTCAAGAGATATCAGAATTTTCCATTTTTATGTGAAAGCTCCCAATTTTAAAATATCAGTTTGAATTTGAAAAAAACACTGTGACCTAAACAAAATATACCCGAATACCTTAGTCCACAGGAGCTGTTGGTTCAACAATTCTGCTCACAATTGTTGTTTCAAGACCAAGGCTAAGACTGCTTTTGTGAAATCAGTAAACTGTATATTTCTGTTCTCATGTAGCCTTTGATATCCCACAGTCATGGGGAAATAAGGGAATAGGGACAGATACTAGCCCTCTGTTTTCTCCACTGTACACCAAATACAGCTTTTTTTTTTTTTAAAGCAAATCAATTTTATTGATAGATATTAAGAAAGCATACAATTCATCCAAAGTGTACCATCAGTGGTATGTGGTATAATCACATAGTTGTGCATTCAGCACTCCAATCATTATTAGAGCATTTTCATTATTTCAATAATAATATTAAACAAAAGAATGACAAACAAGATAATTCTTCACCTCTCAATCTCTCTATGCTTCCCCTACTGTACAGAGCTGCTATTTCTGGCTATTCTTGCACAATTATTTATTTCGTAAGCAGTTTTATTGAGTTATATTCACACACCATACAATCTATCTAAACTGAGTAATCGATGCCTTTAGTGTAATCTCAATGTTGTGCATTCATCACTTCAAAAAATTTTAGAACAATTTCATTACTCCAAAAAGGAAACCCTAACCGGGTTTTTTTCCTCTTCCTCACGTGCATCAAATCCAAGAGAAATACGCTCAAAACTCCATTTCTGGACTTGCCTCCCCAAATGGGTGTGCCGCCCAGTGCACCTTGCTCCCTCTCGTTGGCCTATGAAACTCCCTTTGAACGTATTTCAAGCTGTTTGGTAGAATATTCGTATTTCCAGATTGTTTCTGGCTTCAAGCAATGATTGGGCCTGCTAGACAGGTGGTAGGGAAGCTGAACTGTCAGGGAGAACTGGGCAGGATTCCAGGTCCTTTTGGGGGGGTGATTCTGATAATTCTGTAGAAACCCCTACCCCAGCTCCCTTGAGAGGGGGCAGTGGAGCAGGCTGCCCGCCTGGCAGGACCGCCTTCCTGTCCTGAGAGCTGGAAGGTCAGCTGCCCTGGCCCAGCCAGGCTGGGGATGGACCACCAGCCCAGGCTCCCTTTCCCCTCCTCTCCACTTTCCCGTTGAGGCTTTGGTGATAGTTTGGGGTGAGAGGAGATCGAGTTCTGAGGTTAGTGAATTGAAAACGCTGTGCACCAGTCTAATGGTCGCAGGTAAACGCTGTGCACCAGTCTAA
>JAKSZT010054518.1:859609-906247 GCA_026826555.1 Tolypeutes matacus | reverse complement strand
AGCGGCCCGGGGTCCGGGGGGGCAGAGCGGCCCGGGGTCCGGGGGGGCAGAGCGGCCGGGGGCCAGGAAGTCTTGGTGAGGGGGAAGGGCTGCCGTGGAAGGCCGTGATCCAGGCTGCCTGGGAGAGCTGTGGCGAGGACTGGGATGGAACAACCAGATTTTACATAAACTAACCAAAGCGCTAAGCTGCTCGTCTGCTGTGGTATCCATTAGAGTGATTTTGGTCTTGAGTAGCTGAAAACCCAGCCGCAGGTGGCTTCCACACTGAGGGGGATTCGGTGGCCCGTGCCATAAAAGCCTGGAGGAGGACACGCACAGGACCTGGCTTTGCGGCTCCGGAGGTGGGGGCAGGAGGCCGCCCCCCAGTTTCTTAGGTCTGCTTCTCGTGCTTGGCAGGCTCTCGATGCCAGCACCTTCCAAGGCGCCCCAGTTCCCACCCAGCAAGAAGAGGAAGTCTGAGTCCCTGAAAGTGCAGCCCCAGGTCCCAGAGCTGATATTTGAGGGTGGGACGTTCTGGTGGGCGTAAGCAGCGGGACCAGCCTGGGTCTGGGGGTTCATCCCACTCAAGCCAAGTTGTGAGGAACTTGAGGGGGTTTGAGGAAGGGGGGGGCATGGGGATGGATCCTACGGAGGCGACAGAGTGACACAGAAGCTTCGCTCTTTACGCAACAGAAAGAAAGACCTCACGGAACAAACAATAGTCGCGGACTTTGAAGGGGCAAGAAATGCCTTGTGGGGAGGGTGATTAGGCACAGCGAGTTCAGCTCCGTTTCGGGCAACAGAAATCGCACAGTGACCCGCTTGTAGTTCCCAGTGACAGGGAGGCCGCCACCAGGACAGATTCGGAAAGTCACCAGGAGCCCTTTGGAACCTCCTGGAAAGGCGCTCCGAGCTCCACTTCTCCCGGACGCCGCGCTTCAGGGGTCCCTCTGTGGAAAACTTCCACTGACGCCCGCGAACGGCCATTTGTCACCTCACAGCCGCTGCCTCTAGGAGGCTATGAGATAGTCACGGAGTCTTTTTGGAGATGGACGGACGCCAGAAGGACGGATGTCCGGCGAGCACGGTCCTGGGGACCCACGCCGTTGCGTTACCCGGCAGGCGGGACAGCCAGGCCCACGCGGGGGGCTGCTCCACCTCGCCTGTCCTCCTGGAAGACTCCCAGATGCTGGGCCCGTGCAGTCCTGCTGGGGTGACTTATCGTGGGGTTGCTTCCTCGGTCTCCTTGGTGGAACTTGAGGCCACTTCGGCGTATGGAACGCCATCTAGTTTTGTCAATAAAGTGTATTTTTTCCCTTTGAAAAACCCGACCTCTTTAATTTGAGGGGCATGCATCTATCCGGGACTTTCACTCATCCGCTCACAGGTGGACTTCTGAATGCCGTAGACAGCGGATGGCGGTGGTGATGAAGAAAATAATAGCCGGAGCAATGGCAGCAGCATCCAGCTGCCTCTAAGCTCGCCATCTCGCGACCCTTCACCTTTACCAAAACCCTCTGCGTAGGTGCCCGTCTTGCTCCCATTCCATCAGACGGAGGAAGACAACAAGGCAGAGGAGGAAGGGGGAGGCCCCCGCCTAAGCCGTGGCAGGGCCAGGGCTCCCGGTCGCCCAGCTCCAGGGCTGATTCCTTGCACCACCCTGCAACGTGGGCTCTCCTGGGAGAGTTTAGGAAATCAGCCCAGACAGGCGGCTGTAAATCTTACAGACTTTGTTTTGCTTTCAAGCTGATACACGAAGGGGCCACTGAGGCCACGGCTCTCCTTCGGCCAGACACCACCTGTAGAGGGGCTGACTCACCTACACTGTGCTTTGAAATTGGGATGTCTCTCAGAGAAATCCCAGCCCCTGTTCTCGTGTGAAATGGGCAGAGCTGGCAACAACGAAAAGCATTTCTGCCTGAAGCGCTCACGGAGAGCTGAATGGGGCCTAACCTGGCGCTGACTGGTAGACATAGAATAAGCCACACGTAATTTTAAATTTACTGGTTGTCCTGTTAAACAGAGCAAAAAGCAGATAAAGTTAATTTCAATAAAATACTCCATTAACCCAGCCTGCCTGAACGCTTTCATTTCAGCATGCAGCCGACGCACGCATCCTTCATGAGACGTGAGCGTGGGTTTGACACTTGTAGGACATCGCAGCTCAGACCAGCCACATTTCTAGCGCTCACTGCCACGCGTGGCTCTCCCGAGCTGGGTGCCCCCCTCCAGCCGGGTGGAGAGCGCATTTGGTCTCCGCTTCCACCCCCCCAGTTCACTGACTTCATTGGCCTGGAAACAGTGGACATTTCAGGCTGAGAGCCTTCTTGATCTGGCTGACCTTTAGTGAATCCAGAATGTAAAATCTGTGACGCTTTGCCTGATATGTCACTATATTTCTGCCTTCTTTTTAAAAAGAAGGATTTGGGAGCAGTTGTGGCTGAAGCGGTTGAGCACCTGCCTTCCACATGGGAGGTCCCGGGTTCGGTTCCCATGCCTCCTGAAAAAACAAAAACAAGCAACAGGCAAAACAGACGAAGAAACCAGCTCAAGGGAGCCGATGTGGCTCAGTGGTTGAGCGCCACCTTTCCACATACGGGGTCCCGGGTTCAATCCCCGGCCCCTGATACCTCAAAAAAATAATGATTTCACAACGACCATCTCGTGGGTACAGGAAGCCCATTAAAAAGTGCATTGAGCACTTTACAGTTTACGAAACACATTCACTGGACATGATATTTGTGGTAACACCAACTGCAGGATGTTCTGCAAATAGGCTGTTTTGATCTCACTTTATCTACACAAATGTATGGGTTCTCTCCAGTCCACTGCCCTAAACCAGTGCTCGTGGATTTCTGTGAGCAATCACACGGGCATCTTTCTAGCATATAGATGTGCAGATAGTCCAATCTCTTCCTAGACCTGCCAAATAAATTCTCAATACTTAATTTATTGGAGATGCTTGTTTTTTTCCCTCCAAAAAAAAAAAAAAAAAAAGTCTTCCTTAAGTCAAATAAACCAGAGTTCCTTGGACATAAGAAGTGCTCAGTGAATTTATGATTGGAAGTGGAGTGAGGATCGAGCAATTTAGAAGTCTTAAAATCAACCAGAATGAAAATTAATCCATAAAGAATTAAGATGAAGGGAAAAACCCAGTTTTTATTTTGGGATGTTAATGAGATCATAAAGTTAAATTAATGTCAAATGCCATTTAAAAATATGCTCAGTAGCTTAGAAACAACTCATTTTCTGTACCTACCTGCTGCCATTCCTTAGTCTCTGCTGTGTCGATCCTGCAAAAGCTAGAAATTGCTCAGGAATGGATTCTCTAGGTAGAATCCAAACCTTTCTATTCTATTTATCACTGCATTTGTTTTTGGCTTCTCATTTCTTAGAGTTTTAAGGAAAGGACTAAATAGCAATTATTCACCTGGGCTCAGAACATAGGAGATATATATATATATATATATACACACACACACCAAATAAAGCAACAGTTATTTGGAGTCTTGGAATTGCAATTCGGGAAGCATAGATTCAGGCAGCAACGCAAATTGTGTCCCATCTTGGCATTTCCAGGCAAGGATTTTTAAAGGGAACGATTAGATAAATTGTGGTTGGTGGATATTTGGGCTACTCCATTAGTCCTTCAGGTTAGTTTACAGCTTTCTTTGCAGGATATACTTTTTGCTGGGCCATTTCCCAGGCTGAAGTGAGCGTATGTAGACTGACTCCAGTTTTTCCTGATTCTGCTTGCTCCTTGTCAGCATTTCCAGAGGATTTCAGGGCAGGGGTGGGGCCGGGGCCAGGAGAGGCTGCGTGATTGACTGACAGTGACTGGATTAAAATTGACAGTGACCACGACAAGATGAAAGTCCGCGGGTGTGCCTTCTGACGGCAAGGCAACTCAGATCCCCAGACCTCAGTCCTCCTTTATGTGTGTGGTTGCGTTGGAAGGCGTATTTAATTTTCTTTACAAAAATTTTAACCCAAAAGAGAAAGAGGGCAGCTAAGGGGGAAAGGGATGCAGGCTGAGAGGGGCCCTGTTGTGACCGTGCAGACAATTCAACCACTGGCTTATTCTTATTCCATAAGCAAGACAGACATGGGTCCCTGTCTCTAGTCGTTTACTGAACAACAATACGTACGCTGAAGGGGGGTGGGAAGCAGGTGGGCCCCTCGCCGCCTCCGTCCAGGCCCTCCTCTCTAGGGGTATCAGGTGTTAATCTGTTTCTGCTGTACCCTTGGGGGACATTGTATGCATATGCGGTATAGGCACAAATATATTGTTTGATTCACAAAAACCAAAAACAAACAAACAAAAAACAAAACAACAACAAAATTTACATGTATCCACTACATTTAATTGAGAAATGTATATATTTATTCATCTGTGTTTACTTTTTAGTTTTTAATTGCTTATGTTTTCAATTATTAAATGTACAAAATAAAGTTTAAAAAAAAAAAGCCTTCTGCACTCTGCTCTCTCTCTGCTTAACGTTGTATTTTTTTTTTAAGACTTATTTTTTTATTTCTCCCCACCCCCTCTTTGTTTGCACTTGCTGTGTGTTATATCTTTCTTTTTTTTTTTTTTTTCCTCAACCAGATTTATTGAACATAAATTCTATATACAAAGTGGCCTGGACCTGCTGCTTCAATATACGATCCTTTCTTACCAATATTTTTGATAGGTCAATCCATAGAGTGTCAAAAAGCAGCTTACTGTAAAATAAATAGAAAAGTGGCCAGTGCACATGAAATGAACTGCCTAAGGACTGCAGCTTTAATAGTACCATAAGATAATTAACGTCGGTAGGACTGAGTCCCTGTGGCAGGCTGGGAAGCTGATGCGAAGCATCAAGAGGCCATCTTGTGCACTGCTGCTGTGATGCCGTCACATTTCCGGGTCATAGTGTACCATTATCTGATTCTAAACATACCACAGGAATATCCGTGGGATCAGAGGTCAGCTTAGCTGCTTGCTGAGCTAGAACAGATATCACCCCAGCATGCTCATCTGACAAGGTCCCACGGCAGCCCAGATTAAGTCCTTGTGAATCTGTGCAAAGGACTCCAACAATGTATGGATTCTTCATTGTGTCCTCCAAATGCTGCTCCAAAGTCTCCTCCATTCCGCCCGCCATCCACAGACTCCTCAGCGCTTCGTGTTATATCTTTAGGAGGCACCGGGAACCGAACCCAGCACCTCTGATGTGGGAGGGGGGCTCCTAACCACTTGAGCCACCTCTGTTCACTGCTTTATTGTGTCTCTCATTATGTTTTTCTTCTTGTGTCTCTTGTTACGTCACCTTGTTGCATCAGCTTGCCACGCCTGTCCATCACACCAGCTCGCTGTCTTGCTCGTTTCCTATAGGAGGCACCAGGAACCTCTGCTCCCTGCTTTGTTGTGTCTCTCATTATGGTTTTCTTTGTGTCTCTTGTGGCTTCATCTTATTGTGTCAGCTTGCTGCGCCTGCCTGTCACGCCAGCTCGCTGTCTTCTTTAGGAGGCCCCGGGAACCAAACCACAGACCTCCCACATGGAAAGCAGGAGCTCAGTTGCCTGAGCCACATCCGCTTCCCAACATTGTATTTTTTTTTAAACTTAAAAAGTTTTTTTTTATTTTATTAGAACTGTTGTACGTTTACAGAAAAATCATGCAGGAAGTACAGAGTTCCCATATACCCCTCTCCCAATTATACAAGTTCCCCTAACACACTAACATTTTGTGTTAATGTGGTACTTTTTTTTTTTTTTAAAGATTTTATTTTTTATTTATTTATTCCCTCCTTGCTGCTTGTGCTCGCTGTGTCCATTTGCTGTGTGTTTTTCTGTGTCTACTTGTCTCCCTTTGTTGGGTCGTCCTGCTGGGTCAGCTAACCATGCCGCACGGGCGGGCTTGCCTTCACCAGGAGGCCCCGGGAATCGAACCCAGGGCCTCCCATATGGTAAACGGGAGCCCTGTCGATTGAGCCACAGCCGCTTCCCAATGTGGTACTTTTGTTACAATTGATGAAACAATGTTATTGTAATTAGTCTGTTAGTGAATCCCACTGTTCAGGATTCACTCTTGGTGTTATTCAGTTCTCTTTTTTTGGTGTTTGATAACTTCATGTACAACCTAAAATTTCCCTTTTTAATCCCTTTTAAAATATGTAATTCAGTGGTCGTAATTATATTCACAAAGTAATCGACCATCATCCATTGCCAAAACTTTTCCATCACCCCAAACAGAAACAGCCAACCAGTTAAACATTAACCTCCTATTTCCCTCCCTCACCTGGCCCCTGGTAACCTGTATTCTAGTTTCTGGCTTTATGTATTTGCATATTCTGCTTAGTTCATATGAGGGAGATCATACAGTATTTGCCCTTTTGTGTCTGGCTTATTTCACTCGACATGATGTCTTCAAGGTTTATCCATATTGTTGTGTGTATCAGGACTTCATTCCTTTTTACGGCTGAATAGTATTCCACTGGACGATATACCTGGAGGCTTATTCTAAATCACCTCACTGTGATCTACTGCAGCTCCTTGAACAGCCCCAGAGCATTTGCTTGCAGGGATGTATACCGCTGGCCCCTGCTAAGTACTTCGAGGTTGTTTTCAGCCTTGCTAAACACAGCTGATGTGTTTGTCTATCCCTGCATGCATGTTTTGCACACATATCCAAATACCTCCTTGGGATAAAGTCCTAGGAGTGGAATTGTTTGGCCATAGGGCTTGTTAATCTTTAATTTGCTCGCTACTGCTGGATTGCCCAAAGGGGCTGTAGCAATTTAACCTCTTGCAAATAATGTAAAAGACTGTTTATTTTGTTAAGCTTTAGGCAGACTTCTTGATCTTTACAAATATTCTACATTAAAACAAACAAAAAAAGACTGAAATTGAGCACCTTTTTCTGTATTTAAACATCCACTGTATAGTCTTTGGTATGGATTGCAATTTTATGGCCATTCCTATTTTTATTTTCAGCTGTCTTTTTTTTTTTTTAGTCTTATTGATTTTTTTTTTCTATTTGACCCAAGAGTTCTTTAATAGAGAATTTTTAAATTTCAAGATGAAAGGGCTTTTTGTTTTGCATTTTGCTATTTACTTCTACTTTATTGCATTGTGGTCTGAGGATGCTTATATTATTTTTACTTTATGTAACTCATTTGTTCCATATGCACTTGAAAAGAAGGTATATTCTCTATGGTGAGGGTATGAAGTTCAATAGCTTTTTAAAAAAATCAATTTTATTGATAGATATTGATACATATTAATAAAGCAGACAATTCATCCAAAGTGTACAATCAGTGGTATTTGGTATAATCACATAGTTGTGCATTCATCATTTCAAACATTATTAGAGCATTTTCATTATTTCAATAATAACAACAATAAACAAAAAATGGACAAATAAATAGGGAAATTCTCCACCTCTCAATCTCTGTTAGCCCTGCTCTACAGAGCTGCTCTTTCTGGCTATTCTTTTTTTTTTAAAGATTTATTTATCCTCCTGCCACCTGTTGTTTTTGCACTCGCTGTGTCCATTCCCTGTGTGTTCTTCCGAGTCTGCTTGTCTTCTCTTTAGGCGGCACCGGGAACAGATCCCCCAGGACCTTCTGGAGTGGGAGAGAGATGCTCAATCTTTTGCACCACCTCAGTTCCCTGGTCTGCTGCATCTCTTATTGTCTCTCTTCTGTGTCTCTTTTTGTTGCGTCACCTTGCTGTGCCAGCTCTCTGTGCAGGCCAGCTCTCCTGCACAGGCCAGCTGTCCTTCACCAGGAGGCCCTGGGAATCGAACCCTGGACCTCCCATATGGTAGACGGGAGCCCAGTTGCTTGAGCCACATCTGCTTTCTCTGGCTATTCTTGCACAATTTAAATGTCTTAAATGTTTGCCAGCTGTTGAGTTTGAACCATGTCAGCATTATAGCTCACATTTGCATATTGCATTATAGGAAACAAAGCTTTAACAAACATCCTGTGGTTTTTATCATCATAACAACTAGATGGGTCAATAACTTTTAAGAACTATTTTATTGATGAAGTTGTTTGGATTTTCTGTATCCTCTCAGTTTTGGGCTGAGAGTGGTGTGTTCAAGTTTCCTACTGTTAGTGTTTCTGTCTCTCTCTCTTTGCATCTCCTGTAGTTTGTTTCATAAATCGCTGCTGTGTTATGTGACGCATAAGTATTCAGAACTATTATAAATTCCTTGTGAATTCTGACCTTTAACATTGAAAACAGTTCTTCTTTGTCTCATTTAATGATTTTTGGCTTGAATTTGCCCTTGTCAAATGTTAAATTTGCAACCCTTGTTTTCTTTTTTATTGCATTTGTCTGGTGTACCTTTTCCCATCCCTTTATTTTTAGCCTTTCTGAAACACTTTATTTTCAGTGTCTTGATATCACACAGAACAGGGTTTTGCCAACTGGAAAATTTGTTTTTATTTTTATTTTTTACTTTATTTTGTACATTTAATAATTGAAAATATAAACAATTAAAAACTAAAAAGTAAACACAGATGAATAAATATATACATTTCTCAGTTAAATGTACTGGATACATATAAAAATTTTTTTGGAATCAAACAATATGTTGCACAATATATTTGGTTCATAGTAACTCATTCATACAGCATTTGTCCTTTTGTGTCTGGCTTGCTTCGCTCAACATAATGTCCTCCAGGTTCATCCATGTTACCATATGCTTTATGACTTCATTTCTTCTTACAGCTGCATAATATTCCATCGTGTGAATAGACCACAGTTTGTTTATCCATTCGTCTGTTGATGGACACCTGGGTTGTTTCCAGCTTTTGGCAACGGTGAATAATGTGGCTATGAACATCGGTGTGCAGATGTCTGTTCGTGGAAAAATTTTAATAGATAAATTAAGCTCATTTACAATTATGCCTATCAGACACATTTTCTTACTTTTGTTTTATATGATTGTTATTCTGTTTATTGTTATATTTATTGCGTGTCTTTCATCATATAACCATTTTCTTTGATCTCTTTATTCTTTAAAGATTTCTTTTGGTATTTAGGAAGGCTTATATTTTTGTACTCATGATTGCCTTTATACAATTTTTAAAAATGTTTATTTTAGTTACATATATGCAACCTAAAATTTCCCCTTTTAACCACATTCAGATATTTAATTCCCCAGAGTTAATAACATTCACGTGTTGTCTACCATCACCATCATCTACTAACAAAATTTTTCCATCACTCCAAACAGAAACTCTGTACTAATTAAGCCTTAACTCCCCCTCCCCTACACCTTTCCTAGCCCTTGGTAACCTGTATTCTAATTTTGGACTTTATAAATTAGCTTATTATAATTTTTTCATATTTGTGAGGTCATACAATATTTGTCCTTTTGTGTCTGGCTTATGTCACCGTGATTTCTTCAGGGTTCATCCAGGTTGCTGCATGTATCAGGACTCCCTCCCTTTTCATGGCTGAATAATATTCCATGGTGTGTAGACACCATTTTTCTTATCCGTTCCTTGGTTGATGGACAGTTGGGTTGCTTCCATCTTTTGGTAATTGTGAATAAAGCTGTTATGATTATCATTGTGAAAATATCTGTTTGAGTCCCTCCTTTCAATTCTTTTGGGCACATATCTTGAAGTGGGGTTGCCAGGTCTTGTAGTAATTCTATACTTGACTTTTTTTTTTTTTTTTAAGAGGTACTGGGGATTGAACCCCAGACCTTGTACATGGGAAGCAGGTGCTCAACCACCGAGCTACATCCGTTCCCCAATGAGAGTTGTTTGTTTTCATTTGTTTGATTGCTTTTAGGAGGTACCAGGGATTGAACCCCGGACCTCGTACATGGGAAGCAGGCGCTCAACCACTTGAGCTACATCCGCTTCCCTATACTTGACTTTTTGAGGAAATGCCTAACTGTTTCCCACAGCAGCTGCACCATTTTATAATCCCGCCAACAATGAAGGAATATTCCAATTTCTCCACCTCCTCTCCAACATGTGTTCTTTCCCATTTTTTAAATAGTAGCCAGGGAAGCGGCTGTGGCTCAATCAGTAGGGCTCCCGTTTGCCATATGGGAGGCCCCCGGTTCGGTTCCCGGGGCCTCCTGGTGAGGGCGGGCCCGCCCGCACAGCGTGGTTGGCTGACCCAGCGAGCACAAGCAGCAAGGGGGGGATGAATAAATAAAAAATAAAATCTTTAAAAAAAAAAAAAAATAAAATAAATAAATAAATAAATAGTAGCCATTCCAGTTGGTGCGAAATGGTATTTCCTTGTGGTTTTGATTTGCATTTCCCTAGTGGCTAATGATATTGAGCTTTCTTATTGATTTTTTTTTTTTAATTTTTTTTAATTTTTTTTTATTTTTTTATTTTACCGGGAGGTCCCGGGGATCGAACCCAGGTCCCTCCATATGGTAGACGGACGCCCAACCAGTTGAGCCACATCCGCCCCCCTCTTATTGATTTTTAAGAGCTCTTTCTATATTATGCAAATTAACCTCTTTCTTTTTGTAAGTGTTGTAAATTGTTTTTTTTTTTTTTTTCAGTTTTGCACTTGTCATTTGATTTTGTTTGTGCTACTATTGCCATTCAGAAAGTTTCTTTTTTGTTAATCGATTTGCTTTTTAGATTTATGTTATGAAGAACTGAACTAGGATGAGGAGAAAGGGAAGAGGTATGTCTGAAAGACATTTTTGAGGTAGAATGGAAAAGGTATGAAGTATTTTTGAAGCTATGAGAATATGTGACTTTTCAAAAACTGAGCAGAAGTGGCCTGAGAACTGGCTTGGGCATCGTCCATGATGAAGGGGCAAGAGAAAGAAGTGGAATCAGGAAAATAGGAAACGTGCTTTCTGGTACAGCAAATGCCACCAAAAGATGGCAGCCTGTGTCTCCAGGTGTTAAGGCTGCCAGCCCTTGTGCCACTGACCTTGGTCCTGGCCACACTTCCCAGGTAGCTGAGACCTGTGGAGGGATGGTTATTTTCATTGACTTTTTTTTTTCTTTTCTTTTTTCCTTTGGCTCTTAGCCTTGCCCCATACTTGAAGGCAGAATGCCTTTCTAGGGCAATGTGGTAAATAAGTATTATTGGTAGAATAATGTTTGATTTAAAATCGTAGTCACAGCAGCAGACTGTGGCATATTTTTTTTAAACAAATCAATTTTATTGATACATATTAATAAAGCAGACAATTCATCCAAAGTGCACAATCAATGGTATAATCACATAGTTGTGCATTCATCACTTCAATCATTATTAGAGCGTTTTCATTATTCCAATAATAATAAACGAAAAACAAACAAGAAAATTCTTCACCTCTCAATCTCTCTGTGTTAATGCTTATTTTCTGTCTCTTTCTTTCCTCATTTATATTTGTTAATAAAGGGACCACCTAGAAGCTGCAGGTCATGTGTGTATCCTGAAAGATGCCTTTGACTTTGAAAGCTCGTCCGAAATCGCCAGCCTCATCAGTGCTGAGAACTTGGAAGCAGCCTTGGCTCTGCATCTGTACAGGGGAGGCAGACTCCTGCAAGGTAAAACCCTTTTTCCCCCCCAAAGCAGAACAACTAGAGGAACGAAAGCCACAGGCAGCTATTCCATCAAATAGAACATACATGAAACACGTCATCCTGTTCATCTGGTTCAAAATTAGAAGGAAAACCATATATATTTTTTTATTTATTTATCTACTAAGTAATTTTCTAAAATTATATAACCAGGCCAATTGAGAATGGATTTCTGTTGAAGCTGTTTGTGCTGCACTGAAGTATTATCCTGGGTGCTTTCAATGTGAATTTGTTTTCTCAAAGAATAATTTTCAATCAAAAATAGGACTCGGAGAGCAGGTGTAGCTCAGTGGTTGAGTGCCTGCTTCCCATGTATGAGGTCCTGGGTTCAGTCCCTGGTGCCTCCTAAACAAACAAACATGGGACTCTTGCAAATATAGAATGAGTACGGGAAGCAGTAAGATGGTAAAGCTGATTGAACGTGCATTTGAGGAACGGGTCTAACTAGACGGCTTAGTGAAGAATTACAGAACAGGGCTGCTCAAGGCGGCTCAGCGCTTCTTCATGCGGTGCCAAGCCTCCTTCCAGTGCCTGGCGCTCTCTCCTGCCTCCTGCACCCTGCCTGGAGGCTCGTCACCGGCAGACACCGTCCATTATGGACTCCCTCTTGTTGTGTCTTTTTCTTTTTAAGTTTTAGAGCACTTAACAGTGCGGAGCGCTTAGTACATGTTCCAAAATCTTTTTAGAAGAAGTTGTGAGTCTAAATGATATGTATGTCTCGTTTGCTATTTTAACTTTACTAAAAGACAAAATAAAAAAACACCCAAGACAGAAACAGCCGTCTTCTCTGGGTGGTGAAATTGCAGGGGCCATATTTTCTACTTTGTATTTTTATATAGTTTCCAAATCACCTACTTGCATAATAAAATAAAATCAATAAATGGTATATTAAAAATACAACTGAATCACTAGAGGACTGGCTGAAGACCTTATGGTGCATGCACAGAATAAAATGACACAGCTCACGAAGGCTGGGCAGTGCTCTGTGTCATTGGCACAGAGAGCTCCTGGTACCGTGTTAACTGGGGAACACAGGGCGCAAAGCAATTCCTCTACTTAGCTGCAACAGTTCTAGTGCTTTCTATCCTTTAGGCTACTCAGAGAGTTTGACTTTCAGATGACCTTTAGGGATGAATGACAATTTAACTTCCACATGCTGCATTACCTTCTATACTTTGTCTCTCTCGTTCTCTCTAGCTTTTGTGAGTATTTTAAAAATTGTAACTGGATGTTCTTATAGTTTGGTAACTTATATTTACCTGATAATGTGTTAAGGGCAGTTTCGTCCATCCTTGAATGCTCTGCAGCATAGTTATGAGTGGCCACATCTTATGGAGGTTATTCCCATTTTTTTCTCAATTATAAATAATGTGATGAACAGGCTTCTGCATAAACCTTGGGAACCCATTTTCTTTAGAATATTCTAGAAGTGGCATTGTATGATCAAAGGGTGTATACATTTTAAAACTTTGGATACATATTGCCAAATAATGATGACGTATTTTTATGGCTGTGTGTATTAACTATATCTAAATAAAACCTTAACCCGGACAAGTGTGAGTTTTCTTTTCTTTTCTTTTTTTAATAACATATCAAACATTCTTTTATTTTTTTATTTTTTATTTTTTTTATTTTTTTATCTTTTACCAGGAGGTCCCGGGGATTGAACCCATGTCCCTCCATATGGGAGACGGATGCCCAACCATTTGAGCCACATCTGCCCCCGTTTTTTTATTTTTAAAAAAAATTTTAGGAGGTACCAGGGATTGAACCTGGGACCTCATAATGCGAAGCAGGCACTCAACCACTAAACTACACCCACTCCCAAGCTTTTTTTTTTTTAATTAGGATTTACTGAGCAAATAACTAGAAAATAAAGTTGCTAAAAGTAATATGCAAATGATGGGAAATGGCACATAAAAAACAGTAACACTTTGTGGGAAAGTAGTTTTAAAAAACAGTATCAATTTTAATACTTTAGTTATGAACCGCTAGCCATATGAACTTAGAAGACAGACAGTGCATTTGTTCTTCTCTCCTGGCTATCTCTAAAAAAATGTTGGCATATATACAAGTCATTCTTTCAAGTATAAAAGAGCAAAATTTTATGGTTGTCCTTACCTAGACTATAATGGAATTCTGCTTCCATACAGTATGCTTTCTGGGGTCTCTTTATGTGTCCTAAATGGCATATGCAGAAACCTTCCCAGTTAATTTGCTGTTGCTGGAAAAGGTGAGCTTCCTGTTTCTTGTTGAGAAATATGCTTTAGGCTTGAACTCAGTAAGGAGGCAGACACCACTGGGAAGCTGCTGAGGAAACCAGGCTCAGGAAACGAGCAGGTTTTTATCTAAGGAGAGTGACACATTTTTCAGTAGAAGCACCTATTTATGAAATGTGACCCGTCACTTGGGTAGCTCTGAGTGAACCCACCGGGAAGTGGATTGTTTACCATTTTTCAGGCTCAGTTCATTTCAGCAAATGCCGATTGAATACTTACAGTTAGTAGGCATCAGATTAGGAACAAGGGGTGCAAAAAAAGAGAAAGAAAATTATGATTCCTGTTCTCAAGGTCCTTTCAGTCTGCAAGTCCTAATAGCTTATGACACAGGACATGGCACAGAAGAGAAGGATTTACTTCTGAAGGACTTGGAGAAAACTTCAAAAGGAGGGGATGCCTGAGTAGGGTTTTGAAGGGCGAATAGGAGTTGGCAAACTTATTTTACATACATTGTGCTACAGTAGAAGGCTTCTAGGATTTTCATTCATAATTTTGGAGGCATTTATGAAAGTTTTTTTCTTTTTTTTTTTTTTAGGAGGTACCGGGAATTGAACCGGGGACCTCGTATGTGGAAAGCAGGTGCTCAAGCCACTGAGCTACACCCACTCCCCAAAAGGCTTTTCCTATCAAGACTAATATGCTATTTACTCAAAGTTTTATCTTAACGATAGAGTGGGCATTGAAAAAAAAAAAAACAGAAAGTATGTGAAATATCCCACCATTCCATCCTTTCAAGTGCTAATTTAATTCAGAGAGTTTCTGGCTTTATGCATCTAAAACCTAATTCAGTATAAAGTATGGTGATCCTAGCCATCACTTAGGGAGTCTAATCTATGAAGTGTCATTCAGTCGCACAAATCAGTCTGCTAATTATCGTCATCTCCATTTCACAGATGAGACGGCTGAGGTTCAGAGAAACTGATTAACTTGCCCCAGGTCCGCATCCTCCAGTTCCCGTCCTGGGATTCCAGCCCAGGTGCCAAGGCTGTCAGGTGCCAAGGCCTGTGCTTTCCCCACCAAGGTGGACTTGGCATCGCTGAGACACTGCGGGTTGGCTGACCATCCTAACTATTAGCATTGCCTTAACCTTTGGCCAGCTCCTTTGTCCCCAGTGCATCTCTTTTAGGCATCTGTTTTTCTCCCTTTGGCAAATAGCTAATAAAGATACTCGTTTTTGAAAGCTTGTGGCAGATTTACATGTGTAGGTACCGTTAAAATGAAATGCTACTGAAGAAGATATTTCCTTCTATTTTCCTTAGTAGATTTTATTAGGGAGACTTTGCTTTGTGGCAGTGGGATGGTGCGTTAGTTTCCTGTTGCTCCCGGAACGATTTTCCACAACCTTTGGCGGCTTAAAGCAACATAACCCTATGCCCCCCCCACTCTGTAAGGCTGACGCGGGTCTCACACTAAAATCAAGATGCTGGCAGAGCTGGCTCCTTCCGGAAGCTCTAGGGGAGGATCTGTTTCCTGGCCGTGTCCAACTGCTGGAAGCTGCCCGCGTGCCTTGGCTAGTGGCTCCTTACGTCAAAGCCGGAAATGGCACGTGGCGCCTTTCTCACGTGGCACCGCCAGCCCTCTCTCTTCTGCCTCTCCTGTGCACATTTAAGGACACTTGCGATTACTCTGGACCTACTTGGATAATCCAGGATAATGTCCCTATTTTAAGGTCAGCTGATTGGTCCCCTTAATTCAATCTGCTAACTCAGTTCCCCTTTGCTCTGTAACGTAGTCACAAGTTGCAGGAATTAAAACGTGGGCGTCTTTGGGGGACAGTTTTTCTGTCCACCGCAGTCCTCCATCTGGCCTCCAAAATTCACAAACACCCCACATGCAAAAGTAAATTCACCCTACCCCAGCATCCCCCGAGCCTCAACCCCTTATAGACAGGCTGTGATTTTCTGTGTGCGTGCGAACGCATGTTTGTATTTATTTTTGGAGATGGTCGTACACGTCTGTAGTATGAAATTCAAACAATATAAAATGTTATTATAGAGTGAAAAGTAAGTGTCCCCCTCATCTCAGATTTGTGGTCTCCAGGCCCCTTCTCCAGAGGCAACAGCAGCCAGGTTTTTGTGCATCCTTCCAGAGATAGTCCACATGTGCAGAGGTGTGTGTCTGTGTTGTTGATTTTCATCAATGTCATAAGTCACCCAGTTAACACAGGTAACGACTGCAATAGCAAATAATCCACTTCAGCCAGCGGTATATATTCTTTCTGCACACAGAGCTTGTAAACTGATCCGCACCGGGCTTTTTCACGTAAAAGAGTCTGTCAGCCATCCTGTATGTATACACACACACACACACACACACACACACGTGTACCTATGCCTCTTTAAAAACATGGCCATTTCCCAGTGCCCTTTTAGTTGTTTCTCTTTTATTGTCTAGCTGCCCACAGGGCCCCTTCTCTAACATTTCTATGCCCAGTATCTAGAGGCCGAATCTGAGCAGTCAGATTCCAGCATGAGAGGGGCCTCCGCAGAGAGCAAAAGCTAGAGCCCGCTGATTTGGGCGACAAAAATCAATTCTGAGGCAAATTAACGTCAGGATGAGCACTTTTCCCTTAAGTATTAACTCTTGAGAGAAGCGACTCCTTCGCCTTGCCGGGCTGGGCTCAGGACTGCCTGGTGGCTTGCAAGGCAGATCTCTTCTGGAATTCCCGTCGCCCTTTGCAGGTCCTTCCGCTGAGCATGCGTGAGCACGTCTGTGCCCGTGAACTTGTCCTTGAGTGAGCCGGGCAACGCCTCGCCCCTCGCCGTCCTGGTGGACGGGGTCGCGCTCGCAGGATCGAGCTCTCTCCTTCTCCTTCCTGCACACGTGGCGTGGGGACCCTCTGGGCTCTCCCTGTGGCCTCAGCACCCCCAAGCCGTGGGCCCTGACACCGGGCGCTCCTCGAGGCTGCCCACGCTCTCGCACCCCGGCTGGCGCGGCGTGGGTTGCCTGAGCTACAGGAGCACTTCATTTGGAGTAAACTTTTGCTGTCTGGCACTTTGGTGGCTCAGGGTCAGGCCCCTGCCTAGCAGTGATAAGCTTGGTTTTGATGGGTGGTGGCTAACGATATTTACTGTTTGTTAAGATTTAAAGGAAATTGATTGAAGATTAGTCCCAACGACAGTTGTTGGCGTCTCACCTGCTCAGCCTCAGGATTGTGAGTGTCGTAGTGACACTTTTTCTACTGTCCAGGACAGTTGGACTAACACTTCGGTTTTCTAGCATGGTTGATTTGGTTGGGGAGGGAGGTGTTCGAAAGCTAAATTATGCTTCACAGCTATCATCATTTTGCAGGTCATCGGATTCCTTTTGGAATCATCTTTGGCGGAACTGACTTAAATGAAGATGTTAACCAGGGAGAAAAGCACACAGTGATGGGGAAAGTTCTTGAAGAAGCCAGGTAATAAATAGAAGAATTTCCCAGTAGTCAAACATTCAGACTGTTTGGAGAGCATTCCTTGAAACAAAAAACTGAGGAAACCAACAGTTTGGGAGGTTTACATCTTACCCTATAAAACTGGTTTTACATATTTTTTTTGTTTCATTTGACACGTTTTCCGTTGGAAATGGGTCATTGCGCTGGGGTGGATCTTCACTTGCAGGCAGTACTGCAGCTGCACTCTTAGGGAAAGTCGGAGTTCTTGCTCTCTGAAAGACAGTGCGGTCCACCTGTAGCCTCTGCATCAGGTTTGCCCAGGTGGATGCTTTTGGCACCGCCCTTATCTGTCGCAGCTTTCTGAGCCCCATAAACTGAGGGTCCACCGCTGAATACCGCGAGGGTCTCTCTCACCCTGCTGCATGTTGCTCTGCCATCCCAGGAACAGGAGTCCCCGCTGCGTCGGCTCTGGAGGGGTGTCTGGACGGGGTCTGGCTGAGTTTCCTGGGCTCGCCGTCACCAGTTACCACAGACTGGGTGGCTTACCAAGAAACGTGGACGCTGCCCAGGGGCCAAGCCTCAGTGGAGGGGGCGGCGGGGCCGTGCTCGTCCAGAGGCTCCGGGAAGGGGCGTTCCCCGTCCCAGCTTCTGGTGGTCGTGGCGGTGCCACTCCAGCCTCCACCTCCGTCTCCACACGGGGCTCTCCTCGCTGGGTATCGTCTGTGTCCACATTTCCCTCTTCCTTCTTTTTTTTTTAGGAGGTACGGGGATCGAACTCAGGACCTCATACGTGGGAAGCAGGCGCTCAACCACTGAGCCACATCCACTCCCTAATGAGAGTGGTTTTTTTCATTTGTGTGTTTGTTTGATTTTAGGAGGTAGCAGGGATTGAACCCGGGACCTCGTACATAGGAAGCAGGCGCCCAACCACCGAGCTACATCCGCTCCCCTCTGCACATTTCTTTTTTTAACTTTTTTGTTTTGTTTTTCTTACTTTTTTTTTTTTACTTTAATTTGTACATTTAGTAATTGAAAATATAAACAATTAAAAACTAAAAAGTAAACACTGATGAATAAATATATATATTTCTCAATTAAAGGTAATGGATACATATAAATTGCCTCTACTTGAGAATCTCATCCAGTGTTTCACTTCCCAACCTTTTCCACATTGAGGTATACTTAGAAAATGATAATATTTGCGCAGCATTCTGGAGTAAACTGGAAGGGTTGGTAGGAAAAAAAATCACCTCATTTTCTTTTTATAACACATACAAAAATAATAATTAAAACAATAAAGATAACACTGATGCAAATCCTCTATATTCACAAATTGTGAAAAAAGAGAAAATTAAATCAAAAGGGAAATTAAATACACGTGCATACACAGTGCAAAGATTTGTTGTGCTGATGAGGGCGAGTCCACGAAAGGGTCAGAGGAGGTGCAGTTTGTCACTCTCAGAACCCTCTGGCTGCTGAGACAGAGAAAGCGTCGCCTGCCGACGAGTAACTCTGAATCTAAAGTTCACAGAGAAGCCAAGCAGGAGCACTTAAGCATCTTTTCAACTCTTATCATCTTTGAATCATTAAAAAAAAGGAATCAGTTTTCAACCCAGTAAATCACCACCATCCGTTTCTCGGGCTCACCCATAACCCTGCTCTGGCTAGGAAACTCGGGGCCCCTCAAATCTCTAAGGAACTGGACTGTCCCTAATCCGTGCCGGCACCGTGCCCGGGGGTGGCCTTGTTTGTAAGGTGGTGTCCGTCTTGCCCCGTAAATCTGGGTCGTGGTGGGCTGTCATCGCATTTCAGGTGCCTTCTTCCTGAGGACTTCTGGGCCATACCTGCGTGGCGAGCTCTTTAAGACAGTGCTCACAGACGTAGTGAAATACTTTGGGGTTCCCTTGCAAGGGGAGCTGCCGTTCTAGGTTTTTCTTACTGTTGCTCCTGGACTCTGAACGTGTGTTGCCGTTAGATTCATAGACTCTGCAATGCACTGTCCTACAGAAGGAAAATCTGTTTGCCGGAAGCAACACTGAATGACTCTACTTTTTAGCATCGTCAGTAATACTACTCATTGCATTGTTATTAAAACAGACATTGATTTTTATTTGGGGTAATATTGATTGAGTAAGCAAGGAAGTGGCATCAATCATAGATTTCTAGTTCCACACAGTATGTCACGGTTTTCTATAAAACAAAGTATTGAACTGGTCTAGTTTTATAATGAGGGTTTCATTTTTAATCAAGTACTTTTAAATAGCAGTGTTTTTTCCTGTGGGGTGTATTTTCAAACTTATTTTAGTATTTTAAACTTTTTTTTTGCTACAGAATATTCTTACAAGCTTGTTTCAGCATCAGTTTTCTGCTTATGATTATTTGAGTAAAATAAGGGTCTGAAGTGCATACATTGTAATAACCAAATATTTATTGTAAGTTATAATTTTGAAAATTAAATAAGGAGCTTTTGAAATTTGTGGAAACTTTTCTCAAGAACTTAATGTACCTAAGACCTTCAGATACATATTAGAAAAACTTAAAACCGAGCAAAAGCTGAGCCAATGAGGAAAAGGGATTTTGTATGAAATGAAGTACCTCAAAAATAGTTTCAGGTGTAGAAAGTCTACAGCATATAGTTGGGCCATAGGTAATTGCTGTTTTGTAGATGAAAATGGTTGACTATATGAGGAAATTCATATGTTTTTTGAGGTCTAGTGTTTCTAAAGGAGTTTTTGGCATACAGAATCACATGTCAGATTGAGTAAATACATTTTGAAATGACAGTATTCAACTAGAAGTGCAATAACACTTTTTATAAGAAGTGATTTATTTTGAAATTTCTTTATTGTCCTGGCATCTTTGAGCTAGAAAAATCCCTTAAAAGTTTCTCTATTTAGAAAGTGTAAAATGAGGGTCAACAGTTCTAAAGTGAGGAACCACTAAAAAGAACATTATCTGCCATTCTTGACTAAAGGAAGGATGTTTTAGTGCTCATTGTAGGTAATCCTCCAATTACTCATATTTGTGTGTTTGTGGCTTTTTTCTTGTTATATTATTATTACCACCATTCTTTTAGAAAATTTGGATCAGATGATACCTACTTTTTTTTTTTTTTTATTGAGGTATCAGGGCTGGGGATTCAACCCAGGACCTCGTACGCTGGAAGCTGGCCACATCGGCTCCCCTCAACTGGTGCCCTCATGTTGTGCTCGTTGTTTGCTCGTTGTTTATGCTCGTTGTTTGCTCGTTTGTTTTCTTTAGGAGGCACCAGGAACCGAACCCAGGACCTCCCAAGGGAGGCAGATGCTCAACTGCTGGAGGCACAGCGGCTCCTTCACGATTTGTTTTTGCCTTTGCACATTTGACTACGCCCTCTCTGAATGTGAATCACTTTGTCTTTATCCTACTTGCAGTGTGCTGAGATTTTTGGATGAGCAGATTAATATTTTCCATGCAATTTGGGAAGTTTTCAGCCATGATTTCTTTGAACATTTTTTTCTGTCCTTTCTCCTTTCCTTCTGGTATCCTCCCTCTTCGTGTGTTGATGTGCTGCTCTTCCTGTTTCACTTAACCATCATGAACATTTTTCATAAAATGAAATGCACTAAACATGACTTCTAATGGCCGTATCGGATTCCAGCGTAAGTTATTTAACAGGTCCTCTGAGGCTGGGCATTTACATCTCTTCCTTGTAACCACCAGCACAGCAGTGAACAATGTAGTGTCTTCATGCACTGGCCTGGCTATGTCTTTAGGATGGATGCATCAAGGTTAAATTGCAGAGTCTAAGAATTTGAACACAGTACTTTGATGTGGTTTCTCAAAATTCTTTTCAGAAACAATGTTCCTATTTCAATTCACTAAGTAGGTGTATATACCCATTTCTTCACCTTTGTAGTCAGTAGACATTTTCAGTTTTAAAATGTTGCCAGATATGTGAGCAAATGCTTTGTTATTTTAATTAGATTTTTTTGATTCTTAGAAAAATTTATTTTTTCTCATATTTTTTGTCCATTGTATTTCTTCTCATGTGGACTTCTGTTTTTATCATTGCTTTTTTTTTTTTCAAGGAGGTACCAGGAAAGCAGGCACTCAACCACTGAGCTACATCTGCTCCCATTTATTGGGCTTCTAATTTTCCTTGTTTATTTTGAACAGTTTTTTTTATAGTAAGGATATTAATCCCCTTTTCCCCATATAAGTTGGAAATGTTTCTCCCACATTATTTTTTTCTCTTTGCTTATATTTGCATAGGCTTTCTTATCCTTAGAAATTATTTCATAGCGTTTCATGCATAAAAATCTTCCCTAAGCTGAGACCAGATGCATATTCACTATTACCACACTATTTTAATTATTATACTTTTATAATATGTTTTAATATCTGTTATTACAAGTCTGACTACTTTTTTTAGAAAATCTTTTTATTGTAGTAACAAATGTATGACTCTAAATTTCCCATCTCAGCCGCTCTCAAGTGCACAGTTCAGTGGTATTAATTGCATTCTCAGTATTGTGCGGTCATCACCAATAACTACTACCCCAACTTTCTCATCACTTCAAGCAGAAGCTCTGCACCCATTCAGCGCCCCAGCCCCTCCCCCAGCCCCTCCCCCCAGCCCCTGGTGGCCGATACACTACTCCCTCTGTGAAGTTTGCTTCTTCTAGGCATAACATCAGCGAGATCACACGGTGTTCACCAAGCTGGCGTATGTCATGCAACATGATGTCTTCAGGGTTCGTCCATGTTGTGGCATGCATCGGAACTTCATTCCTTTTCCTGGCTGGATGATATTCCGTTGTGTATATTTACCACATTTTGTTTATCCCTTCATCATTTGTGGGGCATTTGAGTTGCTTCCATCTTTTGGCTGTTGTAAATGATGCTACTGCAAGCATTGGTGTACAAATATCCGATTGAGTCCTTGTTTTCAATTCCCTTGTGTACCTACCTGGACATGGGATTGCTGGATCACCTGGTGATTCTACTTTCAACTTTCTGAGGAACCACCAAACTGATTTGCACAGTGGCCACACCATTTGACAGTGTCACATCTATGCATAGGGTTCCAGTTTCTCCACATCCTTGCCAACACTTACCCTGTTCTGTTTTTCATAATGATAGCCATCCTAGTGGCATCCTAGGGAAGTGGTTTCCCAGTGTGGCTTTATCTGCATGTCCCCGATGACCAGTGCTGTTGAGCATCTTTCCATGTCCTTATTGGCCATCTGCATATCTTCTTTGCAGTGAATTCTTTAATCAGTTTTTTTCTGGGTGTTTGTTGCTCAATTGTACCTTAGATAAGCTTTACAATGATTTTGTCATGTTCCAATGAAAATTCCCTTGTGAATTTTGTTTGGAATATTGTTGAATTTGTCATTTAATTTGGTGAAAATGAGCATCTTTATAGTATGGAGTCTTCCCACTAAGGAATTGATACACATTTCTATTAAAAAATACTTTCTGTGTGTGTGTGTGTGTGTGTTAGAGAAGTTGTAGCTTTACAGAAAAATCGTGTAGAAATTAGAGTTCCCACATACCACCCCTATTATTGACCCCTTGCATTATTGTGGTATATTTGTTACATGTGATGAAAGAGTATTATAATTGTACTTTTAACTATGCCCGATCATTAGAGCTCACTGTATTGTACAGTTCTGTTTTTAAACTTTCGTTCTAGTAATCTGTGTAGCCTGAGTGTACCTTTTAGCTACATTCTAAGGTGTACTTAAGTGCTGTTAATTACGTTCACATGTTGTGCTACAACCACGACCACCCATCCCCCAAACTTTCCTACCACTCCAAACAAACTCTGTATCCTTTAAGCATTAACTCCCCATTCCCTTCTTCCACCCTGAAAGGTATCTCTTTTTTTTTTTTTTTTTTTTTTTTTACAAATATTGGTGTTTCTTATATATCTTTTTTTGTTAACTTTATTTTGTACATTTAATAATTGAAAATATAAACAATTAAAAACTAAAAAGTAAACACAGATGAATAAATATATACATTTCTCAATTAAATGTAATGGATACATATAATTTTTTTTTTTTTTTTTGAATCAAACAATATATTACACAATTTATTTGGTTCATAGTAACGCATTCATTCATACAGTATTTGTCCCGAAAGGTATCTCTTAACATTCCTTTGCTCCTGGACTAACAGGGCTCTGAAGAATTCATTACCTTCTTATTCATAACCCTGGAGCCCCTTGTGCATTTGCTAAAGAAACTCTCATTGCACTGAAATGCAGGCATTAGCGTTAATCACCCACATGCAGGGCCAGGAAATCTGTGCTTTTGCATAGTCTTCTTCCGCCAAAGCTAGTGGAGTGCATCACCTGCCCTTGGGGATTAACCAAAGTCTTGCTTCTTTCCTGCGTCCTGCCCTCTGGCTTTTGGCTTTATCTCTGCTTCTCTGACCACGCATGGAAGGAGCAAGAAAAATAGGAAGTTTGAACTTCATTTGGTGGATTTCTTGCATGCACAATTTTTTTTGATGTGGATAGAGATGAAATCCAATGGCCAGTGACCACGAATAATAAAGATTGATTGCATTTTAAATGTTGTTTCTTACCCTATCTCTTATAATTTGTTCCAAAGAGCTGTTTCATCGTTACATTAATTGAATTCTGCCCTTACTGGTTCTATTGTTTTTGTTCATTTTTCCAGGTTTGCTGTCGCTTTCACGGAGTCGATGAAGGAAATGGCACAAAGGCAGTGGGTATGTGTTTGTTTTGCGTCATGATCTTAGCTGGGCTGATGAAATTGCAGAATTGGAGGCATGAAAGGCAATCTTACTTAAACGGGAAACGCTCTCTTTGACTCTGCCTGCCTAACTACAATGGTGTATTATGTTTCCCACATATTGATTGTTTCATTTGTGCAGATACTCTTATAACTTCACTGCAACTAAAAAAATGTTACTATTGAATGGCATAAAAGCCCACTAGCCCAATCCCTTGATGTTTTGTCTGTTTTCTTTTTCTGTGCTCAGTTTGTGTGATTGAAATGCTGCGTTAAATGCGCCAGTGCTGGGGAGCTGGTGTAGCTCAGTGGTTGAGTGCCTGCTCCCCAGGTCTGAGGCCCTGGAGTCTATCCCCATGCCTCCTAAAACAAACAAAAACGAAACTAAAAACTTGTAGTTGGCAGATGGCGTTTCCTGGGTGGGACTATTTATTGGAATAGCTTCCAAGAACAGAGGATGGCTGCTCTACAAGTTAATTCCCTTATTGACTTTTTTTTTTTTAAACAAGCTTTTAAAAAAAAATACAGCAGAATTTAGGGGGATTCCCATATAGCCCTCCAGCTCCCCCTCCCCCTCCCCCACTTTTCCCCATTAACAACATCTCTCGTTAGTGTGGTACATTTTTTACAATTGATGAACACGTAGTGAAGCATTGCCACTAACCGTGGTCTATAGTTTACATTGTAGTTTCCACTTTGCGCCGCACATTTTTATAGTTGTTTTTTTTTTTTTTTAAAGGTTTCTTTCTTTCTCTCTCCCCCTACCCCTCTTTGTTTTGCCCTCGCTGTCTGCTCTCTGTGTGTTTTCTGTGTTTGTCTTCTCTTTAGGCAGCACTGGGAACCGATCCTGGGACCCCCTAGAGTGGAGAGAGGAGCTCAATCTCTTGCACCACTCAGCTCCCTGGTCTGCTGTGTCTCTTTTTGTCTCTCCTCTGTGTCTCTCTGTTGCATCATCTTGCTGCACCAGCTCTCTGCACGGGCCAGCACTCCTGTGTGGGCCAGCACACTGCGTGGGCCAACTCTCCGCTCAGGCCAGCTCGCCACAAGGGTCAGCTTGCCTTTCACCAGGAGGCCCTGGGAATCGAACCCTGGACCTCCTATATAGGAGATGGGAGCCCAATTGCTTGAGCTGCATCCATTTCCCAATAGGTTTTGACAAAATGTATAATGGCCTGTGTCTGTCATTGCAATGTCATGCAGGCCAATTCCAATGTCCCCAAAATGCCCCATGTTACACCTGTTCTTCCCTCTCCCTCCCCTCAGAGCCTCTGGTGGCCACTGCCTTTATAGCAGTAATAAGAGTTCTTCCATTGCTGGAATAATAATAAGTCTACTTTAGTCCATAGTTGCATTTCCCCTTATGTTTGTTCATTCCTCAGTCTTGAGGATTTGGTGACGGTCAAGCTCGCTCTGCTTCTGATTGAGAGGGGGCTTCGATCCCATGGGGAGGTGGATGGAACTGTCTTAATGCAGTTGCAGATGCTCTCTGCTTTGGGGGATGGGTGTTGTCCATCATCATCCTTTTGTGAGTTGTCTTGGGAGAGTCCGATGAACTAAGAGCAGGTGAAACGAGCTTGTGGGAGTGTGATCGAGTCCTCACTTGGAGAGTTCCTGCCTTCACTTTGCTTCACCCCCTTCCCAGGCAGAGAATTTCAGGTGCACTGCTCACTGTAATTTAGCGAATTGTCATTTCAGAATAAAAAGAGCAGGAAGACTCCTAGCTCCTGGTGTTCTGTTGTACCTGTTTCTTCTCAAGGTCGTCATCTGAACCAGTGGTCCTCAAGGTGTGGTCCGCAGATGCCCCGGGATCCCTGGGTTTAGGGCCTCCGCTCCGTCAAACGTGGCTTCATGATAACTCTAAGATGTTCTTTGCCCTTATTTTCACTGTGTGACAAGCAAGAATGGCCAAATTGCTGATGCTTTACCATGCAAGCATGGTCCCACATGCAACACATGGCCCCAATGTGTTGATAGTCATGGATTATTCACTGTCACTACTTGTAGTGAAAAAAACAAAAGCCAGTTCACTTAGAATGTCCAGGATGAGGCAGCAAAGATGATTAATTTATTAAACATTTGTCTTTGCATACATCTATTTCTATTGTTCTGTGTGATAAATCAGGAAGTATGCATAAAGTATTCCTACTGCAAACAGAAAAAAGTAGGAGGGTTAGCTCAAGGAAAGGCCCTTGTGCGTTTGAGTTGCAAGCTAAACTAGCCACTTTTAGTCTTTTTTTTTTTCACTTGAAAGATATCTGTGGCAGTTTGATATTATTTATGAATTCCAAAAAGAGAATTGATTATACTTTTAAACTGGTCTGTTTCTCTGGGTGTGATAACTTTTGATTGTATTAGATTTAGCTGAGATGTCTTTGATTAAATTATGTTAAGATTAGGGCTTTGATTTGACCACGTCAGTAGAGTGTAACAGTCCCTGCCCCCTTGGTGAGCTCTATAAACAGACATTCACTAAAGGGGAACACAGAAGCAGATGCACGGGAATAGAGCAAGCTCCATAGACATGGCAGAGGAGAGAACTTGATCCTGGGGGCCCCCCTCCCCAGAGAGATGAGCCATTTGTCTGATAGTTCACAGCTGAGATTGGAAGAAGCTGGGACCATGGAGCCTCAAGAGGAAAGAGGAAGGCTGAGCCCTCGCAGACATTGTCTGCCATCTTGCTTCAACACGTGGGAACAGACTTTGGGAGAGGAAGTTCCTCTTATGGTATCTTGAGTTGGACTTTTTAGGGCCTTGTAACTGTAAGATTTTATACCAAATAAATACCCTTTATAAAAGCCAGCAGATTTCTGGTACTTCGCGTCAGCACCTCTTTTGGCTGACTAATACAACTGACTGACAAAACTGGTTATTCAGGCTAGGGCATTTGGCAGACATTTTCTTAAAAACGATTTAATTGAGCCAGTCACGTCAATGAAAATAACTTGCAGTATTCATTGCCAATGATGAAATTTGAATTTTCAAGCAAAAATTAGAATTTTGGAAAGGTACCACAAGGTTGACACCTTTGCTGTACTTGAAGACATCAGTGTTGATAGTAACAAATGTGGTTTTTTTCTATTGAATAATGAAATGTGTGAATATTCAGAATATCTATATAACTCAGGGAACAAATGTTTTTGGTTTTTTTTGTTTTTGTTTTGTTTTGTTTTGTCTTCTATCAAATGTTTTTTAACTGACTAATACATGACATTACAAAATCATATGTAGGTGAAAGTTCCATTCAAAGTACAAGATGGACCAGTGGATGTTAACATAACAGAGTTAGAAAAGTTCACTATTGTGATTGTGGATTCCACATTGCAACTTCCCAGTTGTGAGTTTTGGTATAGCCTATCCAAGACAAATACCTACAATGATTTGGAAAGGTTATTAAAATACTCCTTCCTTTTCCAACTACGTATCTGCAAGAGGCAGGGTCTTCTTTATGTACTTCAACCAAAACAACATATTGAAACCACTGGATGGGAAGAGCAAATATGAGAATCCAGCTGTCTTCTGCTAAGCCAGACGTTACCGAAAGCCTTTGCCTGTGGGAGCATGTTTCCTCTCCATGAATTTATTGTCCTTTTCCCTGATTACTCAGTCTTAAACGTCACTTTCAGCAGGAATCCTCCCCTCACCTTCCAGAATTGGCATAGATGTGCTCACTTAGTGTATCAGTTAGCTCTTGCTGCATAACAAACCTCTCCAAAGCATAGCACCTTAAAACAAACGTTCTTTCTTTTCACAAATTTTTTTGCAATGGCCAGGCCGGATGGTCCAGTCTGGGACAGCTGAGGGCTGTCTCCGTGGGATCTCTCCTCTCATATTTGGCTCAGCGGCAGGAGAGAACATACCCCAATGCACGGGAGCTTTCCAAGTCTCTGCTTATCTCTTGCTTGCTGCTATTCCGTTGGTCAAAGCACATGGAGGAGTGGAGGAGTGGGGATGTTGTCTCTAACGTGTCAGGAGAAACCTCCAGTGCTGCACTGCAAGGGCGTGGGTGCAAGAGGAGGGGCATCTGTGGCATTTTAATGACCTACCACACTTCGTGTTCAACCCTGACCTTCATGGTACTTCTTTACTTACCTTTTTTCCCATTTGGTAGCGAGCTCTTAAGGGCAGGGACAAGGGGTGCTTCCATGCCACCTGGCGTTCAATAAATATCTGTGGAGTTGAATTTACTGGGAATGGATCCTTCTTTAGAACTTTTTATTAAAGAAAACTTCAAGCATCCACAAAAGTAGCAAGAACAATACAATGAATCCCTATAAGCCAGGGGCTCTTAACAAGGGGTCAATGAGCTTGAACTGAAATTCAAAAGAACGTTGTTCTTGTGGGGACGTGCTGGTGCAGGTGTGATACAGTTATTAAATAATACACAATAATAATAATAAAAAAAAAAAAATGTATAAAGGGCCCCCTTGAACTCAAAATAAGATATTATATGATCAAGAGAAAAATAGACAACCTGCCTGTATATATAAATCATAAGAAATGAAATGACTAATTTAGCCCTATATTTTAAAATAATTCCAAACTTATAGAAAAATTGAGAGAACAACAATTTTGAAAAGAATACCAAATACTCACCACCCAGATTCACTTAGCAACAATTTCTCCCAGTTTCTTTATTATTTTATTATATATATATACACACACACACAAATATACAAAACATACACACAGAGAGAAAACAAGAGAAGTCCTTATATGTATTAAATATGTTTTACATTAGCATATATTAAAAACCGCATAAGACAGGGTTATAATTTTTGCTTTAAATAATCTTAAGTATTTTTTAAATCAAGAGTAGAATGATGTTTCATATATACTCATATATTTACCATTTCCAATGTGATCCTAGTTTCCATATATTTTTTCTTTTAGCCAAAAAAACTTACCAGCAATTTTTGTAATACAGTTCTGGAAGTGATAAAGTGTTCATTTAGCCTTCATCATTAAAGAAGTTTATTGCTGAAAAAAAAAAAAAAAAAAAAAAAATACACAGTTCAGTGTGGACTTAGGAAGGGGTCTGTAGCAGTTTGGTATTTATATTAGTCAGCCAAAGGGGGTGCTGATGCAATGTACCAGAAATCTGTTTGTTTTTAGAAAGGGTATTTATTTTAGGGTGGAAACTTATACTTATCAGGCCATAAAGCATAAGTTACTTCCCTCACCAAAGTCCATTGCCACGTGTTGGAGGAAGACGGCTGCTGACGACTGCCAGGGTTCAGGCTTCCTGGGTTCCTCTCTTCCCGGGGCTTGTTTCTCTCTGGGCTCAGCTGCCCTGCTGTCTCCACAAGGCCAGCTGCACACCAGGCGAATGGCTCTGTCTCTGTCCCGGGGCTCCTGCCACGTCTAAGGAGCCGTCTCTATTCCTCTGTGTTCTTCTCCTGTGTGTTCTCTTCCAGAGCTCCAGCTCAAAACTCCAACGTCCCTTCTCGGCGGTGTGGTTTCCCTTGTTGGACGGGGACTCAACGTCTGACTGATGTGGCCCTATCAAAACCTTAATCATTATTTAACCAAGTAAAAGTAAAACCTCTGAATCTAATACACTCTAATACGCCCAGAGGAAAAGACCAGTTTACAGACATAATCCAATATTTCTTTTTGAAATTCGTCAATAATATTAAACTGCTACAGTATTATTGATGAATTCCAAAAATAGGTATTAGATTGCGTCTATTAATATCTATGTAATTAGATATTGGATTATGTTTGTAAATACACAGCAGAGGAGAGAGTTGGAGTTTTGATGCTGTAGCCCCAGGAAGTAAATACACAGGGGAAGAACACAGAGGAAGAGAGACGGCTCCATAGGCATTGCAGAGGCCCGGGGAAGAGAGAGAGCCTGATCGTCTACAGCTGACCTTGTGGAGAGATCAAAGTGGCTGAAAGAAACGAGCCCTGGGGAAAGCCCTGGGGAGAGAGAGGAGCCTTATGCCAGCCTACAGCTGAGTCTGAAGAAGCTGGGACCAAGGAGCCCTAAGAGGAAGAGGGAGGCTGAACTCTCGCAGAGACCGGCAGCCGTCTTGCTCCAACACATGGCAACAGACTTTGGTGAGGGAAGTAATTTACTCTTTATGGCCTTGGGACTGTAAGCTTCTACCCCAAATAAATACCCTTTATAAAAAATAACCGATTTCTGGTACTTTGCATCAGCACCCCTTTGGCTGTCTAATACAAGGTCCGTGGTTTCCACCTGACTGGCAAAGGGGTCCATGGAACAAAAAAAGTTTAAGAGCCCCTGCTATATACCTACCACCCAGCTTAAAAAAATTATCAACATTCTTCCATTCTTCTAACCTGCCTCTCCCTCCATGCCCCCCTGTTTTCCCTAGAATATTTTAAAGAAATCACAGATAACACATCACCTAAAATATGTCACCCCCCCCCAGTGAAGGCCCCTTGCTAAGACTTTATTTTTAACATAGCACCATGTGATAGATAATTTTTATGTGCTGGACCCCAGCAGGTGAAGAGGAGGTAAAGAGGGGCTCTAGAGTATAAATATTATTGAACATTTCCATCAGTAAACTTGGAAGAAACTGAGAAAAAGAATTTGGGGAAAGCAAGAGAATTGAGTCTTTCAGTTCCAGACTTACTGAGTTAGAGACAAATGCTGGACTCTGGGGGAAATGTCCAGAATACAGCTGGAAATGTGGGGCTGTCCTCCGAAGAGGGCCTGGTTAGAGACACAGAGCAGGGAGCCAGGGTGAGAAGGCGTGGTTAGGGACAGACCAGGGAGCCAGGGTGAGAAGCCAGGGAGCCAGGGTAAGAAGGCGTGGTTAGGGATGGAGCAGGGAGCCAGGGTGAGAAGGTGTGGTTAGGGACGGAGCAGGGAGCCAGGATGAGAAGGTGTGGTTAGGGACACAGCAGGGAGCCAGGATGAGAAGGCGTGGATAGGGATGGAGCAGGGAGCCAGGGTGAGAACGTGTGGTTAGGGATGGAGCAGGGAGCCAGGGTGAGAAGGCGTGGTTAGGGACACAGCAGGGAGCCAGGATGAGAAGGCGTGGTTAGGGATGGAGCAGGGAGCCAGGGTGAGAACGTGTGGTTAGGGATGGAGCAGGGAGCCAGGGTAAGAAGGCGTGGTTAGGGATGGAGCAGGGAGCCAGGGTGAGAAGGTGTGGTTAGGGACGGAGCAGGGAGCCAGGATGAGAAGGTGTGGTTAGGGATGGAGCAGGGAGCAAGGATGAGAAGGTGTAGTTAGGGATGGAGCAGGGAGCCAGGATGAGAAGGCGCGGTTAGGGACGGAGCAGGGAGCCAGGGTGAGAAGGCGTGGTTAGGGACGGAGCAGGGAGCCAGGGTGAGAAGGCGCGGTTAGGGACGGAGCAGGGAGCCAGGGTGAGAAGGTGCGGTTAGGGATGGAGCAGGGAGCCAGGGTGAGAAGGTGCGGTTAGGGACAGACCAGGGAGCCAGGGTGAGAAGCCAGGGAGCCAGGGTAAGAAGGCGTGGATAGGGATGGAGCAGGGAGCCAGGATGAGAAGGTGTGGTTAGGGACACAGCAGGGAGCCAGGGTAAGAAGGTGCGGTTAGGGATGGAGCAGGGAGCCAGGGTGAGAAGGCGTGGTTAGGGACAGACCAGGGAGCCAGGGTGAGAAGCCAGGGAGCCAGGGTAAGAAGGCGTGGTTAGGGATGGAGCAGGGAGCCAGGATGAGAAGGTGTGGTTAGGGACGCAGCAGGGAGCCAGGGTAAGAAGGTGCGGTTAGGGATGGAGCAGGGAGCCAGGGTGAGAAGGTGCGGTTAGGGATGGAGCAGGGAGCCAGGATGAGAAGGCGTGGATAGGGATGGAGCAGGGAGCCAGGGGTCAGGGAAGTGTCTGAGCACGAAAGCCATTCTTATTCAAGGCTAACTTCTGCAGGTAGTGATGAAGCTGACTGAGTGCGCAGGTGTGTTTGGCTTGGCCAGCTGGGTGGCAGTACTGACCATGCCTCAGCAGGGCACTGTACGGGGCCCCTCTGCTCATGGCAGGTGGGGTTGCCCATGAACCTGCCACCTGGTTCTCGGCCAAAGGCAGCTGCCTTCTGTGCTCACCCACACCGAGTCTGCCCTCTCCTGGGCTAGCAGCTTTGTCTTCAGAAAAATTTTCTTCCTAACAGAACAGAAAGGCATTTGAAAAAACAAATCGAGAAGGCAGCAAAAATTGTTTGGTCTTGGATGATGTTGACACTGTAATAAAAGCTAATAAATATGGATGAACTTGTTTTTTTATCTTTTAAAATGGTAGGGTTAGTTTTTAAATTTGAATGTGAACCTGATTTTAATACAGCTTTGTGTATGTTTTTGATTGGTGGAAGATTTTTCAAATAAAGTTCAGCTTACCATCTTTATATGATTAGTTTTTTTGCAAATAAAATGTGCAAAATAAAATGCAAAATATGCAAAATAAAACGATATAAAGGCTTATTATTCAGCTACATTTATATGAAATTTTGAATAGATTTCTGTAGCGAGACCATTTTTTAAGGTATGTCTGAACAGTGATAGTTTTTGAGCAATTAAATTTGCTCTTCATGATAGTAGTGACAACTGTTTTTGTATTATTTTAATGAGCAGTCTCAGCTCAGTTTGTAGGTTAGTTACTCCTACCTGTATTAGGCAGCCAAAGGGGTGCTGATGCAAAGTACCAGAAATCTGTTGGTTTTTATAAAGGGTGTTTATTTGGGGTAAAAGCTTACAGTTTCAAGGCCTTAAAGAATCCAACTCAGGGTACCATCAGAGGTACTTCCTCACCCAAAGTCATTGGCCACATGTTGACGCAAGATGGCGGGTGACGTCTGCAAGGGCTCAGCCCTTCTCTTCCTTTAAGGCTCCATGGGCCCAGCTTCTTCCCATCTCAGCTAAAGGCTGGCATAAGGCTCGTCTTTCTTTCTCTGGGGCTTCTCTCTGGGCTCAGCTGCTCTGGTCTCTTCACAAGGTCAGCCGACAACTATCAGGCTCTTCTCTCTTCCCGGGGCTGCAAGATCCTCTGGTATCTTCTCTGTGTATCTACTTCCGTGGGCAGGGACTCAACCCTGCACGCCCTAGTGACGTGGTCAAATCAAAGCCCTGGTCTTGACTTAATAAAGTAAAAGTGAAACCTCTGAATTTAATACAATCAAAGGGGTATCCTACCCAGAGGAAAAGACCAGTTTACAAACATAATCCATATCTCTATTTGGAATTTATAAATTATCAAACTGCAGCACTACCTAATTATTATCAAACACCAATCAAATGCTAATAATCCAAGATTAGAAAGATTCATGGCATTTGCTTCTTTCTTCTGTGATTCCACAAAAGGGAGTATATATATATATGTACATAGAATTTATGCAGGTAAATGTACTTTTGAGCATAAAATCTAGTCCACAACTTGCGTATTCTGCAATTTCACTTAAAAAGGCAGTGAGCACAGGCGCTCTCTCCGTCAGCGCCTGTGATAGTAGATATACTAGAAATATAATGGCAGCCACAAATGGGAGTCAGGTGTGTAAGTTCAAGTTTTCTGGCTGCTACATTAGAAAGTAAATAGGAGTACGTAAAATTACTTGTAGCGATATATTTTATTTAATCCACTATGCTAAAATATTGTTTCAACGTGTGAGCAATGTAAAAAGTGCTGATGAGGTATTTTACCTTCTTTATTCTACCCTGAGCAAATCCTGGAGGTCCCGTGTGTCTTTTGTGTGAATTTGGATCAACCCCGTTTCAGGGCTCAGGGGGGTCAGGTCGCTCCCACACGGCTCTGTGGTTCTAGGTTCCTAAAACACTTACTCGTACAGCGCATCTCGCCGTGGGGTGCAGTTCACAGAGGTGTGCCCAGGAAGGCTATCTTGAAACAGATGGTTAGTTTCAGCCCTGTGAGGCGTCCACGGCCACCCCTCCTCGCTCTCTGGCTGCCTCTAGACAAGTGGGTTTCACTGGATTTCAGGGAAGATATCATTATCTCTTTTAATTCGTTATTTTTTCTGTGTTGCCTTTTTACTGGTTTTCATTTGATATCCTGCCTACTTTGTAAGGTCCTCACCAGGTCTCCACGCCAGCTCGTTAATATTTATCTCTGAAGTTCAACATTCTCGTGTTTTGGGGCAAATTTACTCCTGGTTTGTGATGCTTTAACCCGGCTTGGGAGATTTAAGAATTGTTGGTTTGTTTCTTTGTTTGTTTAAAGATTAATTTATTTACTTTATCCATTTTAAACCCCTCCTTCCCCATTTGCTGTTTTGTGTCCATTTACTGGGAAATTTTCTGTGTCTGTTTCCTGCCATCTCTTCTCATCCTCCTCCTCCAGTCTTCACCAGGACTCGATCCTGGAGACCTCCAATGTAGGAGAGAGGTGTCCTGCCACCTGCGCCACCTCAGTTCCCGGTTTTCGGAGCTTTCATAGCATCTCGTCTTGTCTCTCCCCTGCGTCTGTCTCCTGTTGCGTCATCATCTTGCTGCATGGCTCCCGGGGCCTGGCAGCTCACCGGCACACAGAGCCTGGCAGCCCATGCGCCTTCTATATATATATATATATATATATATTTTATTTTACCGGGAGATCCCGGGGATTGAACCCAGGTCCCTCCATATGGCAGACGGATGCCCAACCATCTGAGCCACATCCGCTCCCGAGATTTAAGACTTGTGATTCCCTACACATTTCCACCCGCAATACGTGCATTGTGGAAATTAAAAGCTATCCTATCTAGAACTTTTTTGGTTTCCATTGTGGAGAGCGCTTTATTTATTGTGCTTTCCTCTTTTTCCCATTTACTGAACTCCTGTGGTCTTGATAAGTTTGTTTGAATAAGAAAAAAAATATTGTGGCAACATATATATATACACCATATAATTAATATACATATACATATACATATATATATATATACACGCCATAAAATTTGCCATTTTTGCTATTTTTTCTGGGTACAATTCAGGTGCATTAATTCCTTTGACAATGTCATGCTTCTGTCACCCCCTGGGACCATATAGAACTTTGATTTTGGAATGCAGATTTGAGTCCTTCTAGTTCTAGTCCAAGTTTAGAATGCTTTCTTTATGTTCACCAGCATTTCACCAAAAAAGTGCAAAGCAGTAAGTGTGTATCTTTTTTTTTTTTTTTTTAAGATTTTATTTATTTGTTTATCCCCCCTTGCTGCTTGTGCTTGCTGTGTCCATTTGCTGTGCATTTTTCTGTGTCTGCTTGTCTCCCTTTGTTGGGTTGTCCTGCTGCGTCAGCTCACCGCGCCGTGCGGGCTGGCTTGCCTTCACCAGGAGGCCCCGGGTTCCCGAGACCTCCCATATGGTAAACAGGAGCCCTATCGATTGAGCCACATCCGCTTCCCAGTAAGTGTATATCTTAATTGAAGATCTTCTCCCAGCGGAAAGCAGAAGCACTGATTCTGGTTTGATACGTCTCTGGGGCGTTTCAAGCCCCCCCAGCCTCTGAACAGTTTAACTGCACCATCCATACCCTTAGCTCTGCTAAGAGAACATTATCTAAATTCAAATATTTTGTTATGAGCTATTTTTAAGAGTTCTTGAGTTTGAGTAAATATTGCCAGAGGCAGTTATTAAATTCAGAAAAGCACAGTGGCAATAGAAATGGTATGTAGTAATCTTGGCTGAGGTTAGTATTGAGCTAAGCTTTTTACTTTTTCAGTGATTATTATTATTATTTTTTAATTTGCAAACTCTCGGTCACTGCCTTCTGGGGTCTATTTTATCTACCTTGCCTTGACACTTGTTAAAGAAAAACAACTTTCTTGAAGTAGAGGTCTTAGGCAAAGCAAGTGTAGTTTTTCTTCCAGTATGTACATATACTCATCAGAATCCTTTTGGAAATTAAAAGGCACAAAGCAAGACAGATTTCCTTGGCTGTCACATGCGCAGTCCGTGCTGCAGGTGAGCCTGAAAACTCCACCTGGGAGTTGGTGCTGGTTTAATCAGAACGAGCTGCCTATCGACTAGTCGCTGGAGCACCTGGTCAAACCCACGCTGCCCTTTGAACCCCTTCCTCTTCCTCACCGCCCTGCACGGCCTCCTGCTTTGCAGCTGATTATCTTTAGCATCCCCTGGCAGCAGCAGGAGCTACATGTGCCACATCTTTTATTTTAGTTCCTACCATAATAGAAACTTCAAAAACGTTTCATTTCATCTGGTTTATCTTTAGAATCCATAGTTAGTATGCAAACGCCCCCCACAAATACTTTGTCAGGAAACTCCAGGGTTGGTCATATCAGAGGCGGCTAATCAGGTTTAGGAACTTCTAAAGTGCAAATGTTCTTCATAGCCCCCTCCCATATGAAATCCCTGGGAAGTGAAAAGTTTCAAAGTCGCTCGATGTGACGGAAAAGCCATCAGTTCCAGTCAGAGACCCTCAGTTTACCTTTTACATCATCTGGGCTCAAACTTTTTTGAATTATCACAAGTATTGCTTCTAATTCATCAAATCCCTAAGGCATTGAAGGATAGGGAAAGCTTGTGGGAAAAAACACACATCAATATTAATTCTGAGTCATTCACTCCATTCAACTGTCCTTAAAAACAAACAAAAAAATTTCCCCGTAGTTTTCCGGCTGGTGTTCTCAATTATTTATTGAGCTGTGGGGCTCAATAGGGCATTGCACTCTAATCCCTTGATTTTGCACAGGATCGTGGATTGTTTTTGTTCCATTTTTTATAGCCTGCCCCATGTTTGAATTGATAGAACGGACCAGTATTCAAACCCAGTATCAGAATTTCCTCTTCATCTTACTCACGTATTATTTCCTTTCCTTGAAAACTTTTCTTTGTTGGTTCATTTCGTAGGTGTTCCGTGGGAAGCCTGTTGATTTTTTAAAACATTACTTTCTTTTCCTTGCTTGAGAAAAGGTTTCTAAGGGAAAAAAGTAAGAGAGAAAAAAGCACCATGTCTTCTGAAAAGTGTGTTTTATGACTTTACATGCCATGATTTATTTTATTTTTTTAATTTTTTAAAGATTTTATTTAATTATTCCCCCCCCCATTGTTTGCACTTTCTGTGTCTGTTCATCTTTCTTGTTTTTTTTTAGGAGGCACCAGAAACTGAACGCGGTATCTCTGATGTGGGAGGGAGGCGCCTAATCACTTGAGCCACCTCTGTTCCCTGCTTTGTTGTGTCTCTCATTGTGTTTTCCTTCTTGTGTCTCTTGTTGCGCCATCTTGTTGCATCAGCTTGCCATGACTGCCTGTCGTGCCAGCTCGCTGTCTTCTTTAGGAGGCACTGGGAACCGAACCAGGGACCTCCCATGTGGTAAACGGGAGCTCAGTCACTTGAGCCACATCCGCTTCCCCATGATTTCTTTTAAGTAATTTGTAGCTATTTTAAGAGTACTTTCAATGAAACCATTATTAGAAGTTGTATTGTATTTGAAAATGAAAACTTTTTCTTCCGTCCGTGGAACATAAAATTGTGCATATATTTAAAAAATAATATTTATTGTGGTTTTCATTTCTAGGAAGGTAGATTATAGAAGGTTAACCTCTCCATTATATTAATCAAAGAATGGGAAATCTTTTTTTCTTCTTTTTTCTGATACTCCTGCTGTAGTAGAAGCCACTTTAAAATGGTATAAATTTGCATTATATTATATTATGAAGCTACATGTGTTTATAGATCTCTATCCAACAGGATACTGGCTTTTTATGTCTAATAATGGGCCATTGTAAGAGAGGTTTCCTCACAGACATGACAAATGGGGGAGCCCCACCCCCAAACAGGACACACACATACTTCCTCACTCACACATACTAGGCCTATTTTATTTTATGCATTGATTATGTAATCTGGAAATGCAAGTGATATATTAAGACTTTGACTCTTCAGTTATTTCAGGGCAAGTGAAACAACAACAAATATTGAGCAAAGAAAGCTAATTTGAATTTGGAACATTTTCATATAGAAAATGTTTTTTCAAAATCAATGGAAGTGACTTGGTTTTTGCCAGATTTCTTTTATTATAATGATTAAAAGTAACCCAAGCCTAGGTTTCTTTTTTAAGTGTAATTCTATTTGCTCAGATTAAGATCTTAAAATATTGTTTATGATGTGTTATAAAAGTGAATTCAGAATTCGATGCTTACGTATTTTTTTCAGGTTTTCAATAGACTTGAGAAAATAAATGTTCAGAGATATGTAAAGACTAGCAGATATGTCCAGAAGTTTTCATATGCAGTCATACGAAAATTTATAGAATTGAAATACCAGTGTAATGAATTTTGGGGAAGAGAGGCATTTTCTTGAAAGGAATATTTTGGGTTTATATGTTTTTAATCATTCAGCATATTTCTAATGAAAATAGCGGCAAGACTGTCTTTCCTATTTTGCCTCACCTTCGTGGATCAAATTGATCTGGAATTATATTGAATCTGTTATTGTGAAAAGAGCTGCATTAACTTTAAAGTTAAAACACCATGCTGATTTTTTTTGTATGTGGTTCTGGGGCCAGGGATCGAACCCAGGACCTCCTATGTGGGAAGCTGGCACTCATCCACTGAGCTACACTGGCTCCCCCTTGCTGATATATTTTTTAACAGTGTTTTAACATTATTTGTATGGACATTTTCCAAGCCAGTGTTTAAAAGTTTGGAGTTGGTAAAAGAAGAAGCACTCTTAGCCTTCCATCCATTCTAGTTACATTTTCTTCAGCTTTCTGGAGAAATTATAATGAAACAAAAGGAATGTTTTAGGGCTTTTGACTTCAACTTCTAATTTCAAGTGGCTGCTTGAATAGCCATTTTGTCTATTCAACATTAATATCACGGTGAACTAGTAGGGAAGAGATTTTTGAAACCTTTTTCAAAATTAGTAAACTTTATTTCAACTTTAAAAAACAAAGTTACAGACAAAAGGCAGCTAAAGAAATTACGGAAGCATGACTTTAAAAAATCCTGTCCAGGCACATTTATCATATTTAATCCTAAAATTAAACTCAGTTGTTTCTCCAGTGTTCTAGAAAGATAAATAAATGAGCACAGATTGGTTAAATGACATGACCAAGATATCCCTGTTAATGAAGAAAATGATTTTTAAAAAAATTAAAAAAAGCTTGATCATATTCACATCTCATAAAACGAAGTCCCACATTCTTTTTTGGGACCTTTAGCTTTGATACAGTACCTTCTTTGTCTTTGCTACAAAAATGTTACGATGTCTCTGTTAACTCTAGTCAATAAATTACATTAGTTGTATTTCCCTTGTGTCACCATAACACCTTGTAGTGGAGGAAGGTTCTCGTATTCGTATTTCTAGCCGCAGCCCTGTCGACACTGAGGCCACCGCCACACAGTCCCTGGCAGCTCTTTTTAAAGGCGTTTAAGATGGACCTGCCTCCCTGCTGCACGGCGAATCGCACCTCGTGGAGGGCCTGAGTGCTGCTAAGGATTGAGATGAAAAATGTGATGCTGGGAACAGACCCAAAATCAGACCGCGGCTCAAATGTGTCCCCGGGGACAGGAGGCCCACCCCTCCCCTGGACCCCCTCCTCCCCGCAGCTGGCCGCTGCCCGGGCAGGGCCCCTCACCTCTACCTGGTTTCCCAAAGTGTAAGAACACGTGGAGGTGAAGACACACACGAGATGCCATGGCTGCCCACCCACGTGCGATGAAATCTAGGAAAGTGGGGCTTTCTGTGGCCCCCATCAGCCTGCTAGGTTAGTCAGCTAATGCACTCGCCGGGATATTTAGGCAGCAGGACAAAACGACGTCCATTTTTGGAATTTTGCACCAAGACGACGATTTATTTTGATCGCTCAAAACGGGCGTCCAGTTGGCTTCAGCCACTTGGAAGCAAAGTTCTCACTCTTACTCCCAGCTTCGTGTCTGAACTCTGCTTTAAAAAGACTGATGCCACTGTTTCAAAACGAACTTGGGAAGTGGATTCTTTTTCTCTCTGCACCAGAGAACACCAGGGAATAGTAAGGTTATGTTTACATTCCCCCTGGCCTCAGAGAGGCACTCGGGGGCCCTTCCCTGCTGGAGACCTGCCCATAGGCTCCTTGCTTCGGAGAATCTGCCCCTTGGGTCTGGCTTCTTCCTCCTAATTTGCTGGGGTTGGAGCTGCTCTTCCTGAAGGCAGATGTTCCCCTGAGGATGTGGCTGCCCAGACCAAGCTCCCCAAATCCCTACCCCCAGCCTTGGCATGGGCCGGGGAGCCGGGGACCTCTGCCCTGGCACGCTCTCCGGCTGAGCTGCATGCCTGCTCTGCTGACGCAGTGGCTGCGAGGCTGCACAGCTGCATTAGGCCCAGTTTAAGGGGTTCTCTCTGTGGCTCCTGACCTTTTCAGTGGGCAAAGCGCCCTAAAAACGCCTACAAACAGCTAGTCTGGGAGCAGCTGTGCACTTGATTCTTAGTGATGGTTTCTAGGAGGACATTGGATGGCCTTTATTTCTGAAGAAGTAGTTTAATGGACTATCTAATTTACTCTTGTTTTTCCTTCCCTCTTTTCCAAAGCCGCATGCTAAGGCTAAGATCTACGTCCAGAGTCAAGGTGAGAATTTTTAAATGTGTGTGTGTGGGGGGAAGAGTCCTCATCTTTTAGAGCTACATGCTGAAATGTCTATGGATGAAATAACATGATGTCTGAGATTTGCTTAAGAAGAGCCTCGGGATATGGGAGGGGAAAATGGTTCCAGGTAGGCCATAAGTTGATTGGAATTGTGATGGGGTGCTGGGTGCATTTGGATCCACGATGCTCTTTTTCTCTACTCCTGCACATGTTCAAAATTGTTCAATAATTAAAGTTAAGGCAATAATAGGATACATGAAATACGAGAGGGGCTTGGAGAGGTTCTGTGCATCTTCTGTGCGCCCCGGAAGATGGTGACTCTTAAGCCCACCCTCCTTATCTCTGAAGACGTGTCGTCTCGGCCAGTGGAGCCAAGGGAGCGTGCCGGCTTCTGTACATCAGGGCCTTCGCCTCAACAGTGAGCCGTGATTCCTTCTTCCTGAGAAGCTCCCACTCCGGAAAAACACACAGTGCAATTTAGTAGAAGGGATACATTTAAAAAATTATTTTCCTAACACTGAAAGCCCAGACAAACAGGAGAATTTAAAGTGCAGATTGCCCAGCAATCTTGACCAGTAAAAGTAAATATACTTCGTCAACGGCATGTGTAATTTTTGAAAAATGCTATTTGGGTTGAGGTGGGGGGCCTGGAACTCGACTTCTTCCCACTCTGCACCCATCTCCACCTTCCTGCCCTTACCAGCCCTGGCCCAGGCTGTCCTCAGATGTCTCCCCCGGGAGCTCCTAAACATGCTGTGAACCACTGTCCTACCCAGTGGGATCAGTGGAACGACGGCTCCAGAGAAGAGCATGTAGCTGTGTCCAGGCTTAGGAAGCTGGAGCAGGTGCTGAGGTCAGGAGTCCTGGCCTCACGTGGGGTTTCAGGGTGCCAGTGCCAGGGGCCCTCGAGTGGTTTCCCGATGTTTTAGCAGCCAAGCCCTGATCACACAAACTCTTTCTTGGAGCCCCTCTTTTAAAAGGTTTGTGTGGGTGTTGGGGGCAGCTGGGCTTCCCCTTTCCTCGGCCGGGGCCTGCGGTGGCCAAGGGGTGCTGGTGGAGCAGGCGCCCGGGCTTGCGAGCAGGGCCCGGGTGGGTTTGGAGGTAGCCTGTATGCCTACCCTGCGCCATTTCCAAAACTGGAGGAGTCGACCCGCTCAGCAGGTGTTTAAGGGTCACCTGTGGGTGTGGAAAGCACCCCCAGATGGTCTGTGCCCCGGGCGGGCAGACACGGAGGCGGCCCTGGGTAAGTGCCGTTGGCACTACTCAGTGAGGAGGACGGTTGCAGAGGCGAGGAAAGCAAGGTGTGCCGCAGGCTCGACAGTGCCCTTCCTCCTACCTGGAAAGGGAGGGGATGTACATACTCAACAGATGCTTTCAAACAGCAGCAATGGAAGGACAAATAAGATTAATGGGAGCTTTTATCCAGAGGAGGAGAACGGGCAGAGTGGAAAGGACGGGGGTGCAGGCTACGCCTCTGAATGCACCGTGCTCTGTGGTTTGTCTTCGGAAATGTGTAAATTTTGGGGGGAGAGGAGGCTACTGGGGATTGAACCCAGGACCTCGTGGATGGGAAGCAGGTGCTCAACCACTGAGCTACATCCACTCCCCTGTATACGGTTTTTTAAAAGTTTAGTCAATACAGAGTTACTTGGATCGATTTCTCTGCAATCTCGATTTGCGTAACCTGAGAGTGGCATGGGTGGTGATTTTTTTATTAGGGAAGTTGTGAGTTCACACAACAATCGTGCATGAAATACAGGCCTCTCATCTACCACCCTGTTATTACTGCACTGGCCTGGTGCGTTTGTTACGACTGATGAAAGCACATTTTTATAACCGTACTATGGTTTAATAGTTAGAAGAATGGAGGTACGTTTTACAAAATTTCTAAATTTTTCTATTGTCAAGATGACCTGTTAAATGTTGCCTCTGAATTTTCTGAATCTTAAAAATGCCCAGTTAAAACTTAACAAATTGGACTGAGGAATCAACACAGAGAGCAGGCAATAATGTGTGACTTGGAGAAGGTGAGGTGAGGAGTTTTAAATAAGGACAACATGTATGGGGGGCTCTTAAAGTTTAAGTGGTGATGCCTTAGAAACCTGACACTTGCAAGCATTTTTCGGGAACTCAGGGTTTCGATGAGCTAGAGGCAGGGTGGCCCGGACTGGCTCCGGGGCTGAAAGTGGTGGAAGTTTCTCTCTTGGAAACGGCAGGGCTCACCTGAGTCTCGTGTGCTGGACGGGTTGCTGGGAAATTCCTGCAGTCCTCAGAACCTTGGGTGGCCTTCCGTGAACCAGGCACTGCCGTGGCTTCGACGTCGACGCGGACCAACTGGCCGTATTCCAGCAACCTCATGAACTTTCCCCTTTCCTTTTTCCTTCGGCCCAGGAATCACAACCATCCCAAACGCCGCCTTCAACTGGAACACCTTTCTCCAACATTCAGGTAGGACATCCGCTCTGGTGGGGTTTGACGGAGGGCGCCTTGTCCATCCGGCAGGCCCTTGTTGCTCGGGTGCACGTGGCTTTGAAAGAGGGGCCCAGAAGGGAAGGACGCGGCATGAGCGGGAGCCAGGCGAGACCAGCAGAGCAAACTCGATTTGTCTGCTCTCTGCCTCGATGGGGGGGTCGCCCCGTGAGAAGTGCGGGTTAGGAAGGCGGGGGGCTCAGGCGCCCCCCGAGGCCCGTGTCTGGGTGAGTTCCTCCACCCGCCTGGCATCCTTCCGACGGCACTGTCCCCTTGAAGGGTAAGGCCCGCGGGTTCGTTTTATCTTCCGGTATTAATTACACCATAATAAATGACCACTGTAGAAAATGAGGAAATACAGACCGGAAAAAAGAAATACGAATTTAATCACCTCAAGTCCCAGCCTCAAAAAAAGAGCTGCTGTCAGTGTTCTGATGTGATCGTTTTCAACAATTTGCAATTTTAAAAAGACAAAAATACAACCAAGCATATTTACTGTTTGAATCTCTTTAACGGTACATTTTATGTTAATACATATGTCTGTTAATACTACAGGATGCTAATAGACAAAAAACAAACAAACCCATATGCGAAGTGAAGGAAATCCGATGCAAAGCACCACTTATTGTAAGCTTCCCTTTGTATAAAGTGTAAATAGAAATCATTTTATAAAGATGGAATTGGACTAGTGGTTCTGTAGGGCCGGGGAAGGATGGAGGGATCGAGAGGTGGCTGCTAAGGGGTGTGGAGTTTTTCTTTTCGGAGTAAGGAAATTGTTCTAAAATTTTTTGTGGTGATGAATGCACAACATTGTGGTTATACTAAAAGGCATTGATTATACACTTTGGATAGATCGTATGGTATGTGAATGTATCTCAATAAAACTGCTTAATAAATAAATAACTAAACAGCAGGGGAAGCATAGGGAGATTGAGAGGTGAAGAATTGTCTTGTTTGTTGGTTTTTCTTCCTATTATTATTGAAATAATGAAAATGCTCTAATAATGATTGGAGTGCTGAATGCACAAGTATGTGATTATACCACATACCACTGACTGTACACTTAGGATGAATTGTATGCTTTAATAATACATAGCAATACAATTGATTTGCTTAAAAAAAGAAAGGTAAAATTTACATGTAGTAAAATCAGAGATCTCAAGTATAAAATTAGATGCACTTTTTTTTTTTTAAAGATGTTATTTATTTATTTATTTATCCCCCCTTGCTGCTTGTGCTCGCTGTGTCCATTTTCTGCCCGTTTTTCTGTGTCCGCTTGTCTCCCTTTGCTGGGTCATCTTGCTGCGTCAGCTCACCGCGCCACGCTGGCTGGCTCGCCTTCACCAGGAGGCCCCAGGAATCGAACCCCGGGCCTCCCATATGGTAAACGGGAGCCCTATCCATTGAGCCACATCTGCTTCCCATGCACTTATTTTTTAAAAGGAGGTACCAGGGATTGAACCCAGGACCTCATATGTAGGAGGCAGGCACTCAACCACTGAGCTACTCCACTCCCAATTAGATGCACTTTTGGCTTGTCCATCCATGTACCAAATACCCAAACAAGATAGAGAATATTTCCATATCCCCAGAAAGTTCTCTTGGGACTTCCTTGATATTCGGTTCCCATCTTTTTCTAGACATCCCCATCCTGATTTCCCTTATCATAGATTTGTTGTACCCATTCTTCAGCCTCATCTAAATGGAATCGTGTAATAATTACTCAATAATCATATCTGGCTTTCTTTGCCTAACACAGTGTTCTTGAGATTTATCCATTTTGTTGAGTGTCTCTAGCTCATTTGTTTTTATTGCTGAGTAGTATTTCATTGTATGGTTATACCACAAATTGTGGTAAATCCCCAAATTTATTTTTGAGTTTTTTCCAGTTTTTTGGCTTTTAAAAATAAAACTGCTGTAAACATTTTTATACAAGGTTTTTGATGACATATGTTTTAATTTCTCTTAGAACAGCTGGACTATGGGTTAGCTTATATTTAATTTTATAATAAACTGACAAAATTTCCGACATGTTGTCTCATTTTACATTTCCTGCGGAAGCTGGTGAGAGTTACAGTACCTTGCGCTCCTTTCAATCAGTTGGTGCTGACAGTCATTTTAATTTTAGTTTTTCTAGGGCATAATGAAATGGTGTCTCATTGTGATTTTTTTTTTTTTTTTTTTAAAGATTCCATTTATTTATTCATCTATCCCCCGCTTGCTGCTTGCGCTCGCTGGGTCAGCTAACCACGCCATGCGGGCGGGCTTGCCTTCACCAGGAGGCCCCGGGAACCGAACCCGGGGCCCCCTACATGGTAAACGGGAACCCTACTGATTGAGCCACAGCTGCTTCCCTCATTGTGATGTTGATTTTCATTTCCTTGGTGACTAATAGTGCTGAGCAACTTTTCACGGGCAAATTAGCCATTTGTGTATCCTGCTTTGTGAAGTGTGTCGCCAAGCCTTCTGTCCAATATTTTATTGTTTTTAAATTACTGATTTGTAGGGGTTCTTTATATATTTTGGATACAAGTCTTTTGTCAGATACATGCATTGTGAATATTTTCTCCCATTAGCTGGTTTGCCTTCTCATTTTCTTAACCATGTCTTTTGAAGAGGAGAAATTTAGAATTTTGTTGATGTCCAGTTCACCAATTTTTTCTTTAATTGCTAATGCAATTTTAAGTCCTGTCTGAAAAATCTTTGCCTACTGAGGTCTCAAAGATATTTTGCATATTTTTTCCTAGAAGTTTTAGCTTTAAAATTTAGGATTATAATTTACCTGAAGTTAATTTTTTATGTGTTGAGATAGGGATCAGAATTTGTTTCTGTATGAATTTTCAATAAATTCAGTATCACTTATTGAAAATGTTTTTTCCCCCATTAAATTGCTCTAGTGCCTCTGTTGGAAACTGATTTACTGGATATGAGTGTTCCAGTGACCTGCATGTCTATCTTTAGCATGCTTTCTGAATTACAGAAGAGTTACAGTAAGTTTAGAAATCAGGTGGTGCTGGTCAACCGTACTTTTTCAAAATCGTTTTGGCTATCCTAGGGTTTTTGCATTTTTATATAAATTTTAGAGCCATCTTATCGATTTCTATTTAAAATTCCTGCTGCGTTGAATCCAGAGTTCTTTCAGTCTTATTTATTTCCATAATGTTTCAGGAAAGACAGGTCTTTCATGTCTTTTATAACAAATTATTTTTAAGTATTTTATTATTTTTGATGCTGGTATAAATGGAATATTTAAAAATTTCATTTTCTAACTGTTGCTCGTAGTAGAAATACAGTTGATTTTTCTATATTGACTTTTTGTCCTGCAATCTTGTAAGTTTATTTATTCATTACATCATGTTTTATTTTATTTTTTTTTTTCAATTTACAATTTAGATGATACAGTTTAATAATTTTGATGATATTTACCATGTCCTGTGTCCATTACTGTAAGGTAATGAAAAACCTTCCCCATGACCACCAAACAACCCATTAGATCTTGACTGTTCCCTTCTCTCCAGCCCCCCAGGGCCCATGATACCCCCCTTTCCTAACCCATGGAATGTCAAGATTCACAGTTACATGCCCTGGGGATTTGAACCAGCACTTCCTAATCCACCCACCCCCCAGTGCTGTACCACCAAACCCAGGAACACCACCACTCATCTGCCCCATCCCCCAACATGCAACCACACTCTATCCCTTTACCATAGATTATGTCCATATGGGAGATGGCTCAGAGCCT
>JAKSZT010054518.1:828805-859509 GCA_026826555.1 Tolypeutes matacus | reverse complement strand
TCCATTGTATGTATGTACCACATTTTGCTTATCCATTCGTCTGTTGACGGGCACCGGGGCTGATTCCAACTTTTGGCAATGGTGAACAATGCCGCTATGAACATTGGTGTGCATATATCTGTTTGTATTTTTGTTTTCAGTTCTTCTGGGTATATACCCAGCAGTGGAATTGCTGGATCATATGGAAGATCTATTGCTAGTTTTCTGAGGAACCGCCAAACTGTCCTCCACAGTGGCTGGACCATACCGCAGTCCCACAGCAGTGGATGAGGGTTCCTATTCCTCCACATCCTCTCCAACATTTAGTGTCTCCTGTTTTTTTAATAGCTGCCATTCTGATGGGTGTAAGATGGTATCTCATTGTAGTTTTGATTTGCATTTCCCTGATAGCAAGTGATGTTGAGCATTTTTTCATGTGCTTTTTAGCCATTTGTATTTCTTCCTTGGAGAAGTGTCTTTTCAGGTCACTTGCCCATTTTTTATATGGGTTGTTTGTCCTTTTATTTTCGAGATGAAGGATTTCTTTATATATGCAGGATATTAGGCTCCTATCAGATACATGGTTGCCGAATATTTTTTCCCATTGGGTAGGTTGCCTTTTTATTTTCTTAATAACATCCTTAGAGGTGCAGAAGTTTTTAATTTTGAGGAGATCCCATTTATCAATTTTTTCTCTTGCTGCTCGTGCTTTGGCTGTGAAGTTCATGAAACCATTTCCTATTACAAGGTCCTGTAGATGCTTCCCTACATTATCTTCCAAGGTTTTTATGGTTTTGGCTCTTATATTTAGATCTTTGATCCATCTTGAGTTGATTTTTGTATAAGGTGTGAGATGGTATTCTTCTCTCATTCTTTTGGATATGGATATCCAGTTCTCCAAGCACCACTTGTTAAAGAGGCCACTCTCTCCCAGCTGAGTGGGTTTCGTGGCCTTGTCAAATATCAGATGACTGTATATGCGAGGATCTATATCAGAACTCTCAATCCGGTTCCATTGGTCAGTAGGTCTATCCTTGTGCCAATACCATGCAGTTTTGATCACTGTAGCTTTGTAGTATGTTTTAAAGTCAGGTAATGTGATACCTCCAACTTCATTTTTCTTTTTCAATATATCTTTGGCAATTCGGGGCCTCTTACCTCTCCAAATATATTTTGTGGTTAGTTTTTCCAGTTCCTTAAAAAATATAGTGTTGACTTTTATTGGGATTGCATTAAATCTGTAGATTAGTTTGGGTAGGATAGACATCTTGATGATGTTTAATCTTCCCATCCATGAACAGGGAATATTTTTCCATTTATTTAAGTCTTCTTTGATTTCCTTTAACAGTGTTGTGTAGTTTTCTGTATATAAGTCCTTTACATCTTTAGTTAAATTTATTCCTAGGTATTTGATTCTTTTGTTTACTATTGTAAATGGTATTTTTTTCCTGATTTCCTCCTCAGTTTGCTGGTTATTGGGGTACAGAAATGCTATTGATTTTTGAGCGTTGATCTTATAGCCTGCAACATTACTGAACTCCTTTATAAGTTCTAGAAGCCTTGTTGTCGATTTCTCAGGGCTTTCTATGTATAGGATCATGTCATCTGCAAATAATGAAATTTTTACTTCTTCTTTTCCAATCTGGATGCCTTTTATGTCCTTTTCTTGTCTCAGTGCTCGTGCAAGTACTTCTAAGACAATGTTAAATAGGAGCGGTGATAGTGGGCATCCTTGTCTTGTTCCCGATCTCAGAGGGAAGGCTTTTAGGATTTCACCGTTGAAAATGATGTTAGCTTTGGGTTTTTCATATATACCCTTTATCATTTTCAGAAAGTTTCCATCTATTCCTATCTTTTGTAGTGTTTTTATGAGGAAAGAGTGCTGTATTTTGTCGAATGCTTTTTCGGCATCTATAGAGATGATCATGTGATTTTTTTCTTTCAGTTTGTTTATGTGGTGTATTACATTGATTGATTTTCTTATATTGAACCATCCTTGCATACCTGGGATGAAACCCACTTGGTCATGGTGTATAATCCTTTTGATATGTTGTTGAATGCGATTAGCAAGTATTTTGTTAAGGATTTTAGCATCTAGGTTCATTAGAGAAATTGGTCTGTAATTTTCCTTTCTTGTGGTATCTTTATTTGGTTTTGGTATTAGGGTAATGTTGGCATCATAGAATGAGTTAGGCAATATTCCTTCTACTTCTATTTTTTGGAAGAGCTTAAGTAGAATTGGTGTTAGCTCTTTCCGGAATGTTTGGTAGAATTCAGCAGTGAAGCCATCTGGTCCTGGACTCTTCTTAGTTGGGAGGTTTTTAATGACTGAGTCTATCTCTTTACTTGTAATTGGGCTGTTGAGTTCATCTATTTCTTCTTTCATCAATGTCGGCTGTTTGTGGGTTTCTAGAAACTTGTCCATTTCCTCTAAATTGTCATTCTTGTTGGCATATAATTTTTCAAAGTATCCTCTTATGATACTCTTTATTTCTGTGGGGTCAGTAGTGATATCACCTTGCTCATTCCTTATTTTATGTATTTGCATCTGTTCTCTCTTTTTCTTTGTTAGTCTGGCTAAGGGTTTGTCAATTTTGTTGATATTCTCGAAGAACCAGCTTTTGGTTTTGTTTATTGTTTCCAGTGCTTTCTTATTCTCTATTTCATTTAGTTCTGCTCTAATCTTTGTTATTTCCTGTTTTCTACTTCCTTTAGGTTTAGTTTGTTGTTGTTTTTCCAATTCCTCCAAGTGTGTAGTTAGGTCTTCAATTTTAGCTCTTTCTTCTTTTTTAATATATGAATTTATGGCTATGAACTTCCCTCTCAGGACTGCTTTCGCTGCATCCCATAGGTTTTGATATGTTGTGTTAGCTGAAGCTCTGTTGTTAGTCAGTGAGGAGTGCGGTTTCCGCCACTTCTGGCACCGAGCTCCAGCGTCACCAGGCTGCTCAGTAAATCAGTTTGAGTGCAGATTCGCGTCTGCTCTCAGCCTAATGCTGCTTCAGGTCGGCTTATCTGCTCCCCAAAGCTATGGGGCGGTGCAGGCAGCCAGATCAATGTCTAAAACTATAAAATACCCTTCCCTGTCTTCCAACCGAACCCTCCCTTTTTTGGGAAGTGTCCCTTCCTCCTGGCTCCGCAGCGGCCCGGGTCTTATCCCTGGGTGGCTAGGGAAATCAGCTGCGTTGCCCGACCAAAATCCCCCCTCCGGTTCACCGGGTGCTGATTAGCTCGTTTGTTCTGTTCACACAAGGTCCAAGGGGCGCCAGGCAGCCAGATCCCCAGAAAATAAAACTTTTTCACCCCGCCCGCGGCTCAAAATGGCCATTTTATTTCTTTTTCTCTAACCGCGGGGCTCAGCCGCCTGTGCCAACCTCCACCGGCAGCCTCAAAACTCACGAATCTCCACCGTTCGGTCCACACCGCCGATCCACGCAGATAGATGTCCCAAGCTTCTCACTCCACGCGTACACAGCACAGACCCCCGGGCAGGTCCCCGTCCCCAATCCGCCTTGCTCTGGGAGCTTGCAGTGTGCGCCCTCCTACACTAACGCCATCTTGGCCCCCGGGGCTTTATTCTTAAGTGATCCTGAGTCCTCTTTATTACATGGCAGGATCAAACATGGTGGCTTCCATTTCCTGTATCTGTCTAAGTGCCTACATCATGATTTTTTAATTTCTTTACAGTATTAGTTTGAGTACTATAAATTTATTTGACTGATTGCTTTTTTTAAACATTTAGGTTTTCCCCCCACTTTTTGATATGCAGTGATAATGGTATTATACGAGCACATCCACTGCCATGCATTTTCCCAAGTGTTTTCTCAGGAGAAATTCTTAAAGATGGAATTGCTAGTTTAGATTATGCACTGGTTCAGGGTGTTCATTCATCTTACAAAACACTGCCCTGGAAGTAACATCAACCTGCATGCCGGCGGCGAGGCATGGGATCCCGCCTCCCGCACACGTGGAGCTGCTGAGGGTCCGGCCACTGTGTTTTCCACGCCTGATGTGATAAAAGCATATTCATGATGTTTAAACAGTGTTTGCTGTGTGACATCTCTGAATGTGGAAAGTTCAGGGGCCCACACATGAGGCCCATCAGTGCTTGAGACTGGGCTTCGTAGCCGCCTTCTGGGCCGACACCCCCCTTCTCCGCCCCATCACTCTGGCCAAGGGCTGGAACTGCGGAAACTGGCTCACCGTGTGCAGACGGAGGTGAAAGAACTCCCCTGCTCACCTGAACCGCCTCTGCCCAGAGACCGCAGGGCAGCTGCTGGACGGGCCAGACAGCGTGGGCGAAGCGAAACCTGTGAGAAGGGTCCGGAAACGCAAAATCACCCCCCTGCTCTCAGCACACACGAAGATGCCCCAAACTAATTTTCACTCCAGAACTTCACCACATACTGTCAGCCTTAGGTTCCCTTGAAAAGAACATTTCCAAGCGTTCTACGAGAATTCGTCTTCTTCGTGTAGCGGTTCATCCATTTCGGCGCCAGCAGCACGGACGGGCCCCACAGCCCGTCTGCTCCGTTAGGCCCTTAGCGCGTGGCATTCTCTGCAACCAGTGGGCCCAGTTAAAGCACCTGCTGTAAGGTGAGTTCCTCTTCAGCCGAGCTCAGGACACGACGGCAGTGTGCCCGAGACCCACACTTCTCGGAAGACGACCTTCTCATCCGGCTCTGCGGACTGCCTGGTCCTACTGCTGAGTGATTTAGTGAGGATGGAGTTTAATCTCAATGTGTGCAATTAGCAGCTGCACATGGATTCAGAATTTGTGGGCACCGAGGAACTGTGGCGGCTGTGTGAGATGACTGCTTGGGGGAAGGGGAAAAACTCATCCCTGCCTCTGGGTTCTGCGATCAGATGTCCGCTCTCATTTGTACAGTCGTGCGTCCCTGATGCATTTCAGACTTGGGAGATGAGCTGTGCCCGTCGCCCTCACTCTATCTTACTCTGGCTCCGAGCATTTGAAACCTCTGACGGTGGTTTGTCACTTCCCTGTCTGAGCTTCAGACAGGGATAACAGAAGATGGAGTGAATTTGATACCGAGTGTTAGTCACCAAATCCTTCTTCTCCGGATTCTGCTGAACTAATAACCTTGAAACCGCAGGGAGTTGTTTGCCAAGGCCCTTATCTAACACGCGTTTAAATAGATGGGTAGTTGATCAGCCCCTGTGGTCACAGCAAGCTTCCTAGCCAGCCGATGTCAATTTTAATGGTGCCGTCTCCGCACTGGTTTTCCGACAGTTTTCAGTCCCAGCCAGCAAATACTAAGTCTTCTTAGTTTGAACTATTAGACTAATTTTATGCCAACCATAGTCCATATTTGCACTGATTAACTGTGACCAAATAAAAGAATAAAATGGGTTTAATGCAGTTAAGTGGCGTTGCTGTAATTTCCACATATATTTACAGCAGCTATTGTGATGAGAAGGTCCCTGTGTAGACCTCAAACTCGTTTCCTGGTCTCTGAGCATTTCTGCGCCTTTTCGTAGACATTTTAAATACTGTGAGGATTCAATGATCTGTATGGTTTTGCTTTTACCTGCCAATGGCCAGTAATGATTCCTCACCGACCATCAAACCTAAAAGCTATGAAAGATGAACTTGGCCAGGCCATTCCATCCTCTTTTTTAATTTCCATTTTATTTCGATTGGAGCGTTTTTCTTCCTCAGGCTAGTCCTAGGAAATCTCACTTGTTTTTTTGTATGAAAATTTAAAAGTTAATGATATTAGAGGCCCTTTTGCTTGCTTAGCCCAAATTCAGGTTTTTCAGCTAAAAGTCACCAAAGGTAGTATGCCTAGCTGGAAGTCTTCACTCGTCTCCTTATAGCAGCGCATGGGAAGAACCGAGAGCCGCCGGGCCAGCGCAGGGGAGAGAGCGGGGTTCGGAGGAGATTGGGCGAACTGGGCGCCCGAGATTTGACGGTGTGCTTAGCCCTGCCAGTACAGATACGGCGGCAGACCATGAGAATGACACCTCTTGTTTTGAAGCTAAAAATACTGTTCTCCAGGAAACGGAGGTGTCAGAGAGACGGAATTGCGTGCATTTGTAGGTGCCGAGTTCAAACCTTGATGTAGCATAACCTGGATATTAGGAAAAGCAGAGGTAAGAAAAATATGTCTGTGAGTCCAAATTGAAGAAATGAGATTCACTAAAAATCTAGGTAGGTTTTAGTTTCTTCTTAATTTTTTAAAATCTAAGAAGGACTATGATACATTTCCTTAAAGCTAGCCAGGGCTATAAGAGGCTAAAATAGATTTAGGATGGATGCTTCCGTGTGCTGGACTTGAACACATGGTTGCTTCATCAGAATTTTTCAACTATTATCTTAGTTTTCTTGAAAATGATATTTCTCTATTTGGGAGGTGCACATAAACTACTTGAGTCCAAAGTGCTGTCTCTGCCTTTGATTCTTTTATATTCTAGAATAAGACAATGCATTTAGACCTTTTTCTATCATAATCTAATTTAGTTTCCTAAATTTCTAATCCCTTGCATTTAATCTCCAACCCAGGAAAAAAATGCGGAGAAACACGAGGATAATAAGATCAACTCGGTCTTCTTGTAGGGTCAGGGGTCTTGGAACAAGTGTGGGACTAGTACTTTTAAAAACTGAAATGAAATAGACACCGTTAGAGTGTCTCGTCTGCTGTGAGCCTAAGATTGTCTTGTGGCTTTATGTAAACGGCGTGAGAGCATAAAAGCACACATCTGCCACGGGGGCTGCGTTGCCGTGGCATGTGTATCTTATGCTTTGAAAACCAGTGCTGTACATCCTGGATTATTTTCCCTTCAGGGTTCGCTTTCCAAGGGATCCTGGGGTAGGGGTTGGCGTAGGGCCACTTTTCCCAGCTTTTCCTGGCCGTGTGCTGCTTTCTGTCTTCTGGGCCCATTGCTCTGAGTAGCTAGCACGTATCAAAGTAAAGGAACAAACTAGATTTCCAAGCCTCTGCTCGCCACATGGCAAAAATAAGGAATTTCAACAGAGTCTTCTCGCCTCGACATGGTGCAGGCTCTTCCATCCGGATGCCTTCTTTGGGGTGAGGCTCGGGTGGGGGTTTCTCTGCGTCGGGGGTCTCGCTGGCTCGCGGGGGTGCTCACAGCTGGCTGAGAGCTGGCTGGTCCGCGCGGCCGCCCTCCAGGCGCTCAGCTGGGTGGGCTGGCCTCTCTCCAGGAGGTCTCACTTCCGAGCAGGCTGGTCTGGGCGTGTCCACGAGGATGCTGCCAGCCCACATTCAAGGGCGCCGAGACCCATCCCGCCTCCTGACGGAGGAACCGCGAGCGCCTGTGGCCACCTGCCCCAGCCACCCTTGCGCCACCGCTTCTAGTCTTTTCTGCATATATTGGCACGCGTTCTCTGTTTAAGCAGATGGATTTGTCACCGAGCAAGAGCGGGGGTTGTCTGTCCAGTGTGCTCCAGTGACCAATTCCTGAGACCCTGGGGTTTTCAGAGAGAAAGAGTCCGTTGCTAGGCCTGAAGCAGGAGGTGCGGTGGCCTGGGGCCCAGGGGTCTGTCTAGGGACTTCAGGGTTTCATGGCTTCAAACAAGGGCCAGTGAAGTGGTTCCCATTACAACTGCGAGCACGAGAAGGGTTTGGATTAGTCTAGAACACCACAGTCCTAAGTGCAGACAAGGGCTGAGACCGGTTCAGTGAGTTTCAGTAATTTCAGGATTAAATTTGGCTAGTCTGTAATAGACTAGAAAGAAAGAAAGAGCATCTAGATAAGGATTCAGTAATCACCATCAGTTGTTAGTCCTTGACGCTAGGTTACAGATTGAGGGGTACATTAGTAGAGAAACCGTGCTCTAGCTTCATTAGGAAAACACTCCTAACTGAAATTGGATCCAGATGTTTTCTAGGCGTCTGGTCCAGGTTTCAGTAATAATCGAGCCAGCTGTCTCTTGCTCTGACCCTCCTCCTGGCAGCAGAGAAGAATTTACGCACAGGAGTCAGCTCACAGAAATGAAATTACTGTAGGAGTGAAGTAGGAGCGGCTCAGAGGCCAGAGCCCTGAGGCTCTTTTCAAGCATAATCCTTCAGGGTGAAAATCTCTTCTGTTGCAGGGATTAACCAAAGTGCTGATACTTTACATGTGTTTCTTCTGATATGCGGACTTAGACAAGTGAAGGACCCTCTCTACCTGGTGGACGCCTTTTCAGGTATGGTTTGGAAAGCTACCTTCCTCCTCCTCCATTTGCAGAAGCCTGTTGGGGACCCTGCCTGGGCTTTCCCCTGCAGGACTTTATTTTTAATCTTCTTGTTCTTTCACCTGAGAAAAACCGCTTCTAAATAAGTGACAGTCAGCTGAGTCCCGACTTTGAAAACAACCAGAAAAATAATTGGTGGCATGAATAGCTCTGGGTGGTAACTTCAGTTTAACTTTCTATTGGCTTGTGCCCTTTGGGTCTGGAGAAAATCATAAAAATGTCAAACAATTACAAGGCTGAGATGCTTTTATTCGAAAATACTTTACTTATGCCACCTGGTGTGACGTGCTCAGCGTTGTATTTCATTGCTTAAATTAATCTACATGCTCTTCAGCATCTTCTGAAGTTCAGGTTGACTTGTGGTGCGTTAGTCCTACTTATCTGATAAATTAGAAATCTGGTTAATGTGTGGCATTCCAGAATAATCGTTTACTTAGAAGCATAAAATTTCAACTATATGCATTTTAAATAAATATAAATTGACTAGTATATGAATGAAAGCAAAATGACATGCAATAATTTATATTAGGATTGTGGTTTTGGCTGTGACTTGAAGCTATTTTTATTTCTACTTTTCTTTTCTCCTCCCAAGAATGGCATCAAGAAGAGCCCAGCGTCTACCTGGTAATCGTGGGTCCCGAAGTAAGTTGATGTGCTGTAAGCTTTGTCTCGTCTCTGTTGTCTTCCTTATGCTTTTAATGTAGTTTCTAAAATTAGTTTACATTACTTTTATAACCAAATAATTTTTCTTTTTAAGTCTGTTTGCCTTTTTAAAAATGAAAAAACAGACCAAGTTTAATGATCATTCATTGGGATTTATAAATGTATACATTTATTGCTACAAAGCATAACTAATAAATTCTTATGGAAATACAGGAATCATATAGAGTGAAAGCCATGGAAGACTTGGCTGCTCTCGGTCCCCAGTTCCTAGGGAAGCCACCTCTGAATCTCTGGCATTTCCTGGGGTGGGAATGCCTTTGTTCTTCCTGGTGACCCAGGACCACACCTGAGAAATCATATGCTAATGAGATGTCAAGGTGGGGCAGCCTCACCACAAAGACCAAACAGGTGGCTAGGTGTGGGGATTTCAGGTCAGCCCAGAGGGACTGGGAAGGGAGGAGGCTGCGGACTGGGCTCGGCCATGGGGACCTTCAGTCCTGCCTACGTAACGAGACCCCATGTAACCTCGGGACGCTGGGAGCTTGCAGGAGCGTCTGCACTCGGTCCCGTGCCCCTGCCGGAGGGTGACGCGTTCTGACTCCACGTGGAGAGGACGCGGACGCTTGCGTCTGACACCCTCCGGGCCGCGCCCAGTGCGTCTCTTCTTTGGGCTTCTTATTTATGTCCTTTTACCTTATTATAGTAATTACTGTAATTGTTAAAGATGGCGATTTCAGTGAGTTCTGTGAGGCGTTTAGTGAATTACAAACCCGAGGAGGTGCTGGGAACCCCTGAATTTGCAGCCAGCCGGTCGGCAGTGCAGGTGGCCTGGCTCGACCTTGTGACTGGTGCCTGAGGTCGACCTTGTGGGGGACGGCCTTGGCCCCGGGGGTCTGGCCTGACTCCAGGTGGGCTCGGAACTGGGTGGAGGGAGGGACTCAGTCCTTGCGAGGGTGTCGGAGCTTTTGTGGAAGTAGATGGCAGGAGCTTTAGCAAATCTTCACACACATACGGCGAGAGTCAGTCTACAGCAGTACACAAGGCAAACTGTAGGTGGGCCACGTCGTTTCTGAAAATCTCAAATTCCTCAAGAAATAATCACAGGGCTATGTCTTCAGCCGAGACCAGATTATGTAGCTGGCTTGCATTTAGGGGCCATGTCACATGAAGAATAAGCTCCTTTAAACCCGAGACACACTCTGTGTGGGGACGTGCCCACACCTGATTCCCGGGGAACTGAGACGGGGTGGAAGATGCCACCCGCCATCCTGGGCTAACCCAGGACACTTGCTCATCCGCTCAGCAAATACGGATCCAGTATTTGCAGTTCTAGGCATTCAGGATGCAGAGACTCTGGATGGTGACCTTGGTTATATCGCGAAAATGAACTCGTACTCGCGCCAAGCAGTGTTGAGAGCAAAGCATGCTTAGTGTTTCCACCGCCCTTTCTTCCCAGCTGCCTTCCCAGGACCGCATTGCCTGCAGGGTGGGCGCTGTAATACCCGCGTTACGTGAGAGCGGTGCCCCCAAGGAGAGCGAGAGGAGCTGTACGCAGCTTCTCGGGGGCTCGTCTGTGTTGAATTCTTCCTCCTGCGGCTTTCCAGATCCCTAGTGACCACAGAGGAAGCGGGGAGGGTCGCACGCTCTGCTCAGCGTGTGGATTGGACTCCGCACCCGTGGGGTGGACCCACTGTAAGCAGGAACTTTTTTAGGGGGCTCCTTGGTTAGGGGGTGAGCTTTAAGCCAGATTGCAGGCGCCTCTCTAAGCAGAGTGGGATTCAGATGGAGAGAGAAGCCACGGGAGCAGCCTGAAGCCGGAAGACAGCGGGGACGATGCCGTCATTGAAGCCGTGGAAAAGGACCAAGGATGGCAGGCAGCCAGCCCAGAGCGCCGCCGTCTCCAGGCAGGAAGCTCCGCCTCGTGATGCCTCGGTTTTTGACTTCTCCTAGCCTCAAAACCATGAGCCAGTAAGTGCTGTGTTTAAGCCAACCCGTTGCGTGGTGTTTAGCTAGAAACGAAAACCCTCGCTATTCTAAAAGACCTTTGGAAATAAGATGTTTACCTAGGAAAAGGCCACGCACGCTGATAACAGCATCAGGTTCTAGAATCCGTGTGACCACATGGGCTGTCTTGCGGAGAACGAATACCCCTTAATCCACGCTGGTCGGAATCGGTCTCTCACCCACACACGTGCCAACACGCATGTACAAACACACGTGTACACGCACGCACATACAGCACTCACATGTACATGGATGCACACACATGCACATGTGCACACACACAATTATGTGCCCCACACGTGTGCGATTTTACACACACACTCAAGATGGGTGTTAAGCTGATTCCCAGTACACTAATTAATGCCAGGTCTCGTGGTGATAAAGTTATCATCATCCTCTTCAATTCCCTCCCCGTCCCTCTGTTCCACCAGTTTGCTGAAACTCTCACCCACGCCCCGTTAGCCAGGGCTCGGGCACGGACGGCAGTGCATGGCAAGGACTGAATTACGTGGGTTTCTTTTTCATTGCTTTAACGTTATGGTCATATTCTATTTTTAGTGAGTGATACTGGCTTTCCAATTAGGAGAAGTTCCTTTAAAAACACGCTGAAGTGACTTGAAGAAAAATATTAAGCAAGCAGCCCTCCAGATGGTACGCAGATATGACAAGCTGTGACCGTGTGCGCAGGTGGCTGAGGTTTGGGGAGCAGTGGTGTTGAGCGTCCGCGTGCTCGGGGAGGAAATGCTGAAAAGAACACGCGGAGCAGAAGAGTGTGTGGAACCGCCAAGTTGAAGACGATCGGATTCCTCTGTTAACTTTCTCTGCATTGCGTTTCCTTTGGAGAATACCTGCAGGCAGGTGGTGAACTTGGAAACAACTCCGCAGCAATAAATGCATGCAAGAAGCCCCTTTCTAGGGAAATGCAGGCGTAGGAGGCGTCTACACTGGCAGCAGATGAGCGGAAAGAGGCGGTGGAAGCAGCAGCACTTTTCCTGGCTTTATCCCTGATCGTGACGGGAACTCGGCAGCTCAGCCGCCTGCAGGTGAGGGACACAGACCCCTGAACGCAGCAGTCTTTTCTTTCTTCTTTTTTTTTTCTTGGGTGTGATGTGACTGTAGAAGTCTTATATTTGATACTCAGAAAGGAAACAACTGCGTTCCCAAACCGCTAAATATGCAGGTCCAAAAAATGAAGGTATTTTTTTTAACTGCCACATTCACTCCGAAGCCCATTCCTCTGCTTCAGCGTCCCCAAGGTGAAGCACAGGTCCTGCTTAGCTGTCGAACACAGTGGCAGACATGCTGCACCAGGACATCACGGGACAGCTGCCTATAAAACTAGGCTTCTGACGCTGGGCTCCAGCTTCGTTTTCCCCCAGGCCGTCGTCCTCATCCGGCAGGGCAGTTCTCTGAGCAACCGAGAGGAAGAGATTAAAAAATTATACTACTTCAGATCAAAACCATCAAGAATATGCCAGCTCTACAAGCACTGAGGGAAATTTAAATGTGGCACCTCTCAGCCGTGTTCAAACCGTGCTGCCAAAGCTGGGTCCGTGACAGCCCCTGGTGGACAAGAGCGGGACTGGCACAAGCTCCAAGTTAGGGTCTCCGGCCAGCTTTCTAGCGAGCTAAAGGAGGGGCTTTTCAAAGTTGTAGTTACTTTCGGCAGAAATGTCGTAGTCTAAAGATTCTTCTTTCGGTGGAAGACGATGGGTTTTGCCTTCACTTTTCTGTCCGTCATAGCCACTTTGTTGCCGCACAGCACGTCGGGGATGTTTTCACACACTCATGCCAGGTCTCTAAGCCCATTAGGCACGTTCTGGAGGTAACTCTCCGTGCCACGTCAGACATTATAACGGCACCCTGGGCTTGGACAGAGAAGCCGCCTCTCAGCCCACCCAGCTTCTCCTGGCCAGCTGGATCCCGTGCATAGAATTTAGTAGTCTCTGTTGTATGGGACACGAGGGGTGGGCCTCGGCTCCCAAGGTGGCTACCTCCTTCGTCTCAAGTTCACCAGTCAAGTGGCGTTTTACAAAAGTAGTTTTTCCAGTACCCGCCGCCAACCAACACAATACAAGGAGAACTTGGGGTTCTCCGCGGCCGCCGTGAGGCCTCTTCCAGAGGCATCCCCGTGCCCTGACTGGGTGGAAAGAGCTGTACTTTTTGTTTTTGAGGCATCACCTTCTGTCTAAATTTTGTCTGCCTGCTTCAGAAAGAATAGTGAGTGTATGAGAGATTTCTCTTTCCTCCTGATTTGACTGTAAGGAAATCTGACCATTTGGCTCAGAGCTGGAAGGCAGCAGGGGCCGGGGGAGGTGGTGGAGGGCCCGGGGGGGGGGGGCGGCTTCTGCTGCAGATTTCTGCTGTTCAGAAACATGGACCCGATGTGCCTACTTTTCCAAGAGAAGCCACAACTCCGGAGTAGGGGGTCCTCAATGTGTGTGTGAAATGTTATTTTAAGGTGGAAACTAAATAAATATGCGTGGACGTGCACACACATGCTGATGGTCGGGTAGGCCTCTCTTTTTCCAACTTCTAGAGGGAGCTAATCCCTGAGTGGCTTTGAACAAGGTCTCTCCAGGACCGGGAGTGGACGGTGAGCTGGAGCTGGGCTCAGGCAAGGCAGGGGTGCAGGGGGCAGGGGGGTTAGCCCTTTGGCTCTCGCAGTTTCCAGTGGCCGCTACTCCCCTTTTCCAAACTCTTCTCATCGGCCTACAGTCTACCACCCTGAGCCCCTGGAGCAGCTCTGGAGAGGGGTGCCAAGAGCTCAAGTTACACTCTCATGTGAGAAAACAAAAGTTGAGAGAGGTGAGCCCTGCTCTCGAGAGTCTGGGACCACGTGGGCAAGGACTGTGATCCGAGGGCCGCCTCCTTTGGTGCATTGCCGTACATTATTATTATTATTAATTCTAAAGCCCCTTTCCCCAGGGCACTTGGCTTTCTATGATTAAAATTCTAGAAATGAGGAAACGCACCCGCGGTGGCCAGTGTGTCGCCGGGCAGCCCCAGGCGTGAGTGCAGGACCTGGCGGCACGTACACCCCGCCGCGGCTCCCAGCTCGCCAGCTCCGCCGCACTGGCCAGCGCAGCGCAGTCTTCTCTGCCCCCAGCCGTCTGCAGCACGTGGCCTCTCAGCTCGCGAGGCCCTGCACGCAGAAGAGGCCTGGACCTGCCTGCTTCGCATCCCTGACTCTTAAAAGGTCTTCACCAGACTTAGGGGCAAACAGCGACCGCCGCCACGAGCGCCCTGATGTCTCCTCGGCAGGCGGCATTTGAAGTGAGTTTCCGGGCAGCAGCTGGTCCAGCTCCGCGCCCCTGAGCAGCTCGCCCACCCCGGGCTGCAGCGGGTGCATGTCGACACCCCGTCCCTGGGATGCGGGCAGGCCGGCGTCTCCAGGGAGTGTTTGTTTCCTCAGTCCCCAGGTGCGGGCCGGCAGATGGCCTGCTCCATGGCGCGGATGCTTCTCCCGCGGCAGTTCAAGCTGCCGGCTGTTGTCACTGAGCACAGTGGCGGGAAGAGATGCGTGCACGGCGGAGGCACCGCAGCGCTCTGCGTGGTGACGCCCGGTTTGCCACACACAGGCGCGCACACTCAACATAGGGCGTGCACTCTGGCTTCTTTGTTCTGTGCCATGCTTTGCTCTGCTATTTGAGTCCGTGTCATTAAAAAAAAAAACACCTTGTTTTTATCTGGAGATTGATTTCATGACTCACTGCATTATCTGCAGCGTGACCAACACTGACGGGCCACACTGGATGGTGTGAGTGTATGTGGGTGTGTGAGTGTGCATGGGTGGGTGAGCGTGCGTGTTTGGGTGAGTGTGCATGGGTGAGAGTGTATGTGTCACTGTGCATGGGTGGGCGAGTGTGCATGTTTGTGTGAGCGTGCATAGGTGGGTGAGCGTGCGTGTTTGTGAGCGTGCATGAGTGAGAGTGTATGTGCGTGAGTGTGTGTGAGCATGAATGGGTGGGTGAGTGTGTGTGTTTGGGTGAGTGTGCATGGATGGGTGAGCATGCATGTTTGGGTGAGCGTGCGTGTTTGAGTGTGCATGGGTGAGAGTGTATGTGTGTGAGTGTGAGTGTGCATGGGTGAGAGTTTATGTGTGAGCGTGAATGGGTGGGTGAGCGTGCGTGTTTGTGTGAGTGCATGGGTGGAACGCATGTGGGTGTGTGGGAGTGTGGGGTGTGTGTGCATGTGTGTGTGAAAGTGTGCGTGTGTGTAAGAGTGTGTGTACTCTGGAACCACGTAGTGCCCGTCCTCTCTAAAGCCACTGCCCTTCCCGTGACTGCGGCTCTCTCCCCAGAGGGGACCCTCTCAGGGGTGCTTCTCCTGACCACTCAGTTTAAACCCCCTGCCCCCCGTCAGAATTCTAAAGTTTCCAAACACCAATTAATTCTGAATCAAGGACTCAATTTAACATCGCCTCTGAATTCAGAACTTGGAGGAGACAGCGATTTTACACTTGAATTTGAATATTTACTACAATATTATGGGTTAATAGTTCAATGACTTGGAAAAGGAATTGAGAAGTGGGCGACAGGTCAAATCTCAGGACCCATTAAAATTTATATTTTAATGAACATCTCATAGAACGGGTCAGACACCTGAATAATGGTATTAATTTTCACATCGGATGTGAGTTCTTTGCCAGAAATGAATAGTTCTAGCACATTCTTCTTCCGTCCGTTTATTCTGTTTTAACTGCAAAGCTTTAATCTGAATAACCTCCTTAGGCATAAACTGTGTACCTCTGAAGGGCTGCAGCTTTGCCAGGCCACGTCTGGTGCCCCTCGGCACACAGGGGCTTCGTCCTGGGTAGTTGCTGTGTCTGGCAGGAGAGTTCGGTGTGTCAGTAGGGACTAGTGGGGTGTGCCCAGCGTGGTTCCTTCTTGCCCATTTCTCTCCACGGCGCCCCCTCTTAGAGGAACGCGCCAAGGGGCCCCCAGCTCAGCACGGTCCCTCGGCTGCAAGCAGCAGAGGCCACCCCTGGCCAACCTCAGCGAAAGGAAATTTATTAGGAGGAGGCGAGAGCTGACCAAGGGAACTCCTGGGAAGGCTGAAAAACCCGGCTTGGGTCTGGGCAAGAACCAGGAAGCCCCGCTGGGCAGGAGGCAGCACACCTGGGAGAAAGGAGCGCCACGCGTTAGTTCCAGGCCAGGGCGCAGGAAGAGGGCGTCTGGTTTCCCCCGCCTGGGGCCCATCCCGCCCTTTTGGAAGGAGAGGCCCGATTTCTCCAGGCTGTATCCGATGGGAAGGGGCGATTCCCTCAAAGAAGCTGGGCTTCTGGGCAGGAGGAGTGGAATGGACGCTGAGCCAGCACCCGTGGCATGCTCAGACTACCCTTTTATTTTCATTAAGAGTCAAAACAAAAGACTGGGCAGCTGCAGGGCAAGTGATGGGAGCGACAGGCCCTTCTCCCGGCGTCGCCCCTGCTCTTCCTTCAGGGCGGGGGGAAAACGCCCTCAGCAGAGGAGATTGCCCTCGGGGGGACTCTAACCCCAGCCCCTCCATGTCGCCTTCGTGGAAACGCTGGACCCAGGGTAGAGACGCCCCAGGAAGTGCAAGCGGGTGGCCCCTGCAGCTCTGCTCACGTCTCATCTGTGTGTTCAAGGGCCACTTCCTGCGGCCGCCGCGTCCCGTGCACGGAGCCGGTCACGCGGGCAGGAGGGCCGGCCTGGAACCGGGGCGCACAGTCAGGCTGCAGCCCCCCGCCCCGGCCCAGCGTGCGGCCTGTTCTGTGCTGAGGGCGAGGGGCGCGGTGGGTGCAGCGGGTGCTTGCTGTCAGTGCCGTGCAGGGACTCCTGGCAAGAACACTCGGGAAGCTCGACGGCGCCGTGCTCGCGGCTGCTGACCGCCGTGGCCCGCGGTGGCTTTGCGTGGGCGCTGCGGCCAGCCGCCCGGGCGCCTGTCCCTTCCTCCTCCTGGGCCTCGGTTTCCCCGTCTGTAAGACACCCACCGCTCAGTCTGCTGTGAGGATGAAGCGCGGACGGCTGGACAGAGCTTGCATGTAGTGCCACGCGGCCCCTTGGCAGCACCTGAGCGTTAACCGGAGGGCCTTCCGCGCTGAGGTCTCCATGCTGGGGTCCTGTTTCCGCCGCAGGATGGCTTGAGCTTGGCTTCGGGTTTCTATTTAGGCCTTTTTGATCTCTCGGTTATACCGTTTCAGCAAAGCACACGGTTTCTGCCCGCGGGGAGATCTCGCGTGGGTGCATTTTCTTGTGCTGCTTGATGAGGACTGTGGTGAGAACATCTGCTGTGAGCGTGACAGCTTTATGGCTCTCCGTGATAGCTTTTTATAAGAAAGATTATTTTCCTTAAGCCTGGGAGTTGAAACAATATATTTTGTTAGAAAATAAGAAAACCTCAAAGTAGGAAACGGGAATTTTCTTTGCTGCTTGCAATGGTTTTGCTTTTTAAAATTTCATAACATGCGCTTTCATTAAGTAGAAATATCCGCCCTTCTTGTTTCTTTATCCTCTGTTTTGTTCCACTCGACTTCACTAGGACATTTGAAGATGAACTGATGTGGAAAGTAAATCCGGGAAAGTTCAACGCAGTTCATACTTTCAACTTGAAAGTTGCAGTTAGAATTTCAGTTAAATTTTAGTTCATGAGTTAGATATTTCAGGAGTCTTAGACAATTTGATTTGTTTTTCTTTGGTGAATTATTTTTCCCTAGGTAGTTGAGGTAAGAGCAGCAGGGCAGTAATAAAATTAAAAACAAAGAGAAACTTCCCTCTGAAAATGATGATCACAAATAAAATAGTGATTTGCAAATCAATAGGCCCAAGGAAGGCTTTGATTCGACTGTCGACTTTTACACTATAAGATGTCAGGATTATAATGTAATTCAATTGTTTAGATAATTTGAACCCCCCAAAAAAAAAGGTGAGAAATGAGAAAGGGAACAGTAGGTCAGCTGGGAATCATTCATTTAGCAAATAGTGCCAAGCACAGACTTGTACGCAAGGCCTTGGGCTGGGCTTGGAGACGGGATGTAAGGAGCAGAGGGACACGTGCAGGAGTCGGCCCGGGTTTGGTGAAAGGTGTGCTTTGACGGGAAGGAGGTATTCCTTCTCGCCGTATGATTTGGGAAAGTATCTTGGAGAGGTGGCATTTGCTGGGCCTTGGAGGATAGGTAGGTTTTGGGACCAGAGGGGACTTTCCTGGTTGAGAGAATGGCATAACCTCAGGGGAGGTGGGAATTAGGTGGAGAGGGTGGGTAAATTTGGGGTAGGCAGGACTTCCAGAATCTATGTTATTGGATGAAATCCTTCCAGCAGGTACACAGAAGGCAGAAAAGGATGGTTTGACGAAATCAGGCTCTGAGCCAGACAGCCTGGGTTTGAATCCTGGCCCAGCACCGGACTGGCTGTGTGACCCCGGCAAAGCTACACAACCTCTCTGAGCTTTGGTAGCCTGTGTAAGCTGGAGGTAACACTAGCAGGATTTTTGTGAGGAATGAGCTGGTGTGTGCCAAGGATTTGGCATTACACAGTAAATTCTGTGTCTCTTAAAGACATTTCCAGGGTTTTTCAGATTTTCCTATGCACCCAGGTTTGCTCTGTTAGGCTTCAAGGTGATGGAGTGATTCAGGGATCTTTACAAGTAAGTGCCACATTGCCAGCCCCTGAGCTAAATCTCAGTCGGACCTGTAGTCTGAAAGGTTTGGGCTCGGCACACACGCCAGCTTCACATGGCCCCTCTGGAAGAGACTGGAATCAAGTGTCTGGGAAGCACGGTAACCCCCCAGGACTCTGCCATCTTCTTTACACCGACTGGGTTTGTGATTCATAATTCCTCCCGGCAAAGTGTAGATGAGAATGGAGATTGGACCTGGCTTCAGGCTTGCTCATCAGGTGTGAGGTTAGGGGCCTGCAGACAGCGGATTAGTCAAATGCGTTTCCACCCTCCTCTGCCATGTCTTTGAGGAGATGCTGAGAACTTGGAGGTGCTTCCTAATTTGAGAACGGTTCCAGTTATCTTTAAATTGCATTTGTGGTTGAGAATTACAAGTAGAGGAAGCACGAGGGTCGCACGCTGGCCTGGGTGGGTCGGTGGAGGGGCCTGCAGCCAGGCGAAGCAGAAGTCCAGGCAGGCCCCGGGGCCTGGTGCTGGCGGTGAGGTGCCGGGCAGGGCTCCTGGAGCCTGGGAGGCAGCCCTGCCTGAGAAGCGGTCGTTCTGCACAGGCGGGATTCTCGCGAGGTCCGGGGGCAGGAACCGGGCTTCCTCCGTGAACGCGTCCACTGCGCCCTCTACCTCTTGACTCTGCAGCATTTGAAGCATGCCCCATGCACTGTTGCTGGGAAAGTATGCGTTTGAGACTAAGCGTGTCAGTGATTTTGTATTTTCAGGGCAATCTTTTGCTCCCATCCTTCTTTCTAGAAGGTCCTTGGTATCTGGCTTTTCTACAGCTCAGAGGGCACGTGTCCTGAGCCAGGCCCAGTTCCAAGCCATTGACTCCTTCTCATTTTCCAGATGAGGAAGTGGAGGGCCAGAGGTCATGAATGAGCCCAAGGTCACCAGGCACGGGGCTGTGGGCCCTGGCGGCCTCTCTCTAGCCCCGTCTCGGGCTTCAGCCCTCTCTTTCTGACCTCTCTATGTCTTGCATAGGAGTTTGTTGAAAATTATATAGTGATGCATGGGAAAAGTACAATTAGCGTAACTTATGGACAGTCGTTAACGGCAATATTCTACTATTCTTGCGTCAAGGTCAGAGAAGTTGCTACAGCAACGCGTAGGGTCGACAGTAGGGAAGTATGGGATTTTTTCTTTTGGACTAAGGAAAACGTGCAAAATTTTACTAAGGCGATGACTGCACAACTCTGTGAAAAAAGCGAGAGCCCCTGAGTGTGCCCTTTGGACCGAACGTCAGAGGCGTGGGGCTGTGCAGTGCAGCGACCCGCGTGGTGGAAGAGGGGCCGTGGGCGACAGCGCGAATGTGAGTGGCCTCTCGTGGACTGCAGCAGACGCGCAGCACTGACGCACGGGCCAGCAGCGGGGAGGCGTGGGAAAACATAGCGAGCGCGCGCCGTGGACGCGGTGGGTGGTGTGGCCCGATCGTGCCCTTTCACGACCCGCAGCGGCCGGGCCACGGCGAGGAGCGGGGATTCTGCGCGTTGTGGACGGTTGCTCTGTGAGCTCACAGCTTCTCTACTAAAACACATAAATAAATAGTAACAGTAATAAAAGAGTTTGTTGGAAAACGCTTGGCCTCTCCTCGAGGCGGACGCGGCTCGGGTGATTGGGCTCCCGTCTGCCACGCGGGCGGCCCTGGGTTAGAGTCCCGGGGCCTCCTGGTGAGGGCGAGCTGGCCCGCGCAGCGCAGAGAGCTGGCAGCAGGGGAAGACGCGCAGGCACGGAGGAGCACGCAGCGAATGGACACAGCGAGCGCAGGCGGCAAAGCGGTGGTCGGGGAGGGAGTAAATAAATAAAATAAATCTTTAAGTAAAAAAAAAAGAAGAAGCCGCGTTGGCACGGGAGACCAATTTGAAAACATTTCCATTAATCTTTGCATTCGTTGAGCGCACATATCAGTCAGGGGCGTGCAGTGGGACAAAACAGTTCCTGCCCCTGGGAACGTCCTCCCTCCACGTTCAAACAGAAGTGAAATCAGACTCAGGGACAGTAGGCTGTGACTGATTAAAAGGTTGCACCTGGCCTTGGGACATACTTCACAGACCATAATATGCCATAATAGTCAACCTTTTAAAAGACACGATTCAGTGGAGTTTAGTATATTCACAAAGTCATGTAGCCATCGCCGTCACCAGAACTTTCTCATCACGCCACAACGAAACCCTGTACTCGTCAGCAGTTACGCCCCATGCCCTCTCCCTCCAGCCCTTGGCAGCCACTAATCCCCCTTTTATCTCTATAAATTCACCTATTCTGTGCATTTTTGTAAATGGGATCGGACACTCTGTGGCCTTCTGTGTCTGGCTTCTTTGGCTCAGCATCCTGTTTTTAAGCTCCATCCACGCCGTCGCCTGTGTCGGCCTTTGTTCGTATTTTTGGTGATTGATATTCCACTGGGTGAGTCTATCTCATGCTCTTTATGCATTCAAGCGTCAGCAAACGTGCACTTTGCTTTTAAACCGTGTTCGCAGAGAGGCTCTCTGTTAAAGGTGAGATTTTAATTTGGTCAGACGCTTTGTCTTAGACCTTAGGACGAGGGTTTTGTGTCAAAGTCCGCCTGCCGCCATGCGCTGAAGGAAGCCTCTGTCTGCAGCGCTGCGTTGTTGTCAGGCCTTTCCGTGCCCACGAAGGGCTCTGGTTCTGGGCCACAGGTGCCCAAGGGCTCTTGCCCCACTGTCCCTCGTGCCCGGCCTCCTATCTTACGGGCCAGGCGGGAGAATGCATCGTTTCTCTTTGGCACGTTTTCTCTCCTTTCTCTCTTCCTGAGTATTAGTATTAGTAATAGTACTTAACAGCCAGGTTTGGGGCTTCACTCCCTACCTGATTTCGATTTTTCCTGTGTGGCTCCATTGCCGTGACATGTAATTCCCTGGACACTTAGACTCATTCCTGGCTTCCCCTAATGTGTGTATTTGTTTCTCTTTAGGTCGATCCAGTGTTTACAAGGGAAGTAAAAGCCAAAGTAAGAAGGTAAGTAAGATGGGCAGGCCAGGGCAGGAGGGGCCGCTGGTGGCCAGGGCGTCCTCCCGGCTCCCGTCCACGCCACACCTGCCAGCCCAGGGCGCTGTCGCTCGGCCGGCACAGTCCCGAGGCCGTTTCAGGGACCCCCGAGTGGTCAGCGCAGCCCTGCACCTGTGGGCAGGTGCCCGAGGAAACCCATCACCTTGAGATGGCAGCTTGCACTGGTTACGTGGGCTAGGAGTGGAGAGAAAACACGCGCAGGGGTCGCCCCGTGGCCTGCTGGGCACTCAAGGCAGCCTCTCTGGGGAGCATCTCGTCAGCGTCAGTTATACGTGCCGTCCGACCGCGACGGCGACCTCCGGGAACACTGGCCGCCCCGTAGAGAAGTCTGCAGGAGCTGGTCCAGGCCTGGAGAGGCCCTAGGACGCGGGCTTCTCTCCTTCTGTCCTTCCTTTCCGTCCTTAGCCTGTGGCCTCCGCCCTAAGGCTACAAGGCGCCTGCAGAAGCCCACCCCTCCCGTTCCGCGTTTTAGAGAATGGAAAGGACAAGGGCCAGGCGGGGCCAGCCTCTCTGTGTGACCTCCTCGCCCCCCACCCCCACCCCAGGATCCCCACCCGCATCTTGTTGACCAATCCCACAGCTAAGGAGGTTGGGAAATACTGATGCTAGCCCCAGAGAGGGTCAGGGAGCTTTCGATAGTCCGTAGGTGCCATGCATGGCCGAAAGAGGGTGACCAGGTGTCCGGAAGGATCCGTAGCCATTACGAGAGCGGCTATGAGGGGTGGGGGCGGGGCCGGGACAGGGAAGCGTATCGGAGGGCAGTGCAGATTTATACTGTCAGACGGAAGAGACAAGGCAAAGCCCATAGGGCAGAATGTTGTGCCCTGTGGGTGGTGGGCCACATTGTTTTATTATTTCTCTTAGTATTACAAAAAAAAAACACTTGAGAAAAGGCTGGAGGCCTTTCTAAGTCACCCAGATAAATTGGAAAGAGCTTTATCTCTGAAGCACCCACAATTTGAGATGCAGGGGTCTCCTTTGCCATGCATATTCAAAAGGAACAAAAGCTGTTGGCAGGCTTCTTCCCTCCTTAGGGACACAGAATACTATAGCTTGTTACCCCAAGATGGTTTTCCTTACTGAGCCCTTTATCAGCAATGCTCACTACCTGATGTGCTGTCTGTCACGGCTGCCACCTGCCCTTCTCAGGCTCCGGGCCCAGGAGCTGTTCACTGGTCTCTGTCTTTCCCAGGACAGCTGGGGTGCGGCTGATGGCAGAGATGTCTCGGGAAGACCTCCACGCCGTGGTGAAAAATTGCTTTGCGGTGGTGAATAGTTCCATTTCTGAAGGCATGTCAGCTGCAATTCTGGAGGTAATTATATAACTTGAAAGTGGGACTATGAATTTGCCCGTCACTCGTTTTCTTATTTATAGAGGCAAAGTCCGTGTCAATAAAGTTCTGCCCTTTTCAAAGCTGAGAACGCAAAAGAGCACTTCCTTTGGAATTTAAAAGAAGTTTCAAAGATCTATCTGGGACATAAAAGGATCACTTCATTTCTGACTGCTGCTTCTTGCTAACGACAGAATAAAATAAAACCAGGGATGGCATTGCCCCCGGCTGTGCACATCTTTGCTGGAAGACGCAGATGTTACAAAGGGTGAGGCAGGAAGTGGTTTTGCAAGGCCTTTTTCTTCATCTCTCCTCCCTTGTCAGTACGTCCTAGAATCTGGGGATTTAGGTGAGAAGGAAGGTCTGTCTTCTGTGTGTGGCGGGGACGGGGTTAATCTGTGCAGAACTGGTAAAAAAGGCTGTTGGAAAGGCATCTCGACTCAGCTCTGGAGAACCGCTCAGCTCCTGGCACATGTGCGTGGCCGCGCACGGGGCGAGGCCGTCGTGCCTGATGGGCCAGCGGCACGCGTCCATTGCAGGAGCGGTCACACCTGGGAGCCCCCTGCGGGACTGCTCGAAGCACCCCTTCTCCTCGCTGGGCGCCGTCTACAGGGACATCTCACCCAGCCGCGGGAGGATTTCCCTTCCCTCGTTTGGTCCTCAGTTCTTCGCAGTCAGGACTCCTTCCGAAGCTTGAGCGAAGCAAAGAGCGGACACAGCTGGTGCCTGTCAGAGCCAGCAGCCGGCGGCCACCCGGACTGGACCCTCTCCATGCCATGAAGACACAAAGTACGACCCCCATGATGCCTCGTGTGGACCTCCGCTCACGCACTGCACACAGTAGGCACGGAGTCGACGCGCACTGCACACAGTAGGTAGGCACGGTGCCGACGTGCACCGCACTCAGTGGGCACGGTGCCTATATGCATCGCACACAGTGGGCATGGTGCCGACACGCACCGCACACAGTAGGCACAGTGCCGATATGCACTGCACACAGTGGGCACAGTGCTGGCGTGCCCAGAGCTCTGGCCCTGCTCCCAGCTCTTTGACGCAGCCTTCACATTTTCTTTTTCACCACGTGGATTTCTTTTCCAGCATCCCGAGACTGATGCTTGTGTCTCATCAGGGATAATCGCCACGTCCGTTGACTCCTTTGGGTGCCAGTTGAACCTGCTGAATTTCCTGGTACACAGGACAGTTTGTGAACTGCAGCGTCCCGTGCTCCGGGGAACACTGCGGATCACTGACGCACGCCTGGGAGGAGGCCTGCTCGCCCGCCTGCCCTCGCGCTCCGCCGTGTCGCGTGACACAGCCCTCAGGAGCGGGAGGCCGCGCCCTGCCTCCTTCGTGCCTTTCCCCCGCCGGGCGCCCCTGCGCAGTGCCCTCCGTGCTCCCACGCCAGCTCCCGGCCGAGCCAAGCCTCCGTCTCCGTTTCACGGCTTTACAAACGCCCGTCCTTACTGTTGCCGAGTCGCTCCTTTGCATGCACATGTTTTTTCCCATCTTTTCAAGAAGAGGTAGAGCGGGATTCAGGCGGCGACTTTATAACCAGCGTGCCCGGCAGTCATTGCCGGCGAGGCAGCCGCTGGCCGTTCTGGCTGCCCGGAAGTGTCCGGGTTGTCTTCCTTTCTCAAGCGCTAAGCTAACCTCTGGACAAGGGTTTTGAATGACACTGGTTTTGGAGGAGTCGTAAGGGTGCGTTTCGTTAGAATCAATTCAAACGCCCAAAGTGCTTAACCACAGAATAAAGCGTGTCCTTTTGAAGGAAATCATCTTTTGACCTTTCGGAATTAGCTGCATTTTCCCGTGGAAGCATCTACACTTCCCAGTTGCTCAGACACAGCTTTTTACTGATGAGCTTCAAAAGCCCAGCTTGAGCCAGATGCACGGGCGTCTGGTGGACATTCCCACGACTAACCCGCGTCGTTTCGAGTTTGGGCTTATTGTGCAGTTGAATCTGGCATAGAATTAAATTAAAAGGCCACAAACGCTGTTTTCTTATCCCAGTTTTCCTATTTAGGGCCCTCCCTACCAGACGTACACACACACGCGCGCACACACACACACACGCACACACACACCTCCTCGGGGTCAAAGTCCCCACTGCCCTAGGGGGAAGGAAGGCCGAATTCTAAAGCAAAGCGGCCCAGGCCACAGTGGTTCAAGAGCTTTTTAAGGGCTTTTCAAGGACAGTGTGACGATGTCCTCTGGCTCTGGGGCTTACCTGGATTTCAGAGTGGGGGGGGCGGCAGTGCTGTGGCCTTAACTCTCTGTTAGCTGTGGGAGGGGGCTGCAGAGAAGTAAAATAATCTTCAAGGTGCCTGATCGCCCTTTGCATCCGGCTGTATCCAAAATGCCACTGGCGTCCCCGCCGAGAAATGCGCCCACCCGATTCCACTGGGTGTGCGTCGGCGGTAAATTCAGACCAACGCCACCCCCGTGCCACGCCATCAGTGAGGTGCAAGCACACACGTGTGCAAGAAGCCCGGCCGTGCTGCTCCTGGAGAGCCAGCTGAAGACGCTGTGCCGCTCCAGGATTTGGCTTCCCTCGTGGGACGGTTCTGCGTCCAGCATGGGGCCGCCTCCACGGGACCGTCCTAAAGCCCTGCTGGAACTGGCGTACGCGCCGCAGCAGGGGCAGGCCAGAGCTCGTGGGAAGGCTCCAGCCCGGCGACAAGCTGAAGCGTTCCCCAGGGGCAAATGGAAGCAAGCGAGGCAAACCCGGGCGGGTGTCGCCGCGCCCTGGCTCCTGACGTTCCAGCCTTCGTGGCCCCGAGTGGGGACGCCCGCCCCACGTTTGGACGGCTCTCCTCTGCACGTCCTCGGCACGCTGGCCCTCGCCTCTCCCGGAGGCTGATAGACCATCTTCCGTGATGAAAACACTCCTCTCCAGTGCCGTCTAGCACGAGAGCTGCCAGGCGCGACTGGCATCAGGACCGAATTCACACAGTTGTCTATTCCGGGAGCTTTCTGTTCTTCAGACTTGGCCTTGCTTAAAGACACGCGGTGCCTGCTTGTTTTAAGAGGTGATGCCAAACGTCGCGCTCCGTAAGTACACAGCTGGCAGCTCCAGTTGAGATATCTGTGCCCCTCCACCCTTTGCACAGCCCCTCTTTTGTAGGGGTGCCCGGGTTGTACTTCATCTTTTCTCTCCTACCCAACCGCAGGCTCCTGGAAGCCAAGAATCGTGTTTTTTGCAACCTCGGATGCTCAGTGCCACAGATAAGCGATGGCTATTAATAGGATTAACATATTCATTCATTCTTTATTCAATGAAAATGCACTGGCTGCCCAGTGCGAGCTGGGCACTGCGCTACGCTGTGGACACACGGCACTGTCCTTGTGCTCATGGGGCACAGAGGGAGGCTAGAGAGACAGGCAGGAAGCAAGTAAAGCAAAGTGTGCACAGAGCATTTCCGGCAGTGCTGAGTGCTCCGAGGAAAGGCGGCAGTGTGATGTGGGGGTGCAGAGGTGGGCCGGGGGTGCGGAGGTGGGCTGGGGGTGGTGCAAGGAGCTGGCTGCGTGGGCTCTGCGAGGAGAGCCGGTGGCAGGACGGCCGGTGTGAACTGCAGAGCTGCCCCCAGCTACGCCCTGCCCTGCTCTAAGCTGCCTTCCCCGAGCTTTGGTCCTGCAGGACACACTGCTTGTAAAGAAGGGAACTTGTCTGTAATGTTTTGTTTCATCAATTAATTAATTATTAGAGGATTTGTAGGGTACAGGAAAATTACTCAGAAAATAGTTTCCATAGCCCCTCCACTCGCGTCCCCCAGCTTCCCCTACTATCAACACTGTACCTGTCACAACTGATGAAACATTATTATTATACTTTCAGTTGTAGTCCATGGTTTACTTGAGGAATGTGTCGTACAGTCCTCTGGTTTTCTAAAAAAATGTATTCTAGTGACATACATACAACCTGAAATTTCCCCTTTTGGTCACATTCAAATATATGACTCAGTGCTGTCAGTTATGTTCACGACGCTGAGCTGCCGTCACCACCTTCCATTACCAAAACCTTCCCATCACCCCAAACAGAAACTCTGTGCCCATTTAGCATTAGCCCCCTATTCCCCTCCACCGTGGCCCCTGATAACCTGCACTCCAGTTTCCGACTCTGTGAATTTGCTTTCTTCTAATTCACATCAGTGAGGTCATGCACTATTTGTCCTTTCGTGTCTGCTATATCTCACACAACACGCTGTCTTCAGGACTTCATTCCTTTTCATGGCTGCGTAATACTCCATGGTGTGTAGTACCACGTTTTTTGTATCCATTCCTTGCTTGGTGGACACTGGCTGCTCCTGCCTTCTGGTAATTGTGAATAATGCAGCCGTAAGCACTGGTGTCAAAGTAGCCTCAGGAGAGTCAAAGTCGGGGCCAAAACAGACCTCGGAAGAGCTGGGCTCTCTGCTCCTCTAGACTGGACCCCCAGGCTGCAGAGAGGCCGGAAGCTTCTGCCTTACCGGTGGGCGAGGCCAGCCCTGCATGCTGTGCTTTGGGCCGTCTTTTAGGGGGTGCCTGGTCTGTGGGCGCCACGTGCTTGCCCGAGACGTTTGGGGATGGAATGGCTGCTGATGGACGATAGGAGACAGAAATCGCTCTTCCTTCCGGCTGTGTGCCAGGGAAGCGTGTTAGGTCCTCGTGGCATTCCTCCTGCTTGTGATGGGGGAAAATTACGCACCGGGGAAAGAAGTCGTGCTAATTAAAAGTGTATACCCCAAACTGTCCGTGAAAAAGCATGAAATGGACATTTGGCAGGAGGGTTTTCTTTGTGACATCGTGGTGACTGTATCAGACAAATTTCTACAGTTTTTCAGAACTTCCAAATACAACAAGCAATTCCAATTTAGGTGCGTTTTGAAAATGCAGTGTTTAGAGTGGGAGATCATTTCGGCCAGCCGTATTTTGTGTGAGGTGCCAGGGGTCCAGTTAACAGAAGTTACTCTCCCGCAGGCTGGCTCAGCTCTGCACACGACTGCCCACCTGTCTTCTTTCCTTCTCATGTCCCTTAGGCAATGGATTTAGAAGTTCCAGTGTTGGCGAGGAATATTCCTGGAAACGCCGCTGTGGTGAGACACGAAGCTACAGGATTACTGTTTTCAGATCCTCAGGTAAAGAAACGTTATTTCCCTTTGTTCAACCTGTCTGAATAATCTCCAGCCGCATTTAATTAAGAGTCTGCGACTGTCTGGCCGGTTTTCCGAGTTCCTGCTGTCGGACAGTCCTGTATTCCTTCAGGGGTCGGAGGCACAGCTGCCACCCCGGCAGCAGCCACGCGGCTGGGAGAAACTGAGGAAGCGCGCGGAGGCCGAGCTCTTCCGACTGTGCCCCGATGAGTGTGACCTTGGGAAAGGCCTTCCCCTCGGAGTGCTGAGTTCTAAAGTGCGCACGCTCCAAATGCCGTCTCGTGTTTGCAGGACACCTGCCGGTGTTCAAAAGCCTCGGGTTTGCGGTCACCGGGTTTACGACAGGCGGGGCACGGGCACACATAACGGGACGCGCGCACGCACCCAGCGAAGCAGTTTGGCTATCGTGATCTTGTAAACCTTCTTGAGAGACGTTCCTTTTAAAGTTTGCAAGTGCCTGTCAGATCCCCAGGACGCTCGAGTGCTTTCTGCCATTACAGGCTCAGCCTGAGCCGGCAGCCACCCCCCTGCGGCGCTCAAGAAGTTAAGTCGCAGACTTTATTTTGATTCCAACAATTTAAAGTTACTTTTAGAAAAGATTTAAAAAAAAAAAAACAAAACAAAAGAGCAGAATTCTTGGTTTCATCTGGGGTAGGCTGCTTTTTTTAAAAAAAAATGCACTTGGTAAAAGTGCGCCAGACGCGTCTGTCTCGCTCCTTCTGTTTTGTTGTCCTTGCGTTTTAAACAGGCTTCACCTAGCACAGGGGAGGAAAACAAGCAGCATTTTAAGTACATCAGTGACTGTGGTTATTTTCATCTAAACCAAGAATGCAGAGGAAACTAACCAATTGTCAGCGCCAGCTTCTTTAAGGAGATTCGAATCCAGTCACGTGCGCTGGAGCCTGACTCCACTAAGAGGTGCTCCCGGGAGCACAGCCTTGTGGAGTGTGCGTGCTTTTCCCCGTCAGCGCTGTGCACATCCGCACTCAGCCTGGAGCCTGGGCGTTCCTGCTGTCGTTTTATTCCCCAGCGGAGACGATAAAGGATCCTGACTCAGAAAGATCAAGTTCCACTTGTCCAGCTTTCAAAATGGAAAAGGGATCTCACGCACGTTTTGCGTTAACGGGACGACTGATTGCTGAACGCCTCCCTTATCCTTTCTGTTTCCTGGGCCGTTTGTGACAGCCAGTCGACACAGTAGCAGAGCTGTGGCTTTTGTCCCGGAAGCAGGGCTGCCCGGGGTGTCTCCTTCGCTTCCCGCCCGCAGAGGGCAGTCCCCGGGCACCCGAGGTCCAGGGCCACCGCCGTGCTCAGCCGGAGCAGGTGCCCCCCTCGCCCTGGAGAGCGGAGTCGGCCGCCGCACGTGCGGTGAGGTGGGCGCGCGCCCACGGCCCCTGGCCACGTGTCGGGGGTCCCACGGCCTGTCGGTGTCGGGTGGCTCCGGCAGCCGCTGCGCCGAGGCTCTGCCTGGCCTGGGAGGCGAAGCAGGGGCCAGGCTGACGGACCGCGACTGTGGCCGCGCCGTGGCGGGGGGACAGGCCAGCAGGCGCCCGGAGGACGCGCCAGGGGCCCGGCTCGGGGCCCGGAGGGCCGCGGCGCTGGAGGAGGCCCGGCCGGAGTGCGCCGTGCTGAGCGCCACTGCATGCACCGCGAGGGGCGTGGCCAGTCGGGGTCCTCCCCGGCCGGGAAGAGAGGCGGGAAATCCTGAGTTTTACCCGGGCGGTAGCAGTGTATAACGCTGACGCCGCAGTCGCCTTTTAAATGGGTGTTTCTGGCACCCCGAGGGGCACAGGCGTCGCCCCGGGGTGGCCTGCAGGCTGCCGGCTCGTGGCTCTGCTCCGGCCAGGGGGGCCCGCGCTCTGCTGGGGTGGGGGGGTGTGCCCAGGGGGACGCAGGGCGACGCCAGGAGGGCTGGCACCGCCGGGGCCCAGTCGAAGGGACAGGCTCCTCCGGGCAGGCGCTTGCACGCCTCGCTCCAGACAAAGGGGAGCTTCGCGCCCAAGACGTCTCCCTGCGATGCTCACGCGTGGGGACGGGCCAGGTTGCAGGGCCTCAGACACCAGGACAAGGACAAGGACGGGACCGGACAGGGGTGGGTTCTCTCCCCCTAGGAGAAAGTGAACGCTCACTGCTTCCGACCGGGCACCAGGCTCCTTAAGCAAGGATCCGCTCCTGAGTCCCGGCTGGGGGCCAGCCACGGAGCTGGGGGCACAGCATGAAGCAGACGCCGGCAAGCCTGAGGGGTTAGAGCCTGGTGGGGCGGGAGCAGCACGGGATGTGTGACGGGCAGCATCCACGACACACGGACCAGCGTGCACGGCACACGGCCCAGCGTGCACGGCACACGGCCCAGCGTGCACGGCACACGGACCAGCAGATATCACAGGCCGGGATGTGTGACGGACAGCTTACACGGCACACAGAGCAGCATACACGGCACACGGACCAGCGTGCACGGCACATGGAGCAGCATACATGACACATGGCCCAGCATACACGGCACACGGACCAGCATGCATGACACAAGGCACACGACGCAGCGTGCACGACACACAGCCCAGCATACACGGCACACGGACCAGCGTGCACGACACACGGCCCAGCAGATATCACGGCCCGGGAGGTGTGACGGACAGCATACATGGCACACGGCCCAGCATACATCAGCACAGCGTTTTCGTGGACTGCAGTTGTCCTCACGTGCCATATCTCATGGCACCA
>JAKSZT010054518.1:793560-806647 GCA_026826555.1 Tolypeutes matacus | reverse complement strand
TATTGTGCAAATGGGAAGATGCGGGCTGACACTATTAATTGTGCAAATGGGAAGATGCGGGCTGACACTATTAATTGTGCAAACACTGAGATGCGGGCCGACACTGTTAACTGAGCGAACGCCATGGCGTGCTGGCTGAGCCGGTCCTGCCTGCGAGCAGCGTGGGCACCCCATCCTCAGGACACCTGGCAATGGGCATCACTGACTGGCGTCCTGCAGAGGAGGACGCGGGGTCTTAAAGAGGCAGGGAAGGCACCAGAGGACGAGCTCACCTGCCACTGACCAGAGGGCGTTTGCCAGCAGCAGTGGAATGAGGGTCTCACCAGGATGCACTAGGAATCGAACCCGGGGCCTCCCATATGGTAAACGGGAGCCCAATCTCTTGAGCCACAGCCGCGTCCCCCGGCGCAGGGACATTTTACACTGAATCCTGATGGGATCCCTCAGGATCATGGAATTAGAAGGCAGTTCCCGCACAAGAGAGGCCCTCAGAGCATCCTCTGAGGGACGCGGCTGTGGCTCAGCTAGTTGGGCTCCCGTCACCATACGGGAGGCCCCGAACCCGGGGCCTCCTGGGGAAGGCAAGCTGGGAGCGGACGGCCCGCGCAGCGTGGCGAGCTGACGACCCGTGCGGCACGGTGAGCTGACGCAGCTAGATGACACCACAAAGGGAGAAAAGCAGACACAGAAATATCTGCAGCAAATGGGCACAGCAAGCACGAGCAGCAAGGGGGGGATAAATAACTAAATATAAATAAATCTTAAAAAAAAAAAAAACACCCTCCGAAGAGTCACACACTCTAAGCAGCGCCGACCCCCCTCGGTCACGTGCTGCTCGTGGAATGTAATTTGGCACCAACTTTCTTGAGGACAGCTTGAATATATATACACACACACATACCTACATACACATACATATATGCATATATATAAACCAAATTATACACACAGCAACAAAACCAAATGTATATCATATACACAAAGCCAAATTACATATACAGCCAAATAGAATCGTGCATGTATTTATATACGTGACTCACATATGTCAAAAGCGTTAAAAACGTACATAGCCTTTGATTTTACTTTTAGGAATTTATGCTGAGGACATAACCTGGGATGAGTAAAAGGTTTACATAGAAGGTAAATCCTTCAGAGCATCAATTATAATGGCCAAAGAGTTGAGACAGTGCAAACACGCAGAAATAGCAGCGGACCTAATATCGTGTCGCTATAAAGTGGAATCGCGGGCAGCCTTTCAATGTCACTCTAGAAATGACATGACTTGACGAGGAAAAGCAGTAATCACAGCATGCATGTGGTCTCAGTTTTATTAAAAACTGTGCTGCTATGTGCATGAACCAGAAATTATATACACACATGTATTTGGGTGGTGAGTTACGGGCGATTTTTATTTTCTCATGTGTTTTGTCTGTGGTTTTCAAGTTTTCTAAAGTCAGCATGTTTTTTTGTTTGTTTGTTTTTTTTTTGGCAGGTTAAAATGATATTTTAAAAAATAATGAAGGAAATGAAGTGGGAAAGCCCTGACTTCCTCATTCCTCAGTGACTACTTCTTGAGTTCCCACAAGATATAAATGCTGATAAAAGGTGCTAACACATCCATTCTGGAGTGGACGAGGCCGAAGACGTGGCATAAAATAGAGGGATCTTTCCCTCTTTCTGCCAGGTGTCTCACTGGAGCCATGCATTCAAAACAGTCTCCAAACGCTCATCAAAATCTAAAACCAGGTTTTGTCTGAGTATTCCGCAGCCTCCGGCGTAAGGCTGCACTTTCATCTTCTGGGAAGTAGTTAATCAACTGATAGGAAAGCAGGAATTGGACATAAAAGCAGGACACTTCAAACAGACTGCCCTGGGATTACAAGCCGAAATGTTCACTTCATACCCAGACCAGCACAGGACCTTAACCTGCGAGAGATTTGGGGGAACGTCCCAGTCAAGCGTGGCGTGACGGTTAACAATCAACAGGGGGAGGTACTCCTTAGCCGGCTGAACCCAGCGCCGTGCGGCTGTCAGTCTCTCAGCATGTCAGGCTGTCAGAGCAGCCTGAGTGAAGGCCTGGCACTGGCAGCAGGTGTGCTCAGTAGATTAATTGCAGACATTTGGGATGCCAGCTCTAATTCAAAGTTGACCAGAGTGATCTAAAGACTTAATGGCCAGCCCAGGAGTGCCAAATTAGCCAAATGTAGATTATTTCTGAGCTTTCGGAGACAAATGCACTTTTCATTATTTAATGACCTCAGTTAGGAGAATTTGAAAATCTCCTAAAGGAAGAGGCCTCTTTCTCTTGGTGGAAGGCAGTAATGGTAAACCACACCGGGGGAAAAGGAACACTCTTTCTAGATGAGCAATTCAGAACTCAAGTCTGCTGCTCAAACATCTCATTTATGCCTTATTAGAGTTGGATGTGAGAGCGTAATCCATCCTGGGGCCTCCGTGTCCTGCCACCGCCAGCCGAGTCTTCAGTCGTGAGCAGTGGAGCTCAAAGACACGGCTGCAGTTTGGGGGACATCTTTTTAGCTAATCTTTTATCTCCACAGCACTTCCATGAAAAAAATAAAGAAACAGCTTGTGAGGGGCTTGTCACAGACGATGGGGGCTTCCAAGTGGAAACCAACTATTTAATGGTTCAGTGGGAACCGAGACTTTTTCATTAGGTTGACCGGGGCAATTCTGTCAGTCTGGGAAGTCTGCCCCTTCCTTCCGTTCTTGGGTTGCTAGAGCGTCAACAGGTCTATCCAGGTGGCCTAGAGTCGCTGGGCAGTTCTCTTGGGACATGCTTGCAATGTCCGTCTTCCATTGCTTGGCTCTTGCTTGATTTGTGGCCCCTCTTTTCTGGGCTGCTCTCACCCAGCGGGTGCCTGACTGATAGTTCTGGGCCTTCTGTTGTGGGTTGACTGTGTCCTCCCAAAAGCTACGCTGAGACCCTAAACCCCCAGCACCTGCGAGGGCGACGTTGTTTGGAAATAGGGTCTCTGCAGCTGTCATCACACGAAGACGAGGTCGAGCTGGAGCAGGGCGGGCCAGTTCCTTGTGAGAGGAGGAGAAGGGGGAGGGCCACACGGAGACGACGGCAGGGCCTGGGGAGACGCGGCTACAAGCCTGGGACACCGCGCCGGGCTGGGCACGCCCAGCGTGGCCAGGGGGATCGTGGCTGGGGGAGCGTGGCCAGGGGGAGCGTGGCCCTGCCCACGCCTTGGCTTCAGCCTCCAGGCTGTGGGGGGATAGATTCTATGTTTAAGCCCCCCGCGTGGGGCGCTTTGTTCTGGAAGCCCCAGGGCCCTGCTCCACCATCCCTCCCGCTGCAAGCCATTGTGATCTCACCCGGCTTCGCCTCTCGTGGGGTTTCCTCATTTATCCATCCGTTTGTTTAGTCAACAAATGATTCTGAGCACCAAGTGTGCCAGACGCTATTCTAGAAACTATGCAATATGCCACGGACCAAGAAAGGCAACCTCCCTGTCCCCATGGGGGGTGAACTCTAGCTGAGGCAACCAGTAAGCCAGGAAGCAAATAAATTAATTTCAGGTAGTGATAAGTGTGGCCAAGAAGATGAAACAGATAGAGAAAGTGTGGGGATGAGGCTCATGGACTGAGACAAGATATTGGGTGCCCAGAGGAGGCTTCCATCGAGACGGGAAAGGAAGACGTAGGCATGTCAGCAGCAGGGGCGAGGCTTTCCAGGAAGAGGGAATGCAAAGGGCCTGTGGTGGAAAAGGTGTTGAAGGAACCAGAGAAAGACCACTGTGGCCTGAACGCCTGAGTGGGGCGGAGAGGAGCTTGGCTCTATCGGGGGTTCGGGTGAGGGGGGCCCTCACAGCCTGGCCAGGAGTTTGGATTTCCAACCTACAGTGAGGGGCTGCCAGGAGAGAGTTCTAGGAGGAGGGTGGCGTGGTGCGATGTTGCTGGTGGGCTGAGAATGGATTATGAGGCAGCCGGATGAAGGCAGGAGGTGGGGGCCTTCGTGATGGCTGGGTTTGGGCTGGCAGCAGAGGGCGAGGCGCCCAGCGACCGGCCAAAGCCCTGCGTGAGATGCTCCGGGCCGGCCCCAGGCAATCCCAAAGCCTCCCCCGGCAGGCCTCGTGGGGGAAGCCAGCCTCCCCACGCAGACGTGGTGTGCGGCCAGCGCACTGCAGTCCCCGGAGGAAGTCGCAGCCGAGGAGCCAGGCCCCCTGGCCGCACCTGCTCTTCCACACTCCGCATTCCTGGGCAGGCACCTCCGTGCACAGGCCTCCTTCTGGGGGAAGGAGAGGACCTTGAAGACACGTCCCTCTTCTGACTCAGCGCTCAGCACTTTCTACCCCTAGCACCTTCCCCCGTCCGGCCCCCAGGTGCATGAAACGGCAGGAGCCTTGCTTGGCGCTCCCCCCGGCAGGGAGAGGCTCCCCTGCCTCTGCCTGGCTCCATCAGCCCTCGCCTGGGGAGACGAAACGGGGGGAGCCGCTCTCTCAGGGTTAGCCTCTTGCTTATGTCATCACAGCAAATGTTTAAGGGCTTAGCTGCTATTTCCGTTTTGGCTTGTTGTCTTAATCAACTACCCTGAAACCTGGCAGATCAGCTCTCCCCACTCAGCTCTTGACAGAAGAGTCAGAGAGAAGCGGGCAGGCTCAGGATATATTTTGGGGGTAGAGTGATGGAACTTGCTGTTAAATTAGATTTGAAGGATGAAGCAAAACGAGCAGCCGGAGGAGCTGTCTATGGTTTTGGCTTCAGTAGCTGGGTACAGGGTGGCCCACAGGACACGGGAAAAGTTGAGGGAGGAGCATGCTCGGAAGGTGTCACTTGGACTGCTGGCTCTTCTTCCTTCCTCCTGGTTTTAGTAGGGGTGGCAACTGCTCTGATAAAAGTCCACAGGTTGTGGCTTCCCTTGCAGCTAGGTCTGACTGTGGAAGAAGTCCTGGATCAAGAGTTAAAAGCAGCTGTGTTGGCAGGAACTGCCAGAACATGCCTGGAAGGGGAGCCCGCTCGGCCTTGCCCCTTCTCTCTGTTGCTGGAATGAAGATGCTATGGCTGGCGCTCCATTGGTCAGACTGTGGCCGTGAAGCAGTGGATCCGCGCCCCACGTTGGGCCTGGGCTGGCTGCCTCCTGACCTCTTTCATGTGCACCCTGCCGTGGTTATTCTGGTTTCTGTTCTCTGCAGCCGAATCTGTTCTTGAGGCAGGTGCAGAGACAACAAGCATCAGGAGTCCGTGTGGCCACGATGAGTGAGGCGCATCCCGCGTGGAGACGTGGATGCGCCAAGTAACGCACATGCACGAGGCCGAGGCTCAGGGAGGCTGCGGTACAGGAATCCTGGTCGCGCCGTAGGACTGCGCCCTGGGCTCCGTGTTCTCTCCAGCTTTGCAGCGCCGAAGAGCAAGGGCTGTGCTTTGAGAAGCTTCCAAATGAGGCACGTTTGCAGCACACCGACCGGGCGCTCTGCATTTGCACGTCAGTTCTGTCCCAATGACGCTGCGGGCCAGGGCGCGGGAGGAAACGGCCAGGAGGGAAGGCATTGGCCTCGGCACTGAGTTCCCAGCGGCAGCGAATGTGCTTCTCTACGGAGAAGCCAGGGCCGGCCGCATAAGGTGCAGGGGCATTTCTAAATGTGCCCAGGTCTGCGAGGGCTTCAGGGAGACGGGAACCAGTGCAGCGTCCCCCTCTCGAGACACAGGCCGTTCACGGCTGAGCGGACCCCGGGCGCAGGGGACCGCTCACCCACGGAAAGGTCCCAGTTATTACTGGGGCCCTGGGGAATAAAACGAGGAGTGACTGTACCCTAACGCAGCGGCCCAGCAAGTGGACGTGTGCAGGCAGGCCCACTGACTCACGCAGGTGTGCGCTCAGCCGAGGGCTGCCCAGAGGAGCGGTCGGTAGGCCCAGATCAGCTCTGGTTTTCCTCTCCTCTCCTTGGATCTGGTCTGAGATGGGAGGATAAAATATAAATGCCAGCTATCATGTTTTTTTTCAAGATCGATTTGAAGGTCCTTGGGAACCAGGGCATATTTTTCATATCTAAGTAGCTTAGCTTTATTTAGTGCTCAGAACTGCAAGCAAATTTCATGCTTCGATTCATTTAAACCCTACGTGGCATAAACTATTATTGTGCCCATTGTGCAGATAAGGAAACCGAGGCAAAAAGAAGTTAAATAAGTGGCCCAGACCTGGGATTCGGGCATGTGCGACCTGGTTCTGGTGTCCCAGGTCCTGCCCCCGGGCTTTGCTGTCCCCCCTTGGGGCTGGGGAGGCTGAGCTGAGACGTTCGTGGGGAGTGTCCCCTGCGAAAGCACAGCAGCTTGGTGGCGGAAAGCAACGCAAGTCCGTCAGCTGAGGCTCTGGTGTGGGCAGGCCTGTGACCTGCTGCAGGTCCAGGCAGACCCTGGCTCCTGGCCTTGCCCGGCTCCCAGAGGCTGCCGAGTCCTGGCTCAGGGCCCCTGCCTCCGTCTCAGAGCCAGCAGTGCGGCCTCTCGCGCCCTCTCTCGGTGGCCTCTGCTTCTGTTGTCACAGCTCCTTCTCTGGCCCTGGCCCTCCTGCTTCCCTCTGATAGGGGCCCCTGTCCTTGGGGGCTGCCCAGAGAATCCAGAGATCTGTCCATCTCCGGGCCTCAGCTCAACCCCACCTGCAAAGTCCCTCTGACGCCTGAGGGGTCGTGCACAGGTCCAGGGAGCAGGACACAGACATCTTGGATGCCATTCTTCTCTTTGCCGCACTGGGGACCTGGCCAGCGGGGTTGGGGGAAGAGAGCCGCGTACCTAACCTGATTGACCCAGGTCCCTGGCTTCTGCAAATGCATTTGTTCTGGGCGCATGTTTGGACGCAGCTTGTTGAGAGTCAGACGGCAAACTAAAGCGATCAGCTACTTTCTCTTCAGTTAACATCTATAACTCCTGCAGCACAGATTTGCGGCAACGTCTCGCACCAGGTGGGTTCTTAGTGGACCCTGTGGAGTGTGTGGACAGTGGTGGCACCTCACGCTGACCTCGCTCGTCCTGTTAGGCGCTTTGCACGTGCCAGCACATCTAGTCTCCACGTTCAGGGTTTCACTAAACTTCCACTTCAGCAAAGCCTGTTCCTTTCTTGTTTCCTTTCAGCTGTGCAATCCAAGGACGTATCTCCCGGTGGCGTGGAGCTAATTTCAGCTTCCTTAGACTCGATTATTTCAATGGGAATGGAGCAAAGATTAAAATTGGGTCTGAGCAGTTGAAATTCATCAGGCATCAATGAGCAATTTCACTTAATACAGCTCTTCTCAAAGGCTGATGGTTCCTCCCCACACACTGGCTTTCATTAAGACAGTTCCCAAAGGTGCAGGAAAGGCGCCCCGGCAGAGGAGGGGGTAAGGCCCCCCTCCCACCAGGAGCCCTTCTCCCCGGCTTGGTGGGAAACACGGGCCGCCGTTGGCTGGCTTGTTGGCTCGGTGGCGAGCAGAGCCCGGCAGCAGCAGCGCCACGCGCCTTCTGAGCCTGGCCTGCGCGATGCCTGCCACCTCGCCTGCTTCTTGGGAGCTCGTGGACTGCGTGCAACGCGCCCAAGCTAGCTGGAGGACGACAGCCCTGGTGGAGCAGGGACGCGTCTTCCAGCCGGGGCCAGCCCAGGCCAGCCAGTGCCCCGCCAGCCTCGCAGCGCAGCTGCCCAGGCCGCGCCCAGGCCGCTGACCGCGGGTGCCCGAGCGAGCTCAGCCGCAGGCAGCCAGGCTTGGTTTAGGTCTGCAGAGCCACAGGCTCACCCGCAAGAACCGTGAGCACTGATAACTGTCGTAGCGCATGACGATGTTGCATTACATGCGATCACTAGTAGCCTATGATAATAAAAATGGTTTCATCTCCAGTCACTAAGATTTGATGTGACTTGTTATGCAGTACTAGATTTATAAAAAAAAAGAAAAGAAAAGAAAACAGGTTACCTGCCTGTGAGCTGTCCAGCAGGCAGATCTAAAAGAATTGCAGAGATGCTGGCAACGACTGTGTCAAAGTCTTCCAGCGCAGTATTAGCTCAGCTAGCTCGAGTTCAGAGGCTGTAATATGGCCTGTGCAGACATTAAAAGCAAACTGGGCCAATTTTCTTATACGGAAGGAGTCAGGTGCATGTTAACAGGTCAAGTTGTCCCTGTCCCCAGTCCAGAGGCTGGGGAAAGCGGGGGTTTAGGAGCATCCTCCACACAGAAGTGATAGAGAAACACTCAGTTCTCTGCTAGAACAAACGAGTGCCTTCCGTGCAAGCTCTGAAAAAGCTGGGTCAGCAGCCAGGTTCCCTCATTCCTGCCCAGGAGGCCCTCCGACCCACAGGGCTCGGTGCGAGTCTGCTTGGGGCATGGCGTGAACAGTGCCCCAGGACTTTCTCCATCCCCCGTTGGTGCTGCAGAGGCTCATAGCAGGTAAACCCTCCGAATTGAAGTGGAGACCAGGATGCTCGGAAGAGTGGTGGTGTGACAAGAAAGCTTCCCGTGCCTGGCTGAGGGGTGCCTGGGCTTCCCCCTGCTATGCCGAATGCCACATACTGAGCTGTTAACAGCAGGCTTCCACTGACCCACGGTTTCCGAGGCCGTCGGCAGTGTGCTGCCAGTCCTTGGGTTCTCCGGGTTTCCCATCGCATGGGGGTGTCCTCCCCTTTCTCTTCCAGCTTCCGTGACCCCCAGCCTCTTCTCCTCCATGTGGCTTTCTCTTCAGAAGCCTCCAGCCCTAGGATTCAGGCCACATTTTCACTAAAATCAGCATCTGTCGTCAAGAGATCCTGCTTATAATGGCTCCACACCCACATGGATGGATGAGGAACAGGCCCTTCTCTGGGGTACAGAATTCATCCTGCCATGGTGGGATGAGAAAAACCATCGGGGCTTCTCTCCCTGGGACCGAGCAGCTGAGTCATCACCTCCCGGGAGAAATGCTCGAGTTAGTGAGGGCAGCTGCGTGCCAGCCGCTCTCCACACCCCTGAGCCTTTTGGTCTCCGTGAGCCCGTCCTGTCCTCAGTCCCACGGGCCTGCCTTGTACCCCGCGGGCACTCAGCAAGTGCTTGCTGAGCTGTGAGCACTGACAGGTGTCTGCTGAGCAAACGGAAGTTCAGAGCTTGTGAAGGTCGGCTCAGGTTCAGTGGCGCGGATCAGGGGTGCTGGCATGGCTCAGCTGAAGACACTCGGCTGTGCTCTTGGGCCCTCTCTTCCTCGCGGGGCATGGAGGGTCCACGGACCTGGCTCCTTCCTCCTCTAGAGCCTCTTCATTCGGCTGCTGATGGGGAAGAGAGGATCGCCTAGGAGGCTTCCTAGGGCCTGGATGACACGCCTCCACCTGCCCTCCACTGACCCATCTCTGACATTTCACGCTACCCGCTGCGAGGGATGCTGGGGAATTTAATCTAGCTGTGCTGCCCAGGGGAGGACTTGGGGTTAGTAGACAGCAGCTTCTGCCGCAGCTGAGCCAAGCAGGTTTACCTCCCGGCTCTCGCCTCACTGTCAGGAAGGACTGATCCATCAAAAGCCAGGCTGGGAGGGCAAAGGGGGGCAATGACGGAGGAGGGCTGAAGGCCTGTGGGAGGGGGAGGCAGCAGCAGCCCAGGGCTCCCTGACAGATTAGCAAGTGCATTCCCCAGCAAACTGTTGCTAAGTATTTTTAGCAAGGCCAAAAGTTCCCTTAAGCACCATAATTATCTCTACTGGAGATGTCAGGAGAGTTTCCAGTTGAAGAAGGAGGCCGTCTGCTACAGATGTGATAATGAGGTGCAGTCCGGCTGCCTTTACAGCCACAGCGCAGAGCATTCCCGCCGCTGCCTTTACATATGGATCCGGGACTTGATTGTCCTTTGGGGAGCCACGGAGGAATAATTTCCCTTCAGTGGAGCAGGGTAAGTTATTCTGACCCGCACAGCTCACAGCTCGGGAGAGAAGAAAATAAATCAGCGCTCTGCGGAAAATCTTCGCTCATTAGGCCGGGCGCCGATGAGCCCCGTGGGGCCGAGGGCGGCACGCAGGTCGGGGTTCTGCCAGAGGGCTGGCTCACAAGCCGAGGGGAAGAGCCTGGGAGCTCAGATCTTCCCAGGAAAGGAGCAGTCCTGTGGAAACTAAAGTGGGTTCAAAGAGGTCAAGAGAGTATGTTCTGCAGCCAGGTGACCCAGACTTCAAGTCGGGCACCACCAAATACCAGCTCTGTGACCCTGTACAAGTTTCCAGTCTTTCCGTGCCTCCGTTTCCTCTTATGTCAAATGAAGATCATCATAATTGTCCTGTGTCAGTCAGCTCAGGCTTACTTGTGTTGCAGTAACAAATGACCCCCCAAAACCCTAGAGACTTAGCACCGCAGAAGATTATTTTTCGCTCAGATTTTATTTAATTCAGTCATGATATCTGGTCTTGGGGCAGAAGAAAGAGAAGGGAGGTGGGAGACCGTGGGCTGGCTCCTGAACTTCTGCTGGGACGTGCACCAGCTGCTTCTGCTCACATTCCATTGGCAAAAGCAAGTCCCCTGGCGGTGCCTGACGTCGGTGGGCAGGGATGTGTGCTTCTCCCATAGGCACTGGTCTTTAAGGAAGGAGGGCAGTGAGTGTTTCCAATCACAACGCGCTCTCCCCCAGGCCCACAATCCTTTCTTTACAACCCTTGGGGCTCAAGGGAGCCTTGGCATTTAGAAACTAACACACACACAATATACACATACACACTCAGTGTTAACCAGGTTGGGGGCATTTTTTTTTCAGAAAAACTTGTAAAATACTCACAGTAAATGTGCTAAATAAGCACTTTACAGTTTCTCATGGTTTGACCGAGCTTTTCCACCAAACAGTTTTGCTACAATCCTATGAAAAAACTCCCAGATTTTAGAGCTGTTTTAGATTTTGGAATTGTGGATGAGAGATTGTGAGTGTGGAAGTATTTTAGTTTCCTGGGCTGCCTGAGCGAACACCGTGAAACGGGTCAGGTTAGACAACGGGAACTTGTTCGCTCATGGTGTGAGGCTGGGAAAAGGTCCCAGTCGGTGACCTGAAGACTGGCACTCTGGGGCTGGCGGTCGGTGGCCTGGGCCCTTGGCTTGCCATATGGCAAGGCTCATGGCAGCGTCTCCTGGTCGCTCCTTCCTCTTCCTGGCTTTGTTGCTTTCAGCTTCCTGCTTTCTCTCTGTCTGGATTTCATTCTCTTGTAAAGGACTCCAGTAAGAGGGTAAGACCCATCCTGACTGAGGCGGGTCACGCCTTAACGGATACAGCCTGGTCCAAAGGCTCACGCCCAGGGGCACGGATTCAGTTCAAGAACACGCTTCCGTGGGGCACATGCAGTAAGGATGAGCAGGCTTTGGTTCAGTTCTTGGCCCTTGGCAAGGACCCAGTAAAGGCTGACAATCCTGTCAGGAGCATGGAAAGGTGGTAGAACAGCTCTCCCGCAAAACCAACAGGCAAAGGAGGACAGAGGTGTGAGAGTGAGGGTCCAGCAGCCGAGCCTGGGGTGGAGTCAGCCCGACCCACCTGCTCCTGGAGGTTAGGAGAATGTGCGCTGGAGTCAGGCAAACTTCCTTTGGAGCCCCAGACCCAGTTTCTTAGTTGTGCCACTTTGAACTAGATACTTAACGTTTTCTATCTCCAGGGTTCTCTGATGATGCAAGAGATCGTGTTCCTCGACAGAAGCCACTGCTTTAATCGTAAGGGGCAGATAGTAGAGACACTACAGAGCAGCCGAGTGGACGGCGAGGAAAGTCTGCCGTTCTGACGCACGTTATTCTTTTCAGAGTCAGAGAACGCAAAGTCTTCACGTGACGGACTGAGGCCCAGAGTGGCTGACACAGGAAATCCATGACAAAGTCTGGCTTAGGATTTGTCTTCTGAGCTCTAGTTCCAGTTTCTTTCTGCTATATTCCTTTATTTTTCTAACACACAAGCAAATAATCCCAATTTTTCTTAGCATTGGCAATCGGCATCTGCTTGCCTTCAAGGGCGGGGCAATGGACAGGCGATTTAATAAGCATAAGAGAAGGGACTAGTCACAAATCCCGGGCAGACACGACCTTTAAATCAAGAGAGGCAGTGCCTCAAAGAGTTACCCATGTGACACAAGCGGCAAATTCATGTTCTGAAAAGCGTACAGGCCTAAATTACCAGAGACTGTGCAGTCCCTTCTGCTCTGTGGCTTGGGTTAGAATCAGGAAAGACCCCCCCCCCAGAATGACCTCTGCTTGTAAGGTGTCACCACACACCCAAAGGACAGGACAAGCTCTTCAGGAGGAGGCTGTGCTGTGCCTGCCAGGGACCCCGGAGGGCTGGGAGCGCCACGGAGCTGGAGCTGGAGAGAAGAGACAGCACTCGCCCCAGCTCCCTGTGTGCGTGTGCGTGTGCCTGAGACAGTCTGGGGACACACGTGCAAAGACGTGAAGTCAGTGGAGACCAGAGGCAACCAAGGATCTGAAAGAAAGCCTAGATTTTTAGAATGCAGATTCCTTTTAGACTTGGACCAAAACAAAGCGAATAATGATGTTTACAAACTCATACGAGGCGGTGACCACCTAGAGCCAACGCACAGGGTGGGCTCAGACTAGGCCGGGTGCTTGTGGCTTTCTGTGCCTGGCGCCTGAGCCCTCCTGTGTTTGGGGGTCCCCCCGCTAAGTCCCCGCCCTGGGAGCTCGGCCACTTTCACAGCCTCCACACACCTGGGTTCAGCCCGTCGGTGCTGGTGCGGGTCGGGGGGGGCAGTGGAGAGTCCTCCTGCTGCTGTGGTGGGGGCGCGAGCGGCAGAGGTGCCCGGCGCCCAGTGCTGGCGCCGAGCTGTGCACTGCGGTGACCTGAAGCGGAGGCGCCCGCTGGGAGCTGTGGCTGGGTTGGTAGGAACATCCGTTTCTTCCAGAATCAGATCCTGTTTCCTGCCCTCAAGAATCCTGGAAAACATGGCACCCAAATCACTCTTGACCATCCCTTAGAGTGGCAGCAGGCGGGGCCCACGTGACTGTCTGTATTACGGGAAAACCAGCGCACGCGTCTTACAGGACAGTCACAAAAATAATACAAGCCCTGCCCAGAGAGGGCCAACATCCCCAGCCCCCAGGCCCCCAGACCCAGCAGGCTCAGCACCTGCCACCTTCCTGGGTCATTGTCTGTCTATCTTTATCTATCCATCCGTC